>JAGFBZ010000477.1:1200000-1642500 GCA_018398805.1 Hirundichthys speculiger
ACAAAGTGACGAAATGGCTCCTTGCAAAATATATGCAAGGAGTTGTTTTGTCACTTTTTATTCTAATGTGACGAAACAGCTCCGAGCAAATATTTTGCAATCTTCTAAATACCCTCTCCTAGTTTGTGGGCGTCAACAGTTTTAACTTTCTGCCCATTATTCAGATGCTCAGAGGAGCTCTGATTTCTAATACTTGGGATGAGGTTAGAGGATTCCACGACAAAAAAAAAAATCTTAAAATTTGCACTTTTTGGCATTCTCTACCAATGACTGAGTAAGTTATAGTCCCATCAAGGTAATTACGGTCATACAAGTTTGAAAAGGTTAGTCTTCACATTTCAGTGTATACCAAAAGCTTCCCTGACTTGCACCTTCAGCAAATTGCCAACAAAAGTCATTAAAGACAACGTAGCTAATGTATTTAGAAGAAAAAAAAATGATGTAAGGATCTTACTGTCAGGTGATTATAGATGAGCTCTGACCAGCCAAACAAGTCAGCAAGTCGATAAAAGGCAGCAAGCTTGCAGCGGAGCAACTTTTCACCCTTGTCATAAGAGATGGAGTCTGAGCCGCGCAGATCATTGACTGGAGTTACCATTCCCAAACCTGAGAGAGGTGTTGGGATCAGACAGAAAGACAGCTCACTTAATGGACAAGAGATAAAAAAAAAAAATAATCAACCAGGCAAGCAAAAGCAGGCAAAGAACTGATATAACACACTGAATTTAAGTAAAAACAAGAACCATTTTTCTGCACATTCCTCATCAGAAGAAAGAAACCTCATTTAAAAACACTGGAACAGCTGGATGTCTTCTGCCAACTGAAATTCAACAAGACTCTTGGTCGCGAAATGAAATGAAGCGTAATACCTATTGTGACATAGCAGAGCTGAGGTCAAAAAGTCAACAACACTCTTTTCTGCTTACTCATGTTGAGTGCTGCCATGCCTCCTTGTGGCACTGCAGGATATATGGTAGGCGTGCTGGTCGTCATGAAGTCTGCGATCTGCTGCAGCGCCAACAGGCTTGTGGGCGTTTTCCCCTTCTTCAGCTGATCCTGGATCATGGTCTCCAGCTCTTCACAAAATGCCTGCCAGCCATCACAGACAACAACAAAAAATATATATAAACATATTTTTTTAAGTAAGTAATGAAACTTCCAAAAGCATAGCAAATAGTACGTTAACAATATATATATCTTTTTTAAATTCTGATCTAACCATAAATGTATGTAGGGCAACATAGAAAAAGGAAACAGATACAGCAGTGTTTTCAGAGGGCCTTTAAACACTGCTTTGTTTAATCTGGAATAAACTGGATGATGTGTGTTGTGTTAAGAGGGCAGCGTATTCACAACAATACTACCGATGTCCATGTGTATTTATCAAACATGAACACAGTGTTTTCCACGTAACAGAATCCAGTGAATGAGGTACTGCATTGTGAGTGTCAGACTGATCCATGCAGAAAAAAACAACAACTGAATGTGAAGAGAAAAATTGCACTGACGGGACTCTGTAGTATCATGGAGACCCGTTTCCTCTGCTCCATCATGTTGAAGTCCTGTCGCAGGTCAGGTGCCATGTTCCTCTCCCTCTGGTACTCCGGACTACTCTCATCCACCCGGTCAAAGTATCGCTCTTTGTGAGGGGCTGTGGTGGGAGGGGGAGCCGTCACCACTCCGGCACCTGAGTCGCCGTTCATCCTGGGCTGACCTCCTGAAGCAGAGACAAACGAGAACGAGGAACAATTACCGTCATCGTTAAACAAACTGTACATATTATTTCACAATACAAGTCTTTGTTACCTTCGCCAAGGAGGTTATGTTTTTTCCCGCGTTTATCTGTTTGTTTGTTTGGCTGTGTTCAAGATAACTCAACAAGTTATCGATGGATTTTGATGAAATTTTCAGGAGTTGTCAGAAATGTGAAAAGGAAAAACTGATTTCATTTTGGGTGTGATCTAGAAGAAATCCTGGATTCTGGATCACTTTTAAAATTTCAATAACATTGAGGTAAATGGGGCCAAAAACTTTGTTTCTCAATGTCTCCATTAATTATTGCCCAAAACTCATGAAATTTGTCTCAGGGATTAACAATGGTAACCTATTAAATTTCATTTCAATATATTGACTTTGGAAACAAATATTGCTTGAAATCTTTATAACATTATTATTGTGTGCATCACAAAATAAAGGAAGATATGGTACTTTTTTAGCGCTCCCATATTGTCGGTGCTGTATGTACAATATTTATAGTGTAAATCGTTATAAATCGCTTATCGGCTTCAGAAAAAAGAAGTCTGTCATTTCTCGCGGCCATAGAAATTAAAGTAAGTTATAGTAAGTCAGAGAGACAGTCACATGACGCACAGCTTTTCCTGCCATTGTCACATGACCATTTATCCTAGTTTAGAAAGGCTTTCATTGATTTCCACAATGTGTTTCCTGAAATCACAACATCAATCAACTGGTGATGCTCTGCAAAGGAAAACATTCAAAAATGGTCACTGATGACTTTTCCAGAAAAACAGGGCTAAAAATTCTACATCATAACCCATATGTTTCCTGTTATGTCACAATTTTACATGTACTGTATGGAGTGGAATGCACTTAACTGGTTCAAATGCATTTTCCTTTGATCAGCTGCTGCAAAAACAATTAACTGACAGCAGCAGCACAGGATTCAGAGACAGAAAGCCAACTGAAAACAGACATCCGATCCATTTTATCCAACTGCCAGGATGTTTGAGTGAATCAGTTGTCTCCAGCTGTCTGTCACAGCATAGATCACTCAAACCCAGATCTACATGGATAAGTGTGTGTGCACACTGGGCAGCAGGCGGTTCCTTAGTAGAGACAGTCCATTAGTCTGCATCAATACAAATGTGCAGCCAAAAGTCCCATGACAACTGCAGCCCGAACTCTAAGCATCCAGTATCACACAGAGAGCTGACAGATCCTCGCAGTGTCTCCGTTTTTATTGGCGTTTCCCACGACAACAAAACATTTTCACACATCTTAGGTCACCTGGTTTAATAAGAGGGTTTTTTGTTTGCATGCTGTTTGGCTAATTTGTGACCAATAATGTTTTATTCTTTTTAGAAAAAGAAACTAAGCCAAATGATTGTAAAATTATCTTCCCAATTAATTTATTCTCACAGTGACTTTGTTGATCATTGCCAAAAACCTGGGGAGTAAAAGGAACTCTAAAAAGAGTTTCATGACAACAGGCTAAAATGTGCAGCACACACAGGTTGTAATACCTTCATTGTACGTCTTTTTTCTCTTTCCATAAAGACATTAAATATGAAATGGAAAATGACTGACAGATAAATATCTAAAAATTCCAAAACTGTACTTTGTTTTTGGAAAAAAAAAAAAAAAAAAAAAAACAACTTTAAAGTCCTCACGAGAGGGCCGGACGGGTGCTGTTTGGCTTCACATATTTTCTGTGGAAAAACAGGAGGCCTGGGAAGCCACCCCTCTCACCAAAGCCCACTGTGATCCTACGGTCAGATTAGTCGCTGTTTTTCAAACCAGGTAAACTGGCAACATGTTCAACATGGAACTACCACTTACAGAAAGAAAAATGCACTCACCGAGAAAAATCTCAATTAAAAACAATTAACAATAGTTTATTATCAATTTTATATATTTTGGATTAGTTTACTGCAGGCAATTAAGCTTCTATGAGACACACATTAAAACTATCCACATAAACATCATTCT
The DNA here is from genome assembly GCA_018398805.1 of Hirundichthys speculiger. Taxonomy (NCBI): domain Eukaryota; kingdom Metazoa; phylum Chordata; class Actinopteri; order Beloniformes; family Exocoetidae; genus Hirundichthys; species Hirundichthys speculiger. The sequence goes on from JAGFBZ010000477.1 coordinate 1,203,730, forward strand.
ATGCTCTGGTGAACAGACTTTTATTCAATTAAAAGAAAATTGCAGAGTTTAGTCTGACCAAAGCTAGAGCTATTTAACAAGACTGCAGCATCTGCATTTCTTCACAGACTGACCCACCCATGTCAGACTGAAGAACTGACTCTCAGCACAATGACATTGATCCCGTCAGACTGCTAGTCAGATCTTATTCACATTGGTGAAGCTTGCTGTCAAGCCACATGCATTTGCAGCTGGTTTGTTGACCGACAGCAGTGAAGCCAGACATGTGTCGAGAGAATAATGTACTTGGTCAGACATCCATCTGAATGACAAAGTCTGTGAAGTCAGCATTTTCACTAATGTATCCCTCTGTGTTACCGTGAACCAAACAAGGCTTGAGAGTGCTTATAAGTTCACATTTCACACCAAGTGAAGTGATAGCGTTTAGCCTTTTCCTGGAAATAAAAGAAAAACAAGTTTCAAAAGGCTCAAATATAATCCACTTGAGCCCGATGCCTTCGAAAATAATTATAAGATCCCTTTGCCAATGTCAATATTCTGATTGACATTCTTGATTAAATGTTCATATTCTGTGTGAATACTGATCCAATTCCAATATCTACTCCTCATAACCAATACCAACTGACATCAATGGTCTATTTTCTTGAATATTATTTTCAATAACATTATTATTGTTGGTTTTATGAGTAAGGACACATTAAGTTGTGATAACCCACAACACTTGCTCAAAGAGCAAAAAATATACAGCCGTGCTCAATTTGAATGTATTCCAAAGACATTTTTTTGAAATAAATTAAAACCAACACTTGATCTGAACAGGATAAATCCTGTTAAGCAACTGCAAAAGCAACAGATTAACATTTTCCAAACTAAATATTTGAAATTAAAGTCCAAGAATGGCAGAAATCATACATATTCTGGAATTCTTTTTTTTAACCTCAAGTATCTGGTAACAACCCAAATAACATGCCGTCAGTTTTAATGACGAAGCACCATCAAGACAAACAGAAACTTTTAAGGCCCTGAAACCCAAACAGAGTTGACGTTAACTTTAACGCTAAGTGACCCATCTCTGTGTGCTAATGCACTGCAGAATTATGTAACTGGATCCTTTTAAGCGTAGCTGCCATCACCCCAGAAAGATTTCAAGACTGCAGAGCACACAACAAGATTTGCTTTCCTTGCAAATATGGGGTGAATGAATTGTGTGTTTGAATTTACCCGGAAGCCATGTATAGGACAAAAAGAGGAGTTACGAGAGAAAACAGGAGAAGTACAGAAATCCCTTCAGTTTTAAATATTTTGCATTTTATTCACATTCTTCACCCGCGTAAACGGAGCTTGTTAAGATCAAAAGCAATATCCATTAACTAAACACACAACAAAAATAATGACATTAAACACAGTTAGTTCTGCAGCCGTCTCAAAGGGCATTTGTATTAACTTTCATATAAACTTCCAAATGTTAACTGAAAGATGTAATACGAGACATCAGTATGATGTCATACAAAACAAACAGCCAATCAGATCTAACAAGTTGCTTTTTTTTTGGTGGAGTGTAGCAAAAACAATGGCTGGAGAAATGTTCTCCAACTATGCAGAATGGTGTCATTTCACCAAAATCCCCTGCTCTCATCTCTCCTCTGAAATGTAACTCCACTGGGCTCGACTAGCCTGCACGCCCGTTGAGAGTGCAGTCACCATGGAAACCAAACACATTACCATGGAAACACAGAACAGCCTTTAAATAATACTGTTATGCAAGAACAGCTGTAGGCTGGCTTCACACTGCAGATGCAATCCAACAAATCTGATTTTACATTCAAATCAAATATGGCATGGACGCAGACTTCACCGTTATAAAAATTAAAAAAGGAAAAAACATTCAAGTTCAACAAAGCACTTGTATTAAATTCAATGACTATAGAAACCACACGTTCTACATTCTGAATAATCTTTTTTTGTTCAACACGGGCAAGAGACCAAGTTGACCAGAAAAGCTACAGAAAAAAGAGAGAAAGAAAAGAAAGAAAAATGAGCAATTTCGGGCAGGTTTGAGTTCAAAACCAGTGTCAAACCATCTCCCAACACTGAACAGCATACAATACACCAATGTGCAGGTCAGGACTTTTCCAACTCAAAGTCACCCAACACTTTAAAATGACATCACTGCCACCTTCGCCTATGAATACTACATAAGGAAAAACTGTGGTCATCTGTTACCCCGCTCAGTATTTTCTCATAGGAGTGCTTTCTTGCTCCAAAGTACAAACCAAACCATTCACAAAATCAGTGCCAGTAGACACAGCTACAAAAGGGCTGATAAAACTGTTCTGTGAAATATGATGCATGCAAAGTAACCTTACCATTATTGTAAGTTTTAGCTTTCAGCACGTCTAATACTGCCATAAAGTGCTCAAGTGATTCCACCCCCAAATGGAGCCAATCATCCTTCAGAATAGACTCTGCAGTCAAATGCAATAAAAAGGTCTACTTTCTCGAGCCAAATACTTAAATATGTGTCTTATACACATCTTATAAATATAGTTTATGTTCCTAATGGGAAAATTTACATCTGTAACCTCATTTTTAAAAAAAAGTTATGAAGGACAGAATGATGAATTATTTTACTGTGACATCACCTACTACAAGTGTTATTTCATACAGAAGCAATGAAAAGAAAAAAAGTGCAGAAATATTGAAGAGCAACATGCTTAATGTCCTCTATGAGTCCGGCTCTGCATAAGCCCCAATTTAAACCCTGTATTGGTGCTTATGTCAGTGTTATCACAAAGCACTTTTCAGAAACGGAAGCTTGCACTGAAAACATCTTTTCAGCATGACTGAGCCATGACTAAAGGATCCATTTTATTCAGTCCAAAAATATGCCACTCATAAGTGAAAAGATCATTATTCCCATTATTAAAAGCTTTAGTTTTAATGTACGCGTTTGTGCACAGTTGGTGTTTCAAGCAGCTTGCAGACATTCAACCGAACCACTCAGACAAGAGCTCCTTATATCTCTGAGCTGGATGCCTGTCATTTCTGGGGTTGAAGAATCCAGCAGCAAGTGCTCGTGCGTTTCTGCTTACATACAATCCAACTACTTTGACCAGTGGAAAAGCATTAGGTGTCCTCTTAGTGCTCCTCATCCAAGGTCTCTTGAGCACTAATTAGTGCACATAGGGAATACTCTTGTTTACAACACAAGCCAACAGCACACTTGCTGGATGCAACAATAGCATGCTTAAATGTTGCAGAAGTTACCAGTTTGACTGAGAAATCACTTTTCTCAATTTACACTAGGTCACATTCATTTGACATTTCCAAGTCTACTTTTTGCATGCATAAAAACAACTTATTTGAGAATCAAATCTAATAATGAATCATTTTATATCATGACATGTGTTTATCATTTAATATACTACCATTACATTTTGCACTTTTTTTTGGTTGCACGGTGTATTTATTATTGTGTAATACGCTTAAACCAGCATTTGGAGTGCCACAGTAACCAGCAATGATACAAAAAGATCATAATTCTTTCCCTTTACAATACAAATAATTAGTCTGGATCCTCTGGATTTCACTTTGACTTCCAGAGGACTACCAATGGATGCAGAAGAAGCTGCCTTTGGACACCACTGGTTTGGGCATGCAACTAATCAAAGAAATGAAGCATGTGATGTAGGCAGAGCAACCGCCAAACTAGTACTGACAAAAGACATCTAAAATGCTGTGCAGTAGAGCAGGGACACCAATCAATGACTGTTGTTGGTTTAAAGTTTAAAAACTTGCTGATTCAAGGTGTTATTAGCATTAGCAGTTCTACAGACATCTTGTTTGTTGTTGTTGTTATTAATGATTCTTGGATTCTCCTGCATGAGTCACTGCACAAAGCCCACCACCACCCTGTAGTTATTAGTTTGGTACATTGTGTACCAGAGGAATGGGAGGGGTACCAGACCCATTTTATAAGAGAATTTTCATGAAGTGAATGTGTATGGCTGGCTAAGCACACAAACAGGCAGTGCCTGATCGCTGAAGAAAAACTCAGTTCAATGACTTTGACTTGAGTCACGCATGATTGGATACCATTTTTAGAGATGAATTGCCATGAGTGATTTTTAAGTTTGTTTGTTTTGAATTGAGAGCATTTAATTTATTGTTTCTTATTGAAATTTAAGGAGAATTTTGCTGAATATAGGAATAAATGCTTCAGAAAAACATCTCTTTATCCAGTCTTTAAAACCAGTATCACTTATTATATCTTAATGGAATTAAGACAGCTTTATGATTTGACAGGTTAAAAGTTCAGATGAAGCCTAAAACATTTTTTTAAGTAAAGTAATTTTGTTTTAAATAATAAGTTACACTGTTCTGTAGCTGATCCACATTCTCTGATCATGTTTATGTAATTTACAGAACATCTGCCAAAAAGTACAGATTTATGTACATTACCATGCACTAAGCTTCTGTTTATTAGAGGCTGTTTCATGAGGATAAGCAGCCATTTTCAAGTGAAAACTGCAGAAGACATTTAGATAAATATATTCTGGTTTGATCCAGCTCTTATCAGATGCAAACTGAAAAGTAGCAAAGTAAAACCTAAGGAACTACAACTACTAGGCCCGTGTGCATGGGAAAAGCCTTATCATTCCCCAACTGTTATTTCCAGCCAGGCGAGACACACTAGTGTTAGTGTGCAATTACGGTCCATCTATCTGGCTGTCACATGACAGAAACAACACATTCACCTCTTGTACAATCTCCCTGGCCTCACATTCTGGACCGCCCCTTATGTGTATATTTGGTGTAGCTTTTGACCCAGACATGATAACATAAAGTGTATTGAAGTTGGTTTTAGTGCCATCTTTGGCATGAAAGTAATCATTCAAGAATGACTGCTCTGACTTCCCATCTGCCAGGCCTCACACGCTCCTTCTAAGTGATCTAAGTGATAACACATAGGGAGGAAGGAAGGGGGAAAGTGAAATAGTGAGAAGGAAGCTGAAATGAGCAACACATTTCCAGCTGCACTGCAGTCAAGGGTGTGGGTGTGTGGGGAGTGGGCGTTAAACAAATACAGAGTTCTGTATCTACAATGTGTGTGTGTGTGTGTGTGTTGCAGTGATATTTATTGAGGGTGGCAACATGGAACGAGAATGACAAAACTAAACTCCATCTGTTGGGAGTTTTACTCATTCTAATAGAATTACAAAATCCAGGGAGTCACCACCACTCAACTGAGTTGGGACTGGCTGATCCCTACAAAGAGAGGATACAGGGTGGGGGCTCACAGTTGTTTGCATGAAGAACATTATGGTCACAGGTTTAGGACTAAATAAAAAAAAATCAATAAAGCACCTCCAAAAATTAGACTTAAGTTGCCACGCATATAGCACCTGAATGCACCACCGTATCAAACAATGAAAACCTGCAAAAAGTCACATTAGAACAACTTCAAAAGCTAATGTTGAAGACATTAATAGGTTAATAAGGTCATAAATTTGCAAGCAAAATTTGTAAGCAATTGACATTTTGTTTGTAAACAACCATTGCATTAGCATTACAGTGCCATTTTAACATTGGCCTGAGGTTGACCTTAGTATGTGGTCAAATGATGTTAATACACATATTTGACTGCTGAGATCGGGGTGCACCAGTAAGGGTTTACAATTCCCTATCTGATCTACTGCGGCATGAGATCCTATTTCCTTTTGTACCCATATGGATATATTTATAAAGGAGGGGGGGGAAAAAAGTCCGTGGATATTGTTGCACAGGGCATGCTGACCTCAGAAAAGGAAACTGAATGCAACCAAAACCGCACCAAACACACCCTAGTTGAAAAAGAAAGCAGCCTTGCAGAGGAACTTGAAGAGCACATACTAAAGCATCTGCAGTTAGTGAGGGCTACATGTGAAATGCAAAGGTGATGCCTACAAAGGCCTGCTGCCCCTGCTCAAGTAGCAAGCTAACCATACTCACAGCAAACACCTCAAAGTATGTATGGCCCTCGACTGGTGTCGTTCAACCTATTACAGCGACTGAGCGTAGGTGAGTCCGCCAAACCCGGAGGAAAATCCAGAAATAATTGTCATACTGTGTGAAAACAGCGCCCGTTCGGACTCGTCCGCTCACAGCCAGCACATTAGCAAAACAGAGCTTACCAGTGAAACACGGTGATAAAGACAACGACACAGACGGATAAAAAATACACCAGACAGACGCCGTTACACCTGACTATCACTGCCGACAAAACATGCCAAATACCTAAGCGTAACTGGGCTTACCCTCGCTTAAATGTGGTGGCGAAATTAAAGCAAAACTTGGACGAGGACTGGAACAAGGTTTCACTGTTTTTATCCCCTACTCCGTTGGTTTTAGAGTGGGTTTATCTCTCTGCGCTGGTCGCCGCTCCGCCCATCCACCATCATCCCACTTGGGTGCGGCAAGGGCTAATCTCTGGCTCCCTATTGGTCAACTAGAATCACGTGGTTGCAATGGTTACAGTTATTGGAGTACGAGCGATGAGCCCGCCCCACTAAGAGGAGTTTGTTTTTTCCCCATCACCCACATTGAGACGAAAGATGAAGAGTCACGCTTATTACTATTGTTATTATTTTTAATTATTACAACATAAGATATTGATTCCAAAAAAATAATGCAAAGCCTTTTGATTTTGTTATGTCATACTGCATAATGTGTTCAGTGTTAGATCTGGACTGCAGTCAGTCTAGTTCAGGCAGGTGCACAGGTAGACTCCAGGTGGTGCAAAACAACTCCTCCTTTTCCTTGCGATTTGACAAGTACGTCATAAAGATGCGATTTTGTGAGAGTCGCAGTTTTGCAACAAAAAAAATGTATGACGTGCATGATTTTTAATAACACAAAATCAAGATTTGATGTCAAAGAGCTTTTGATTTGATTTGATTTAACTACATTTGAGATTTTATGACTGAAAGTCCACTCTTTACCATAAAAAGTTGTGATTGTAGGAGAGAATATGCAATGAAATGAAATTCATTATTTCCAACAGAGTCATAATTTTATTTCAGAAAGATGCGATTTTTCAAAACTCAATATTTTATAAGAAAAAGTTGTAATATTAAGTTGAAAAGTCGTAGTCAGTTGCTGTGAGATGCGATGTCACAGCAACTGTTTGTGTTTTTTTCTAACCAAAAAACCATGCAAATCCACAAAAGTCAACATTTTATTACAAAAAGTTGTGATTTGATGTCAAAAAGTTGCAAATTTTCTAAATTTGTGATTTTTATGGAAAAATGTTGCAATATGCCAAATGCCTATGATGATGCTTCTCTACATAAAATAGTTTTTCTTTTTAGTTCTAATATAGTGTATCTCTGTGATTGTCGAAATAAATGACTGCATTATATTATATTATATTATGTTATATTATATTATATTATATTATATTATATTATATTATATTATATTATATTATATTATATTATATTATATTATATTATATTATATTATATTATATTATATTATATTAGATTATATTATATTATATTATATTATATTATATTATAGTGTGCCCTTTTCTCTTGGCTGTGCATGGCCCTGGTCCACATTAATTTTCTTATATTACAGAGCCTTGCAGGAAGCCTTGTTTTACTTGCAGGAAGTGGTTTGCTGTTGTTTTACTGGGAAAGATGAAGGGTTTCCCTCAAGAACTCTAAATATAGCTCAGCATTACTGGTGACCTGACAGATGTACCACAGGACAGCCGTCTGCTTGGACACAGTTAATCTTAAACAAGGTCCGGATGAGCGTAGACCAACCCTTTGTCTCAACCTTTCTTCAGCTAAGTACCCACCAGCACAAAGCAGGCTTGGCTGAAAAAGGATGTGAAACATAACACTGGTGTCATTATTGTGATGATTGGCATCATTGTGTCTGATTTATTCAACTTTGTAACTCTGCAAAACATTGTTTGTACTCGTTTGTAGTGGTATCTCATGAACTATTTGGAAAAAAAACATATAAAAATAACTAAAGACCTGTTTCAAAAGAAAATACTCAATTTATTATAAATAAAGATTATACACACACACACACACAAATATATATATATATATACTCCTAAATTAACCCAGTGAGATTACACTACAGAATTAGACCATTATGATCAATAACTATTCAACCTTTAAAGTCACACCTTTTTTCAGGGATTTGTCTGGAATGGATTTTCTGAACCTTTTAATTCAATGTAGCATAAATGATCTTATCAATGGATTCACTGCAATTTGATATGTCGAAATGTTGTTAAACTATGGCAGTTTCACAGAGTGATGATGTCTTCCATCTTGACTGCAAAGACTCAGCCTCCAAGGCAGGGGTGGAGAAGTCCAGTCCTCGCGGGCCGCTGTAGTGCATGATGCATCACTAATGGATTGCCATCAGCTTGTCAACAGGGTCTGCACAAGTCTGTTAACAACCCATTCATTTGAATCTGGTGTGTTGCGGTAGGGAAACATCTAAGAATTTCAGGACAGCGGCCCATGAGGACTGGATTTGCTCACCCCTGCTCTAAGGATCTTTTTTTTTCTTTAAGACAGTTACATTACTGACTGGTTACCAGTAGTCTTATTGCTGGTTAGATATTCCAAAAGGTGTTTTCTTGTTCTTGTTCTTGTAGTTTTGAAGCATTAGATGCCTTTTCGGTCTTTTGTAGACATGGTCTCAACTCTCTTGGTAAAATGTTCCTGGTTGTCAGACACTATAGACTTTGTGTTGTCAGATTATCCAGTTAATTTATGCATTTAACAACATTTCCCAGTTGTAGCTTGTAACTATCTTTTAGCCACGGGACTCATGCAAATCTATTGATCAGTGCTCCAGTTGTTGATTTTATGATGCAAGTCAAGGACACGATTTAAAAACTCTCCTAAAGACAATCTGGGTTTACAAACAATAAAAATAATATAAATTGTGCACTACAATCATACACAACTGCAGGCAGCCAAGAGATGCACTTTATTTATTTATAGGAGACCTGAGAGGGGAAATCCATCATCCTGACTCCAGCTTGCAAGTTAAATACATGTGTGGCCTTTGGAAATATTATTTAATGACATGCTGCTGGGTATAGGTATATTCATGACATACGTGCAACAGTAATTGCACAATATGATGCACAATGGCTCACCAAACTCATTGACGTATTCAGCATCAACCACTAGATGATGCTGCTTTGCCACATTTGTGTTTGAAAATACCCCAGTCCAAAGCAACGTTAGTTCACAAAAATAACCCAATGTGTTTGATTTTGAGAAGATTATAATGCTCATTTTTTTGTACACCACACTGAATTGAATTAATGTCGACAAAGACATTTTTGTGTATTTCGGAACATTTTGTTGACAACACACCTTCCTTAGATCATACATTTTGTTTTAAGACTGCAGTAGTTTTACTTAGTGATGCATCAATATCTTTTCAGTGAAAATTATTCATCCTGTTGTACTGGCAACTAAGTAAGCTTAAATATAAAACATGTGCATGCATTTGATGGAACTTCGCTAACTCAAGGAGGAAAGCGTCAGAAAGATGCTTCCAGGTGCAGGCTGCAACAGAAAGATCCACTTCTGTATCTTGTGAAAATATCTTGTGTGAGTGCAGCAGATGGGCCTCGTATCACAACGCAACACGCATATTCGATGGATATTTCACTGACTGCTCCACAACAGTTTCACCTGGTGTTTGAAAAAAGATCAAGTCAACACATGCAAAGCTTTTATGCCTTTTTATCTTATCAGTATGCAGTGAGCAAGTTCTATGGTGGATTCACACGCTCATTTCTTTTGAGATAAACCTAGTTTTGACTATTTACAGATGTCTGACCTTACTGCAAAAAGCTGCTAGGTGGTAAGTTTAAATTTTGCATTATTGCAAGAAACTGTATTCACAATGATGTAATAAAACCCCATAATTTTCAGACTGTACTTTTCTTCTGAGTGAACGATCAGGCCTTAACCTCTGACTCTTGAGGAGTTAATCCTGTTTCATACCAGTCAACATGCATGCAAACCCCTCTTGACTGATCCCAGACCAGCTCTGGCCCTTCCTGTGTTGTGAATAATTGTGGTCTGCCTTGTAGCATGGATACACCAGGCTAGAGGCTCTAAATATATCCGACTGGTGTGTCTGAAGAGTTCAGGCACGAAGATCGTATACTTTCACTAGAAATATACAACGTACTGTAATGGTTTCCTGATCTATTGTGTGTGAGAGCACTGCTAACACTCCCGTGTCCCAGTTCTGCTGGTGGATTCACCTGATATTCTTATCTAATCTATTGAAATAAAGCTCACTGTGTGGTGTCTGTAAAGCTTTGTTTCTGTCTGTCACCCTTTTTTTCCCACAATCTAAGCGCAGAGTGATGGCCACACTAAAAAGCAGAAGATTCATTTGTAGAAGTGAGACATGAAAGAAAGAACAGACAGACAAGATTTTTTTAATAATAATCAAAAAAAAGATATTCAAGGACAAGATTATTTTGTTAAAAAATATATGTCTTGAAAAATGCATAACTGTCCTAGTGACAACAAATCATTTGAACTTTCATTTAAGTTTCAGCACACATTCCTGCATCACCTGTTTTCTCTTAGCAGCACATGTCACAGAGTGAGTAAAGATAAACCCAGCTGCTTTTTGTATTCATTTCAGGCAGCACTTGCCATCCCCTTTTAACTGCAGCCAGCCTGCAAGTCTAAGTCGTCAAATCATCAGAGGCCACTATGAAAGTAAGCAATTTGTGTGGCCGGTGATGCTTGGGAATATTAACATATTTAGGGATATGGCCTAATTCTCCTTTCCTAAAGTTATGAGCACTAAAGACTTTTTGCAGTGGAATTAGACAGGTAAATTCCTCAGCATGGATTACTGAATGAACGCACAAAGCAGCCACAGAGGTAGATGGCGATTCTGTTCTGTCTTCTCTAAGCAGCAATCTGCCTTTTACTCAAAGATGGTATTGTATTGCACTTGCAGTGCCATGGAAAACCCCATTCCCTCCTCCTCCTTTTCCTCCTCTGCCCTTCACAATGAGACAAAGTTCAGTCTGTCTTTCCTACATTGCAGTGTAGAGTCTATTTTCTTTTAGGAAAATGTTTTGTAACCTTTAGCCCCCTCCAGTTGTGACCTTTTAAACCCGCTGGCCACATCTACACAATCCCCCGCGGACAGTTTAAGGTAAGTGATTCTTCACCAGGGCTGTAACTTTTAGCATCCGGAGGGAAAACACTGAAGTCACATACTCTTCACCTAAAAGTCCCGTACTCTTCACCTAATCTATAAGGAAGTACAGGGAGAGCACTGAAACAACATTTAGTAAACAAGAATGATAGGACCGGCAGTTAAGTTACATATGAAAGTCACAATGCACAATAAGATATATACCTACTTTTTACCAGCAGTTAGAGGAGAATTTTTATCTATAAATGAAGATTTAGTATTGACCTATGGAGTATAATTTGTTATGTTTAAGATGAAAATGTTATCTACAATGAACCAGAGGCTCCAAATGTGATTGAAGTATAAATTACTTAAAGGGGACATGTTATGAAATAAAAAAACCCTGCAACTTCTGTGCTTAAGAGCAATTATTTGGGTGTTTAAAACGACTACCAAATCAAAAAACTTCAACAATTGCTCTGCTCTGCCACTGTCTGAAAACATCTAATTCAGTGAGCTGTGCAGATTTTCAGGGTATTATGATATCACAAAACCAGATCAGAGTATTTTGATTTTCTCTGTTTTTCCCAATCCAATTTCACATTAAGCTGCATTTACTATATCTTGGAAGTGAGCAACACAAAACTTTACCACCAATTTCAAAAGAGGTACACTCTGCTGAATGAGAAGGTGGAGTCAACTATCTGACTGTGCCTGAAAACAAATAAACAAACAAACCAAAAAACAGCAGCAGAGCTCAAAGCTCGGATGGTGGAAAAGGCATCTTTTGTACCGTATGTCTGTGATATTTTGACCAAAGCATGTCACATACATTTCAGTAAGATCTCTTGAAATAACCAATAGCTTATTATTAAAAAAAATATCAAAATATGACTTCTTTGAATAGTATTTAAAAATGCAGTGGATGAGCAAAATTAGTACCATTAGAACTGAAAGAAAGCAAGTAAAAAAATATGATAAGTGCATTTGGTTAATTTCCATCTTTATCTTTCAAAATGATGTGAGAAGTGCTAGTTTTTGTTCATTCATTTCCTTTACAGGTATGGAAGGCCACATGTGTCTGTTTCATTTTCCTTTGCATTTTGAAATCCTTTTCAAAATATGGTTTTCTAAATCATTTACCCTCTTGGTTTAGCCTCTCCTTTTAGCTTTCCAGTGGCACATTGGACATTGAGCAAAGAAAAGCAGGATAAACTAGAAAAGCACTCGGAGAGCACAGACCTCCGCCAAGTGCAACAATTCCCCCATATAGCTTTTTACAGATTGCGATAAAATCTGCGTTCTGGATCAGATCCAGATCAGCCTTTGAAATTTGATAGAGGTTCCCATTGTCAATTCCTGAGTCAAATTTCATGAGTTTTGGGCAATAATTAACGGAGATATTGAGAAACAAAATTTTCGGCCCCATTCACTGCAATGTTATAAAAAATTTTAAGTGATCCAGAATCCAGGATTTTTTCCGGATCACACCCAAAATGAAATCAGTTCTTCCTTTTCACATTTCCGACAACTTCCTGAAAATTTCATCAAAATTCCATCCATAACTTTTTGAGTTATCTTGTACACAGACAAACAGACAGACAGACAAATGCCAGCAAAAACATAACCTCCTTGGCTGAGGTAACAATGCATATCAGGACCTTTAATGCAACAAAGCTCTTTGATTGGTTAGTACATTGTTTAACCTGCTTTTCTTTGCACAAGAGCTAAATTCAGTTCATATAAATTTAAAAAAACTTGATTTGACCCCAGGGCCAATTTAAAGGTACGTATGATCAGAATATCATGGTAAAAAAGACACTTTTAGAAAACAAACAAAATAAAAAGAAATATCAGACAACTATACACAATATGTAACAGAACTGCACCATCAATATTTTGAATAAAATGTAAACATATGAAAGTATAAATAAAGCAGATAACATATAAGTGTAGACAGGAGTTGAAATGTTCCTGAAGTGGTATTATTAATTTTAAAAAAAGAGAAAAACAACAGTGGAAGGCAGTCAGGTACTTAAAAATTATATTGTTGTGTCACTCAAGTGCCACTAAAGAACCACTCAGGTAGATTTATTAATGGATTTATTTGTTGATTTGAATTTAGTAATTTAATAGCCAGTATTTTTATGTCAAAGTTAATTACAAATGATCAAAATAATAATAATGGCCATGGAGTAGCAAGGTGGTTTGAGAGGACGGCTAATGTACAGAGGCTACAGTCCTGCAGCCAGTGTTGTACCTGAAGGCATTCATTGAACGAAAGTTCACAAACTAGTTCATATTTTTCGCAAACGTGAAGCTGAGCACGTTCACTTTCCCCTTCACGAGCGTGGGGCGTGAACGAGTTCATAATTGAAATGGGGGGAAAAAAACATTTGCACCTTAAGGACCTGTTTTTGTCTTATAATAAAGACCATTTGGCAGCAACTTTTTTCCTCATATTTTTAATAAAATCTGTAGAGCCAGTGATTCTCACAAGTGTGGGCCGCAGCCCCCTGCTGGGCCATCGTGGGACTACAGGTGGGCCGTGAGAGGTCATTAAAATTAAACAAATGTGTTTTAAATCCTCGATCTTTTTAAAATATGTTTTTAATTACTGTAAAATATTCATGGCATTATTAAAAAAACATAAAGGAAGTAATAAAACAAACCAGTTAAGTGTTATTCTACTGTCATCTTAACTTAATATGACAAGTGTCACCTTATTTGTTGACCCCTTACATTAATATCGGATCATGGTTCCTTGTCCTGTATGTTGATCACAGTTGTGATTAAAGGTTTCGGTGTGCTGCGGAGATTTTTCACATTTCAAATTGGGCCTTGGTATTCTGAAGTTTGGGAATGGCTGCTGTAGAGAGAAGCTGAAACGGAAATTACAGTTTTACATGGGCTGTTCCTTCAATGCTAATGTGAACCCTGGTTGGTTAAGGATTCAGAATTGGACCAATAGTTTTCGACAGTTAAAATTGATAAAATAATTGCCGTTTGTGGTGGGGTAGTATATGGGCAGTGGCAATCATTTTGACAAATAATTGCTCACAGCAACATTAAAAAAGAATTTTTAAAAAATGAACTAAAAATGAACTGTTTAGTTCATTTTTTGAGTTCATTTTTAGAAATGGTGAACTGAACTAGTTCATTTTAATTTCTGTGAACTATGAACGGAACTAGTTCATTTTAATTTCTATGAACTTAACTAGTTCCTGTAGAAAGTGAACTTGCCCAACACTGCCTGCAGCGGTCACAGGTTTGACTCCCGGCCTGTGACCCTTTGGTGCATGTCTTTCCTATTCTCTCTCTGCCCCAATTTCCTGTCTCTCACTGTAAATAAAGGCTACTAGAGCCACAAAATCTTAAAACAACAAAAACAAAACAAACAAAAAAATCTAACTAGAAAATTCCGGAGAAATTTTGATATGTGCATGCCCGCTTGCAGAACACTTGATTAAAATGGCCCTCTGCTTCGCAGGGGCATCTTGGGTATCTTGGGTATCTTGGGTCTGTGTGTGTTTACACTTGAGTAAAATGGCCCTCTGCTTCGCAGAGGGCCATTTTACCCTCTGCTTCGCAGAGGGCCATTTTACTGCATAACAATATGTGCTGCCACATATTATAACAATAACATTTTATTATTTGATGTGGAGCCACATCATATTGATAAGGAATGGGATGAACTAAAGCTCATATGTGAGTCAAGGCTGTGATAATTCTCATAATATATCATATACTGTGCCTGAAGAACAGGCAGAAAGGGGCGGGGCTTCAGGGGAGCCAGTCACATGTGTGGCTCCTCCTGCGTGTGTATGTGTGTCTGTGAGAGGGGGAGAGAGAAAAAAAAGGCAGCGACCTCCTAATTACACTGTGTCCAGTCAGTCCAAACCTGGATTTCTGTGTCCGAACAAACGGCTGTAATTCAAAAGTTGAATAAGTTTTTGAAAAAATTCTTGAACCGTGAGCGCCACAAGGCTTTCAGCTACGCGGTGATATATATTTTATTTCGTAAATGTTTTCCATTTTTAAACTAGAGCAGTTTTAAAAAGTATAATTTTACCCTCTGGGGCAGTAGGCTGTTGATTCTGTCAAAGTCCGATTTTCCATGTCCCGAACAAACTGCTCTAATTCAAAAACCGAATGAGTTTTTGAAAAAATTCTTGAACCGTGAGCGCCACAAGGCTTTCAGCATTACAGGGATATATTTCTTTTTTCTCAAATGTCTACGGTTTTTAAATGACGGCAGTGTAAAAATATGAATATTTTTCTTGTCAGACGAGACTTTTGAAAAATTTCCCCATAGAAATATATAGGAGCCGGGAAGGATCACCTCGAACTCTAGGTTGATTTGACAGAAAACTAAACACCACACAGACACAGAAGTCACATCATCTGAAAGAGGACAAAAATGCCTACGTTTTGGTGTATAATTTATGTAGGTTGAGCAAAAGGAGTGGACGTGAAAAAGGAAAAGGCAGTTTTAAATTTTTTTTTCTTCTCTCCTTGGAGCTAGAGTGCGTGATGACATCACTAGAGTGAGGAGGGTTTTTTGAAGATCTTGTAAAAATCATAAAACGTAAATCGCGATTTCTCAAAGACCGTAAATCACAACAATACACGGCTTCAGTATGTCATAGGTCAAAGTCTTGTGACCCGTTTAAACTTCGAATGGTGTCTCTGTGATGAAATATGGCTGAGCTATAGAGCTCCAAAGAGGGCTGGGTTTGAGCTGATTTGAGCAGATTTGCTCGGAATCCGGCAAAATCCCATTCATTTCTATGGGACGATTTTCGCCGTTTTTGGCGTCTAGCGTCGCCACGGTAACACTTTTGACGGAGAAAAGTAATAGCCCGCATCGCACGGTCGAGACCTACGTTTTGATATATTTCATGCATGTGTGCACCTTACGGTTATGGCCCTATTAACGGACAAAATATGATGCGGAATAATAATAATAATAATAAGAAAAAAAAAAGGGAAACCCTTCCTGGATACTAATAATACGCCTTCAAAAACGCGTTTTTTGTCGTTTTCTCGGTCGTTTTTTTTTTTTTTTTGGATTTTTTTCTTCCATAGCGAGGGCGGTGTAACCCAAGATGCCCCGGCTTCGCCGGGGCATCTTGGGTATTAAGACAGTTGGGTAAAATGGCCCTCTGCTTCGCAGAGGGCCATTTTACTGCATTACAATATGTGCATGCCACTACTTTGGCATGCACATAATAATCATTCCAGCGGCACATCTGGTCCTCCATACACATGGAACTTGGTAGGGCAAGTGTAAAAGAAAAGAGAAGGCAGGGCATTCAGGTGAAGAGAAGAGTCCAGGTTTCACGTGCCCGCGAGCTTTCTTGTGTTTGTCTGTGGCCACCACCCCTCGCGCCGCCTCGCGCCGCCTCGCGCGCCCTCCCCCCGCCCGTTGATATCACAGCCCGGAGAGCTTTGAATCCAGTCTGTGGCTCCAGCCGCCGCCGCCGCCATGCTGAGCTGAGACACAGCGACAAAACCAAACTTTGTCACGCCACTGCCGCCGCACCTTAATTCCGTACACGCCAGGAAAAAAAAAAAAAAGAAAGAGGAAGACGTCGCCACGGTAAGTACGTGTCTCCTTCAGCTCCTCGGAGGTTATAATTAGCGCCGGCCAGCCTCTGAAACTAACGCCGGGAGTTTTACTTCTCGTGCTCATATGTGCCGTCGCGGACGTCCAGCTCAGCTGCACTTGTTGCTCAGCAGCTCTGACCTCCATCGAGCCCGAAAAAAAAGAGGCAAACGTCGCAATTATTTTTGCTCTATTTTGTTTTGGCTCAACCTTCCTGCACAACTTTTACATATTTTTTCAATGTCTATTTGAAGGAAAATAAGATGCAAGCGAGCGTCTGTTCACTCGTCCACGCTATGATGTAGTCCTTAAAAAGCAAATAAATCAATTTTGTCTGCCTTGTATGGAACACCGAGCAGCTCCCACGCGCGTCTTTGAAGACTAAATTCCACGTGTACCTTTTTTTTTTTTTTTTAAACGACACAAAAGTGTGCTCTTTGACTGCAATAACAAAAGACAGTTGGTTGACAGCCGCATAACCACAGTTTATAGGATGGGCCAGAGAAGCACCTGAATGAAAAATATGATCTTTTGAGATGGTTTATTTTAGTGTTTCCTAATCTTTGGGGGACACATCAATGCAGCTGGGTCCTTTAGGATGCTCATAAACCTTCCACCTGCTACTATGTCTAGTCTTTGGCAGTTGTAAGAAGTTATAGGGCTGGTTTCTGTCTCGCCTTTTGGGCTTAACTGAAAGCATGGTTGTCTATCTCTCTGCAGCATATTCAGAGGATGGCACTATCATCCTGTGTTTTCTCTTGAATGTCTTCAAGCTTGAAATAAAGTAGAGACTATCTCGATGCTGCAGCTAATGACTGCTTTCATCATCACCTGTTATTCTATTGGTTTTTGATCTATCAAATGCTGTAAAATGAAGTAAAAAAAGTTTTTTTTCTGTGTGTTTCTTGACTTAAGAGTCAAGAAACACCCCTCTCATTATACACAAGCTTAGTTTACATTGCAAAAGCTCTATGGAATTTTTGGACACGCCAGCTAAGTAAACCTCTCCTTAAATGCAACTGTTTCGCTTTCTAAATCTGCTTTTCCACAGCTTCGTTAGTGGCACAAACCAGACCCGCCTCTCCTTACTCTTTGCTCAGCATTTCACCAGATTGCGTGGACTGTGACGTCCCTTGTCCTCGCCGGCTCAATAAGTAAATCTTCTGCCTCATCGATTTTCATTCCGCAGGTCCTTGGCTGGGTCATATCAGGCATAGGGGCAGACACCCGGATCTTGTCAGTCTGATGGCCTGGCTGGCAATTGAGCCGGCCAGAATCATGTCAGCCAGACCCCGAGGGGAGCCCAGATAGCTAGCCAGAACAGGATATTGCTGCGTGATCGTTCACCACCACCAGCAGACGAATCATTAAACCACCGGCTGCATGCTCGAGAGCGGTTCAGGCTTTACTGTCTGTCACTCTTTAAGTTTCCCTCAGGTTAGAGGTGTGTTTGTATTGTAGGTTGTCATTGTCTCCTGTAGGTTTTGGGATTTTTTTTTGAAAGATGGCTAAATCCTTTTTATTTTTTTCCATCTTTGGATACAAAAAAGCTCACAAAAGTGAGTATTTTTAAACTGATGTCTACATTAGACTTCTTTTGAAAAAAAAAAACTTGTGGGAAGACCAATCTGTCTTGTTGTGTGTTTTTTTTTGTTTTTCCTTTTCACTTTCATCAGAAGCACAAGATTCTCATGTGCTAAATTTAATTGCACAAATAGCTTAATGATCACAGAAACCCAACTCGAGAGTTATTTTTAAAATGCGTAATCAATTTAAAATGGATGCAGAATGGGGAATTTAGTCAGGAAATGCAAAGCTGAAAGAGAGCCTTGTTTTTAAACTTGAACCTTGTGCAGAAATGGCATTTGTTTTGGATGTTAGTGGTTATTTACTTGGATGCCTGTCGTGGGTTTCAGCAGACCAAGCTTTGGCTGTTTGTCAGATTTCTCTCTTGTAAAAAGTGCATTGAAATTGGTTCTTACTGAAGCACATCCAATGTTGCATATAGGGGGCTGGCATTAAAAGTACACAGCACTTTTTGTGTTGGGATCCAAATACATCCTCTTGCAGACCTCAAAAGACTCTACTTTGAGAGATGCCGGATCTCCTTGCATGCCTACAGCGAGTGACTGCCATGTAAGCTCTAATGGACTTGATGGTGACCACCATTCACGGGCATCAGGATCGTTCTTCTCTTGGTCCTTTCCTAGTCACTTGCACTGAATTGATTCGAATACCAGTAAAGTCTCTGGGTGGTAGCACTTCCCCTCCTGCTGTGGAGGTAACTGTAAAAGGTGCTGTCTTTTACTCAGACGCATACCACACCATTGTTCCTACCTGCTGTTAGCAATCTTGATTTTTCTTTTCTTCCCCTGGCAGACGAGTCTGTAAACATTATTTATCTAATTTCGAAGACGTATGCACAGCAGCACTAACCACCTTACAGTGTCGTCGTTTAAGGCGTAAAGGAGAGGGGGAAACGTCATTGTGTTGGTTCTGCGGGAGTTAAAAGGGTTGAGGTCAAGGGCCAGTCTGCCGCTCTGATGTCGAGAATGTCCTGCGCAGGCTCAAAGACGCAGACGTCTCTGGCAACCCCCACCTTCATTTGAAAGGCACCAACCTCCTCTGCCACACCCTTCTGTTGCACCCTTGCAACCTCATACTGGCAAAGAGGGTACCATCTGGCTTCATATCAGCGGCAGACAGTCGCACGTGTAGGCACTTTGCGTGTGCCTGCGTGTTTCTGGCCATGCATAATGCATTGCTGCATTCCAGAGATGTCTCAGCAAAATTGCCTCGTGATTGAATGGTGGTTTCAAATCAACGTGTGTGAAGATCAAACACTGGATGTCAACCTTAGTTTCATGTTTTTTTTGTTTTTTTTTTGTTGTTTAAAAGGACAATAAAACGCCGCAACATTCTGCGTCCTGCAAGGCTTGGCGGCTGCATTCGTCCACCGAGAGCAGGTACTGCATGGGGAACCAGATTGTTGAGCGCTCGTAAATGAGGGCTTTAACCAAATTAATGAAACAAATGTGCAGGAAATGCACTGATGGCTATGACTGTCAGTGCTGAGAGCAGAGGAAGTGCGCTGATCTGTGGCTGCAGTACTGCCGACGGCTTACTTGATGTTTTGAAAAGGTTCCCAGCGTTGTGTTGCTGGGAGCAGGGAGCTGGAAGGGAATGGTGTGGGGAGAGAAAGTGAGCCTACATACGGTACATTCTGTTGCTGTGGACAATATCGCTGTCTGGCACAGCTGATTCAAGATGTTTTCTGTCTTTTTCCAACTTTTGTCTGGTAACTGTTCAGTATTAAGTGGCAGAAATGGACAGTTTTGCATCACAGAGAACTTGTTGGGGGGGAGTCAATTTACAGTTGGCAGATTTTAATAGGCCTTACTTGTATTACTTGCATCGGGTTGTTGCCGCTCTCTGGATTTGCTTAGTATTTGCATAGATTGGGGGGGGGGGGGGGGGGGGGGGGGGGGGGGGGGGGGGGGGGTCCCAGCATCAATGATTAATTCTCTTAGGATGCAAATGGTTATCACAGTTAACCTGTGTGTGTGTGTGTGTGTGTGTGTGAGCGCGTGCACGTGTGCATGTTTCAGGCTATATATGTTGCTCAGAGACCGCAGCATCTGAGTCTGTTGTCTCCATTCACTGCCGTTAAGAGAGAGGCAAAAAAATGTCCCTTCAACAATAGACACACTCCTGCAGACACACAACATGCTAACCTCAGCCCCCTCCCCCTCTCCTCACCCCTCACCCCTTACCCACCACCCCATATTCCCCCTCCCCCCTCCTCGGCAATTGTGTGCATTGATGGTTTCCAGAGGCGCGATCCACGCACTGTCGCTCTCCACTGGCGAGCAGCATTTGACTGCAGTGACATGGGGAAAGGCAATCCTTGCAAGATGGAGAAAACCTGTCACTCGTATGTGCTTGAATGAAATGGGTCTGCAATGTGAAAAACTCTCCATTTGAAGCATCTTGTGCTCTTTTTTTTTTCCCTTCAGTGATTGTCATATGAGATGGAGGAGGTGGTAGGGGTTAGACGGAGACCGAGCGAGAGAAACAGCTTGACCAGCAGGTAGAGAGGGAGGAGAAGACAGCCTTGTCGTGCTGGATGATCTTACTCTGTTATTTGTCTTTTTTTTTTTTTTTTTTTTTTTTTTAAACCTCCATCTGTCATGGAAACAATTGGCTCTTAGAAATAACAGCGTGACTGAACCGGTGTGGAAGAGCCTCACCTACAGTGTATTTCCTTCACAACCAGGAGGATAATCCTACTCACATTATGGTAAGATTCTTGTCGCACACACCTTGTGCCAGTGGAAACCAGTGTGTTGACTGTTGTCAGCGTTGACACCCTTTTTCTTCTGCTGCTGCAGGAGATTTGTTTTAAAGGTTGCTCTGTGCAGTGCGGAGAGTCTGCAGCATGGTGCATGCTATTTTTACCCAAATCTCACATGAGAAATAAATATTTAATCACTGTAGTGGGTTGCTGGTTCTTATGATGCAACTGGGACTCTGCTGTACCTTTTTTTTTTTTTTTGTGGAAATACCCCCAAAAAGTTCAAATAGCTGATTAGATGTATTTGTCTATTTTCTCCTTTGTTTGGCTGTGTCACAGCATTTATCTTTATTTTCAGCTGTGTGTTTTATAGTTGGATGTTAACCTTCTGGCAGGCCGCTGTGCAGTCTTCCCCTTCCAGTTTGGACAGTTCAGATTTTTCTGCACCGTGCCACAAGTTGTTCTTCTCAGCTGGGCATTGGAACACTTAGTTGTGAGTGCTGGGGGCAGGTGGATCAAAGCAAGCCAGCATGTCTTTTCAAGTGCTATCACTTTACATCAAAGAGCTTTGTTCTTCTTGCTTTTAGAGCAGGTCTCTATCTCTGACGTGCACATATGGAAACCACTCAGTGTTTTGGCAACTATGTGACTCCTTATTTTTTAACAAACGTCGAGCTGCGGACCTCTGGCAGCACTGTTCCTGCTGTTAATTGTAAACTAATTTCATTATTGTGAATAATGCCAATTTAATGTTGCGTTTTGCTTTATTGGATAACACTAGATACCCAAAATGTATGTGGGGCATTTTTCATGAAGCTCTGGTGTTTGAATGGCTCACATATTGTGTCAAGGCATGGGCTCTGGTTTATTGGACAATAAGACATTTTCCTATCAGAATACAGTTTTTTCTTTAACTAAAGCGTCAATCCTTTTGTCTCACTTACCTCTGTAGGAATCTTTCCTCTAACAATATTTCTAACAATATGGCTGAAGAATGATAGGAAATTACCTCTGAATTAGACTGATGTTCACCCTGGAAACGAGGTTCTGCAGACCCAGGGTTTGACAGTTCAGGAACAGTAGCTGTGTGGAGTGGTAAACAGTAGCCATGACCCTCAGATAGACACACCGTCTCTGGCTTCGACAGAGACTGATGGCTCAATGTCTGGCTTTTTAGGCCGATCAGTTTGGGTGGGGTTGAAACCTGACTTCACTCCTCTGTTTCGTCACTTATGACTGTCTTTGAATTGCCATTTGATGATTATCTGCTCACACGGGCTGAATCCCACTCTGGCAGGTCATGGTCTGAGTTATGCCAGTGTATTAACACATATTATCTATGTATAAATCCACCGTGTTGCTGCTGTTATCTTTTTAACGGCAAATAAGATGAAAAGCCAGAGGCAGGTTTGGAGTCTGTTCATCAGCCATCAAGGCACACAAACAGTATGGAAGTATTTCTGTGCCATCTGAGTTTGAATACGAATTTTTAAGATTGAAGTTTTTCAGCATCAAAATCAGACTTTGAATTTTAAAAAACATCAGATTTCTGGCACAGATTTTTTTTTTTTGCCTCTGAATTTTATTTTGTTAAAATAAATTCAGTGTTAAAAAAAATTGTTGTCTTAAAATATTCAGTTTTTCAAAATTCAACATGTAAAGAAATTCAACACCCCAAAAAATTCAGTGTAAAAAGAATTCAATTTCTAAAAAAAAAATCAGTGTAAAAAATTCAACCTCAAAAAATTCAGTGTAAAAAAAATTCAACCTCAAAAGATTCAGTGTAAAAAGAACCAGACTCAACATCCGGGTCACCAGGGAGAAGCAATCGATCTCTGTCTCAATTCAGCCAACGTCCAGCCAATCACGTTACGCTCCATTGGTCATGTGACACCCACCCAGATAGTAAGACGGACCGGTCGGCCATGGCAGCAAACTCAGGTGATGGTGCTGTGGTGAGTCTGTTTACTTTATCTGCTGTTTGTATTAAACATTTAAAATACATTTATACGTTGGCTGAATTGAGACAGGGATCGATTGCTTCTCCCTGGTCACCCGGATGTTGAGTCTGGTTCTTTTTACACTGAATTTTTTGAGGTTGAATTTTTTTACACTGAATTTTTGGAGGTTGAATTTTTTACACTGATTTTTTTTTTTTTTTAGAAATTGAATTCTTTTACACTGAATTTTTTTGAGATGTTGATTTTTTTTTTTTTTTTTTACACTGAATTTTTTGGGGTGTTGAATTTCTTTACATGCTGAATTTTGAAAAACTGAATATTTTAAGACAACAATTTTCTTTAACACTGAATTTATTTTAACAAAATAAAATTCAGAGGCAAAAAAAAAATTCAGTGCTAGAAATTCGATGTTTTTTAAAATTCAAAGTCTGATTTTGATGCTGAAAAATTTCAATCTTAAAAATTCGTATTCAAACTCAGATGGCACAGAAATACTTCCATAAAACAGGATTGTCCAAATTTGAAAATCAAAATGCTGCTGATCCTTAAATGTGCATTATCAGAGGTGTTATATTAAGAGAAGTTTTTTTTTCCTTCAATATATGGTGTTTGTTGCACCTTTTTTTTATTGATAATTTAGGCTCTCTGACCTTTCTGTTTTTGTCTACTCAGTTCCTCTGATCTTCCTGGTGTATTTCTCATCTGCCACTAGATTCAACAGTCTGCTTAACATCCAGTGGATTTCTTGGTGCACAGTGTCTATGCTTCCTAGATGGCTGGTGGATTGACTTTGTAACTATGGTAACGGTATCCCCTAGAGAGCTGAAGGGATAGCCTTTACTGAATTGTGAAGAAGTGAAGCATGTCTGCAAATTTCGATGTGGTACCACCACGGACGATGACCTATCCAGTGATTTGTCTCCCCCCCCCCTCCCCAGTCTTTGTTTGTCTGTACAAATCTGCTGAGTCATCAAAGAGTAAGATTTGGGTTTTAACCTGAGGCATGAACTTATTTGTCCAACATGCATGTAGAGCAAAATAATGTCAAGTCAGTCACAATGGTGAATACAAGAAACAATAAAATGAGCATTACAAATATTCTCAAACTGGAACGGTTTTTGTGTAATTAGTTGGTAAAAACAAAATTAATCTGCAGTTGCTTTAGCCTCCTCTTCCCACAGACCATTCTGTCTTTAAAAAAAAAAATCTGAAAAATGACTATTAACTGAAAGTGCAGCACTTTCATCTTATTCTGTGTGAGGCATGAAAAACAAGACAAATCTGGTAACCTGAGGACTGTTTCTGCTCTTCGGTATTTTGTATTCAAGCATTGTCAAACATTTGAAACGTCCGTCCTCAACAGGGCTGCACAATATATTGAACATTTTTGTTATTGCAAAATCAATATTGCACAAGACTGCTTAAACTGAAATTAATTGGTATCTATTATGTTTCCAAGTACCATGCATTCATTCTCTGAAAGTCACAAAAAGATTTGGCTGGTTAGATAGGCCATTACCCTGAGATGCCCTGTCCCAGTTTAGATGCTGGTGGCCGAGATGCCAAAAGGTCACTTAGAGTGTTGTGAGATTTGAGACGACAGAACAGAATGAGAGGAGCAAGAAGAAAATCCAAGTAGTAAAGGAGTCATTGATTTCTTGACAATATAGCAGTTAGTTGTTGCCAAGAGAAATTTTTATTCCACTGTGTTCCACAACAATTACAGCAGTGTTGTGGAGTACAATATGGCATGTTTTTCCTAATATCCCCAACTGCAGAAAATGACCGGTCACCCAGTTCCAGGATTTCAACAGCTTTTCCCGTAATGGTTCACATTTTTTATTGTCTGATTCCAGGCACCAAACTAGCACAGTGTCACAGATTGTGTTTTATCAGCTAATCTGATGAAACAAATGTTGCCCGCATCTTTAAAATTAAGCCACATTCTTTTCACTTTCAAAATACTAGTATTTTTGATGCTTAATAAGCTACATTCTCAGACTCCACAGACCTCCGTCAGCTTGCTGAATGTAAATGATCATGGCTGTACAATAAGGAAGAAGAGAGCATAAGTATGGCTTCTTGGAAGGGTTGATGAGAGAAATCCTTACAAAGAACATATCAGTGCAACTATGCGTCTGAATGAAACACAAGACTTCTGAAATGGAGACCAAATTGGAGATGTTTGGCCATAAGGCACAGCACCACCTTTGGTGAAAAACCAAACACAGCATTTTGGCATGAACGCCTCACACCAGCTGTCAAGCATTACGGCACAGAAGTGACACTTTGGGCTTGTTTAGGGTCTTTCAGACCTGGCACCTTGTGGTCATTAAGGCCACGTCCACATTAAAATGTTTTCATTTTCGAACCATACAACTTAAATCATGGTTACACCAGACATGCATAGTATTGCGGTGAATTCAATTCTTTTTTTTTTTTTTTTTTTAAAGATTTGTTGCAATCCCTATTTTACTTTCGCAAACACAATAGTTGTGGTCCAGTGTGGAGAGGATACATCTGGAAATTATGGCTTATTGTGATGACTTGCTCCCCAATGTACTCTTCAGGGTCTTATGTAATCTTCTCTGATTTGCCAAACCTTAGTCAGGTGACCATTAGTGAAGAGTTAGTGACGCATAGATTAACTTTTAAAACACTGTTGAAAACAGGGAGATGGAACGGTGAACTATGCTGGCTTGTTCTTGGTGTCCGCTGTAGCTATAGCCAAAACTGTAATTTAATAAAGCTAAACTACTTACATGAGCAGGAGGAAAGGCATCATAACAGCTGTCTGCAACAAAGGTTAGTCTAAAGTTACATCTACTTACTTATTTTTACCTCTCTTGCAGACCTGTCGTGACATTTGCACCAGCGCTCTCCTTCAACCTTTTCGGACTGTGTGAAGAAAACAGAAAAGAAGATTTAATGAATCAATATTTGCTATCCGACGCCAATGACCGACAAGTAAGTGGTTTTCTTTCTCAATGGTGTGTTTGTGTCTAGGGAGCCCACTGTATTCTTGTCTTTTGTTTGTGCGAAGCAAGAAGATGATGCTGTCTGTGACTGCACTTCTCTCACTTTGCTTGAGATTGTGTCCTGGAAGTGTTTGGCGAGTGTGTTTGAGAGCAGAATTGGAGGAGAAACTGGGGTTCAGATTGCACAGAGAGAAGTGTGTTGTGGTGGGGGGTTGGTATAAAGACGGTCTGTTTTGACCCCAAAGACGTATGACATTTGCATCAGGGCTGATTTGCATTCTTGTTCACTGTGCTGGTATGTTGCTACTGCTGTTAACTGGTCTTTATTTCCCTGACAAAACACATTCATTTCCAAGAGTTCAAGCTTTTGCTGCTTCTTTTGCACCTACTTTGTATTCTGTTTTTTCTTTTCTTCTTTTTTGTGAGTTTGCTCTTCGTCTTTTCTCTTCCTCCGCTTTTTTATTTTGCCCCAGATCTCTTTTTCTGCTGCCTATCTCTTTTCAGTTGTCTCTTTTGTCAACTTTCTTTTATCTCTCATTTCAGTGTTTTCTGGATTTCACCTATAGATGTATTGAATTTGGGTGCAGTAAGCAAAATAATCTGCTGTCAGTGCTGGTAATGAAGGGAATAGGGGGTGCCGGCCAGTCAGCTGAAAGAGATGGGTCCGAACAAAGCCAGGACTTTTGTGTGTTAGTTAGAAAAAGAGCTGTCTGGGGAAAAAAAAAAAAAAAAGTCTGGCATTCAACAAATGAAACAGAATATTTTGATTAAATTGTTCTTAGTCATTGAAGACACCGAATACATTTGCATGCAGAGGTTTAAGTTAACAAGTTATTGTGTAGATGACAGTTTTGTTAACTTACTCAGCCTCCATCTTTCCCTCACTTATCCACACATGCACCTGTTCACCCCCATGAGAGTGCAGTAGGGGAAGGGGATGGTCGCTCTGTTTAATCACCAAGAGTGTTCTTATGAAACAGACCTTAGGGTTTTTCCCATGGCTGACACTTGCACGTTGTGGTGTCAGCATAAAATAGTTTTAGTTGAGCTGGATAATGCTATATTTGCCCAGAGGGGAATTTTTCTTTCAAATTAGAAGGTTGTGCGACTTCAACCATTCCTTTAAGGATGCATTGTAATTTTTGTAGAGCCAGACAGACATGTTAGGAAATTTCTTTTTTTTTTTTTTTCATTCTGTCTTCAAGTGTGTTTGGAAGCAACACAAAGAAGGGAGAGCTGCTGTTGGAAACTAGTTTTCCAAGAGAAGATAATTTATTAGGACCGTGTGGGGAAAAATCCATTGAAGTAAAGGCTGGGAGTCTCTAAGTAAGAGATGATGTTGTTGACAAGCTCCCCGACTGGATGAAAGGTATCCAAGCAACGACAAAGTGGTGGTGGTCGTGAGGAGGGGCGTCTCATTGTGCGCTGGATTTTAGACCATGTTGTAGAATGATTGTTGGACTGGAAGGAATGATAAATGTTTGAACTTAAAGGAAGCGAGGGGAAAAGTTGGAGGACGTGCACCCCCGACAGTGACTGCAAACAAAGCCTCTCTAAACACAGGGCTACTTATGATTCATACAAAGGCACAAGAAGAGGACTACTTATTTTCTCTTCAAAACACCCCCCCTGACTGACTCATGAGCAAACATTTACACTGAGCAGGACATCAGCGGCCATCTCTACAGACATGTGCATTCCACTTATTCCCACATACAAGCTGGAATAAAAATCTATTTAAAAGATACCCTACTTATGTTTCTACACAAATCTAAGACATTTTTCAACAAAATGACCCTCAACTAAACACTGGACATTTTGTTTTATGAAGAAATGTTCTCTGATGAGGAAGGTTTTTAAGCCAGATTTGTTGTGATTCTGCTGACAGGGACTCTTTTTGTTTAAATTCAAGCTGGCAGGATCCTGTACTACAGTGGTACCCAGCCTTTTTTGTGCCATGGACTGGTTTAATGTCAGGCAATATTTTCACGGACCGGTCAGCAAAATGTGCCACAAATAAATAAAACAAAAAAAAAAGATATGACTGGCATAAAAACGGTTGTATCTTCTATATATATTATGATAAAGGTAAATCCGCTGTGTGTTAACGTGCATCTTTATTAGAAGCGTCCTCGCAACATTGCACCAACAACAGAATATGGGTAACATCCTCTGGAAAGACACTTTCTGAAGATTTTTTTTTTTTTTACTCATTTTCCCAGCTTGGGGGTTTAAATGTACCACGTGACCGAGACATGGGTTTTGAAGTCTTGACATGTGTCAAGAGGAAGTCAGACAGATCTATGGAAAGAATCTGGTCATTTTTCAAAATAAAACATCATTTAGCCTCGGATAATAAATAAAACAGTAATAATGGAAACATTTTTTTTTTTTTTTTTTTTTTTTTCTGTGGCCCGGTACCAAATGACCCATAAAGGGAGCTGGCATTGGGGACCACTGTTCTACTACACACTGTGTGTTAGTTAGGCCAATAAAGTCCATCCATCCAATAAAATAAATGTAAGACTTGGTTGCATCTTCTTGGCCTGGGTCCCTTGTGTCTCTGGATGGGGGAGGGAAAAAAAGACACATAATCAAAGATGAGGAAGGAAATGTTCAGTAAGCCGTCAGACCATACTGTCGTGTTTTAGTGATTCATTCTCATTCTCCCACCTACTCATTTCTTCTTGGTTCATCTCTTTGTTCTTTCTTTTTTCACCACTGCATGAATTTGCACGCTAGAATATCCTCATATCAAGCTGGTTTTCTGTGTCTTCTTTTGTCCTTTTTTTCATTTTGCTTCCCTCCCCCACCTGTAGTGGCATTTGCCGACTGCCCTGGGATGTTTATAGATTCACAGTAAGAATTCCTTTGTGGTAGCACGGAGGTATCCATCTGAGTCAATCTCACCCCGTGCAGAGTGAAGGATTTTGGGTATTCAGCCAATGCAGACAGGCTTACATGCAGTCCTTCGGAAGGCAAACATGGCGTTGCTCTCGGAGATGACACTGAGCACGGTTGAATGATGAATGTTGGAAATTGGCTTGAGTTGGGAGGCTGCCAGCAATAAAAAGTTTGTACACAAAGAGGACAAAGGTGATTTTAAAAAGAAAAAAAATGAATTCGCAGACAATAACTGGACAAGCTTATTTTTTTTTAGCACTTACTTTCAGTCCACAACAAAACAGATCTTCGTATAATCCGCTAAAGCTAATTGTCCACAAAGGCACACCAAAGACGGGTTTCCATTAGCAGGAGTCTGGAGTAGTGTTACAGGGCGTTGGCGCATGTCTCCATTTCCAGGAACGGCCCCGCAACAACAGTTTTCAGGAACTTGTACAGGGCCGAGACAAGTTCCTGCCTTTGGTTAGATACTTTAGCGCGGCCCTGAAAACTGCTGGGTTCAGGGTGGTGTTTGGGTTTGGCAGGGTCAGGAGATGATGTACAGCCTTCTTGATGTTGCCTTTGAATTCAAGTCTTCTCATTCATATCCACCGTCACAGTGTCAAAGAGAAACGTAGGAACCACCTCTGTTCCTCTAAGTTTATCCTTTCCAAGTTTGCCTTTCTTCCTTATGTTCTTTTTCCGTAGTTGTCTTCTTTTGCTTATTGATGATTGGCAAAACAGCAAGAGTAATACATTACCACCACCAAGTGGTGTGGAATGATGGTTTGCTAGGTCAGTGGATGCTCCAGAGGTCGGTTTAAAAAAAGAGGAGGCAGCACTGGAACTGTTCCAGCCTCAAAGTTTTACCCTGGACCCCAGCTAAGGCTAACCCACCTCAACACTTCCACGAGAACTTGTGCTTCATACTTTTTCATGCATTTGTGAGACGAGCCACCAAGTGGGAACAAAATGCTTTACCATGTTGCTGTGCATTTGAACACACTAATGTTGAACCGCAAACATGGACCTCCATTCCATTTTTCTGTGTTTGATCATTAAAGCAACTGGCTTTCTCTTCTTCCTCTAATGATAATACGCATTCTGAATTATTAATTCAATCTAGCTAATTGAAGAATGCTTGAGTATCTCAAACTCTGCTTGACTATTGAATAGAAATAAAGCTATAGCTTCCTTCATAAATGTGCTAAATCTTAAAAATGAAAAAACTATGGCAAATTCTTTCCCACTTCTGTTGTGCATGTCCCTCCTAAATTTTACTGTCCAGACCTGTGATGTGTTGAAAATCATGTATAAATTAAAGTGCTTCATGTGCAAAGTTGTTTCTTGAGAGGCAACATGCTTTAACACATTTAGTGTTTTAGCTTAACCAGAACCAAAGGCACTGATATGAATCTTCTCCCAGACTGCCATTCAGCCAAAACAGCAAAACCTCTTTCTGGATAAGACATTAACACAACCCTAAACTCGGACCTTTTCATTACCTTGGGGGAAAATTTGGTGTCACAGTGGAGTGAGTTCATTCGGACATCCTGTCGGTATGTTTACTATTGGCCAAGTTTCTGACGTAAGGCCATTAACACATTTATTTTGGATTGAAGAGCTGTCAAAAAGCCTGCTTTTCCTGGTCCTCATTCAAGTGCACTCATCAATTAAACAACCCTAGACCTGTGACATCTCCATTTCCTCTCCGTCACCTCTCCAGACCGCTGTGTCACCAAGGGCATGGTTTGGGGCACTGCTGGTCTCTCACAGCTCCCCTGAATTGAGACATGTGAAGGCGTGGTGCCATTGGGATTCGTAGCTGCATGGTTAAAAGTCTGTATCGGCTGTCACAGGGTTCTGTGGGAGCAAAGGAAAGCCAAGTCAAAGTGCTTCCTAAAGATGTAAAGGGGGAAGCACCCTTTGGCCTACAGCTCATCAATCTTATGCATCTGTCATTTACTTCTAATGCTCCATTGATGTTGTCAAAAGATGGCAAAAGACTGAGATTTCATGCGTTGTGTTTCTGGCATACATGGTTTTGTTAGAGTTAAGGAGTGACCGAAGGATGGGAAAACAGAAGTGATGAGAAAAACGCAGTGATGCGTTGTGCACAGCGCGCGACCACTTTAGTAGAAATGTTGGTTATCAAGCATACCTCTTGACCTTGATGGATGTGAACAATTACCACGTATTATGAACCTGATCAGAAGTAAAATGTCATGGTAAAGTCTAAACTTGTGGATATGTATGTATTATAAATAAGCCTTCAGAATATTAGCTAATCTCCCCACCACAGCTCAGTGATCACATGACCGTTTGGGCACCACTAATAAATGTTGAACATGACAAAATCAACATGCAGTCAATGCTTGTGTGTATTTTAAGACTGTCATGGAAATACAGTGTTGGACAGTCGGTGTGCATTATCTCTGACATGTCCTGAATTCATTTTTAAACAGTAAAGGGGGGGCTTATCCTACTAAGATAATGCTACCAAATGCAAATTTGGTAACAGATTTGGGACTGACCTCAATTTGGTGTCTGAAATATGTAAAGCCATATTAAAATACATAAATAAAATAAAGTCCTCTTTAGAGTCGTAGGATTTGCATATCAGAACATACAAAAAAAATTGTCTGGTTTTTACCGGGTCTTAAAATGATGTAAACAGAACAGGAGATGAACGACGGCATGATTAATTTTCACACATGCAGCCTGATCCAACAGAACCCTTGGAGAACCGAAATAAAGCAGCTTTGTGAAGAAGAATGGGCCAACTGTAATGTCAACTGTAATATGATAGAGAGAAAAAAAAATACTTCAAGATATTGCTGATAAAAGTCTGATACTGGATCTTTACTTAAGCTCTTTTTGAAACTGTGTTCTGTACTATTTGTGTGTATTGATTTGACCAAATTATTACACATAGTATTACTGGGCCATATGACCTCAAATCAATATCACAATTAATGTGAACATGTGACCTCAATTACAATTATTGAATGGTTGTTTTTTTTTTTTTAATTCGTTGCCCTCAGAACAATGACCATTTTTTTCCTGTAAGCACAGTAAATCATTACAACTAGAATATTTTTCAAAGAGAAGAGAACATATATTTTGAAATGACTGGTGTATATGAACAAATGGTGGGTAAACTAAAAACAGAATTAAAGAAAAATACTGAAATAATTGACATGGGCAAGATTATGACGGTAATCAGATTCTGAAAGTTGGGTTTTGATTAATTTTCAATTAATTGCAGTGTCCTAGCACATAGTATGCAAACAAATTTTAGTCTGCAACTGACCAGTCTGTATATCCCATAATGTAATCTGCCACCACAGTGGGAACCAGTCAGTAAATAGTCACCAGCTTCTGTTTCTGGTGGAGCGTAGTCACTTTTATGGTGCCAAACTATGTATTTTCAAGAACCTTTAAAAAAAAAAAAAAAAAAAAGAAATTCACATTTATAAAGGGAAGAATAAGAGGTATAGTAAAAGTTAAAGCTGAGCATGAGAAACAAATACAAAGTATTGACTTTTGTTCAGTTTCGTTTTTTTTTTTTTTTTTTTTTTTTAAACAGACTTTAGTTAAACTAAAGTCAATACAAAGTAAATATGTAAGCCCGTGTTTTCCACTTTAACAGTGTTGGATAGTTTGGGACTCTGGGAATAAAGCTGGTGTTCTCATGCAGGGAGAACCTATTCAGCCAGGATGTCGGGGTTTTCATTTTGCTCAGGGAAGCAGTCTAAAGGAACAGACTGGAAAGGGCTGTGAATGGAGCCCCAACCATCTGTTACAATGACAATAGAAACATTTCTACTTTTCCTCCTGCAGCTTAAATAAATCTCGTCTCCATGCTCAAAAAAATGAAAGAAGTAACTTTTTTTGGATGACCACAGATTATTGCCTGAAGTTCCAGTTCTCTTTTAGTTTAGTTTGTCATGCACAACACTAGGACTGATGCCAAACATGTTGCAGACCTAAAAAAAGAACAAACTAGAAAATCATCTTCTCCTGCTTTTGGATTCCTGATGTGTTCCTACATTAAAACAGAATCTTCTGTCAAAATTAGGTCAGTTTTAGTTGTTCAAACTGATATTGCCGTCAATCCTAAGAATGTTTGTGATTAAAGAAAATTGCTTCTCCATGCCCTCAAAAGAACAAGCAAAACAATAGAAGAAAAGTGCAACTTCTGATTTAAAATTGTACCACCATCTGAGATAAAGTCAGTTCCTATGCGCAGGTTGCACCTGAAACACTTTTTAAAACCTTATTTTAACAACTTGTAAGTCAGTCCATTTTTAATTTCACACTGGATCTCAAACCCTCACAGAGAGCAAACATCAGATTAACCCAGCCAGCAGGGATCCTCCCTGCTCAGGACCGTCTACGATCACGGCCCAGGCACCCAGAGGCCCTCGGTCTCTCAGATATAAGAAGTCGGGTCAGAAACAGGACCAAGAGCAGGAGTTTTGAACATCTGAAGTATAACATTTCTGAAGGCGAACTGAACTGTGACACTTACATTGGTGTGTGTGTGTGTTGTTGTTTTGTTTTGTTTTGTTTTTTTTTGGGGGGGGGGGGGGGGGGGGGCGTGGCTTGTTTTCAACCACACAACCGCAATCATAATGATCAAACAATCTCTAATTGATCACATAATCTTTAACTTCCATTTTCTTGTAGTAACACTAGTATAACGCATACTAACAATAATAAAGAAGATAGATAAGGTTTACTAATAACAAGTTGTTTGTATTTACCAAATAAAGGATTTCAGCATATTATCATTTGGATTGGACCAGAAATTTGGATATTAATTCTTCAGACTTTAATAACATTACAAATTATACTGAACTCTCCTCTAAATTTAGTTTTCACACATTTATAGGCCACCTTTGCAATAAGACTGAGAAGGCTGAACTAGCCTGGGGATCATGGTATACTGCACATTTTATCATACTTCCCGTCATAGTTTGTGGATGCTGCCATTTATCTCAAACCACAGTTCTGCAGAAGTACAACTTTAAACACAATGTGTTGATCTGTTAAAACCCTTCCCCAACTTCGATTGTTGTTAGATGACAACCTTCGGCTGTAGTGACCTCTCGCTGGATCAGCGCAAACACAGCAAGATTTAATCTAGCTGTGTTGAAGGGTTAATTTAATCTATAATGAAAGATGGCAGAGCTGCAGACTGCGTGTGCTACTAATCTCCTAGCCTTTGTTAGCTTCATAACATGGAGCATGCAGCAATTTGAGCCAAACATTTTGAGTCTTGTTCTTCCAGAGGTTACTTTTATCTTAAGGTTACTTTGCTGTTTTGCACTTGGGGAAAGACTTGAGACAAAACTTCAGTATGTTTCCCAGTGACTGCGTTATGATGTGCTTACTGATGGGAAAAGTAGTTTTAGATTTCTCAATTTTGTAAAGTTCCAAACTGATGCAGGGCTCGCAAGGGGGGAAAAAAAAGATTTAAAAAAAAAAATGGTTGATGCTGATCTGTTGGTACATCTGTACTTAAATGTTGTTACATCTAGTGTTTGATTAGAATTGTATTGTTTTTTTTCTGTCCTTTTGTAGTAGAGGAGGAAGTGGAGCTGTGAAGTGGTGTAGCTGCCACAGGCGTGAAGTTCCTCTGATGGAGTAAACGCATGATTATGTTAATCATTTGGCTGCTCACCATTTGTTAGTGTGGTGTTTTTTTATTTTTAAACTAGGACAATCTGATATGTGCTGTTATATCAACAGCTTGGGGGTTGAGCAGGTTTTTTTTTTAAAGCATATATGAAGCTTTTTAATGTGACTTTATGATTGTTTCATCCTTCTCAGAATGATTGCGTGTCTGTCTGTCTTTGAGTTGTCATAACCCTCAGTTTTAATGCTGTGTTCTTTTTTTTTTTTTCTTCTTTCTTTTATATAAGTGTGCAGTATGTGTCTTCAGTGATTCATCATCTGTTTTTACCATGGTCTGACAACTAACCACACATATACAACCTTCTTCCCCTTGTAGGCCGACACCTCACTGACTCCACATAAATGTCTTGTCTGATCTTTCTGTCTTCTTCCCCCTCCCTAGCCTGAGGATATTATAATTCTCTCCAGAGGAAGAGCGTCGCATCTTTTAGGAGCCACAGGTCAGAAACTCTATTCCTCTCCCTCCTCCTCCCTGCCTGCCTCCCTGTTTGCTGTGTGGCCTGACACTGAGCTGCTCAGGGGTCTGCAAGCTTCAACACGAATGCTGCATGCTTATCCAACCCCCATCTGTAACCTCCTTGGTGCTTTACTTGTTTGTCCCCTTCTTCCTGACGAGACCACACCTGGCATGGCGGGAAGGGGTGTTGTCTGATTTGATTTCTGAAATTATTGGTTTCCTTTTTCACCATTCATTCCCTCTGCCACTCACTGTGATTTTGCACTTTTTTTCCTCCTTTAAGTTCTGATGCTTTTAAGTTTGCACAGAAGCAAGCCTAATTGCAACATGTCTGATCTGTCTATAATGGAAAACATTTTGTAGACATGCACAGCTTTCTTTCAGTGGATGTTTTAAATATCTAGCTTTGCTCTCTTGCTTGCTCTGAAATTGCTAAGCCCTTTTCACAGCAGGTGAAATAAATTCAGGTATGTTCAGGTTCAGGTATAACTCAGCAACTGTGACATGGCACGGTAAGTCTGTGGAGCTTTTATCCAAATATGACAGTAATCCATGTGTGAAAATGATGTCTCATGCTCCCTGAAGCAGTCTTTCACAATTTGAGCCCGATGAATCCTGGTATTGTCATCTTGGAATATGCCCGTGCCATCAGGGAAGAAAAAAATCCATTGATGGAATAACCTGGTCATTCAGTATATTCAGGTAGTCAGCTGACCTCATTCTTTGAGCTCATACTGTTGCTGAACCTGGACCTGACCAACTGCAGCAACCCCAGATCAGAACACTGCCCCCACAGGCTGGTACAGTAGACACTAGGCATGATGGGAGCATCACTTCATCTGCCTCTCTTCTTACCCTGATGCCCCCATCACTCTGGAACAGGGTCAATCTGGACTCATCAGATCACATGACCTTCTTCCATTGCTCCAGAGTCCAATCTTTATGCTCACTAGCATATTGAACCATTTTTTTCAGTTAGCTCACTGATTAGTGGTTTTCTTAAGGCTACACAGCTGTTCAGTCCCAATCCCTTGAGTTCCCTTCACATTGTGCATGTGGAAATGCTCTTACTTTCACTATTAAACAGCCCTGAGTTCTACTGTTGTTTTTCTTCGATTTGATCTCACCAAACGTTTAAATGATCGCCGATCGCAATCATTGAGGATTTTTTTCTGGCCACATTTCCTCCTCAAAGACGATGGGTCCCCACTATCCTTCCGGTTTTTAATAATGCGTTGGACAGTTCTTAATCCAGTATCGGTAGTTTCTGCAATCTCCTTAGATGTTTTCTCTGCTTGATGCTGCCAATGATTTGACCCTTCTCAAACAGACTAACATCTTTTCCACGACCACAGGATGTGTCTTTCGACATGGTTGTTTAGGAAAAAGAAGGAACTCATTGCACCAGTTGGAGTTAAATAACTTGTTGCCAGCTGAAAGATCATTGCCCATGCAGTAATTATCCAATAGAAGGCTCGTACCTATTTGCTTAGTTAAATTCAGGTGGCGACTTGAAATGAATGTTGTCTTTAATAAGTAACAAATTAGAAGGAAAGATTTTGATGATGTTTTTTTAATGTGCAGCGCGTGAGGTTTCCTGCTTTGCTAACAGCTAAAGATCCTCGTGCAGCAGGGGGTAGAAAACCTGCTGCTGTGATGTGATTGTCTGAACAGTTTGTCAATACAGGATGTCGCTCCGCACATGATCATGAAAAGAAGATTCTGAACAGTTGTTGAAAGCGTTTTCCCCTCCTTTTGAAGAATTAAGTTTAACAGGATGAATTCTTTAAACAAAACCACCAGTCTGCATCTGTCAGCTGTTAAATTCCAATGCTGATAACGAACAATACTTTGAGGCTTAAATTGTCACTTTTTGTCTAGTAGTTGTAGGTATAAATACTTTGGTTTTCTGGAGCCAGAGGTTAGCTGTGCAGTCTGCCAGCAGTGGAAAGCACCGACACACTGGAAAACGACTGTGTTGATGTTATCATAGGCTGCTCATTTTCCACCCCTGTCTGGTCACACATCTCACTGGTGACATCAGTGAGACACCCGTGTGCGACAATATGGATAACAAATGCAAATGTGCATGCTTCATTTAGACTTCTCTCCTGCATGGATTCTAGAGCCGTGCCTTAACTTTAGCTTTATCTTGTCAGAACATAGCCTTTTGTCATACATGGGCAGGAATTTTTTTTTTTTTTTTTTGAGGGGGGGGGGGGGTCTGATCCCCACTTCCCCTCCAGCCCAGGGAATCTTTAATAACAGATGTATGTCTGGTTACATTTATGACAAACCAAACAGCTTTAGCTTCACATGAAAATTGGATAGAAATGTTATTTTATTTTGGGGACAGACCACTTCTATTCAAAAATGGGAGCTGCTCTATGTCAAGTTCAGGGCAGCTGAGGAAACAAAATGCAGTTTGGTCAAAAGTCTAAGCATATTTTCTTCTACCAGGTGGTAGACTTTAAAAAAAAAAAAAATGAAAAAAGCAACTTCTGCAAAGTAGCAACTGGCTGATGCTCGGCAGCCTCCGTCATAATTATGGAGAGATGTTTCTACTGTGTGCAGACGGTGGATCAAGCCAATGTGAGGCAGACTTTTAAAAGTCTTTGTTCTGGTTCTAAAATGAACACAATCTGCCTACGACTGCACATTCGAAACCACTTTTTCTGAATGTCCTTTTTTTTTCTTTTTCTTTTTTTAAGCAGTCAGTATACAAATGATAAACTTGAGTCTCATCCCAGCCTTAATGTTTATAAAATGGCTTGCAACAGGATTGAGGGCCCAGTGTTTTAAGAATGAATGAGTGATTAAGCTCCCACTATTATAGTAAACTATATGCAGTTTGTGTTGTGCAAGAGCAGAATGCTTGACCCAAATCTGTAGGCCAGATCACAAGAAATTTGTATGATAGGTGTTAAAAGGTTTAGACTTTGCTCTGTGTTGTTTATCCCTCTGTTCTGTGAAAGCGGCAGTGAAACTGTTGTGTTATGCACCGGTATGCCAAGTTCAGGAGGACACACTGTTGGTGTTGTCAGCCTGTGGGTGATGGGGTGAGTTTTCACACAGCACTCCAAAGGAGGTTTGTGTTTCTGCCGGCCAAAATTACCACCATGAAATCGGTGCCTGTTGAAGAATGCATTGAGGGAAAAGCAGAAGAGAAAGGAGTCCTGGTGAAAGACAGAAAGGAAAGGAGAATATATAGCCGGCTTATAGTGATGTTTACTGCTCCTTCAAATGTTCCCTGACTGGTGGGAAAGCCGGCTAAGTGTCAAAGTGAAATCACTAAAACATGTGCTGTTGAGTAGATGTTTATTGTGGAGTAGCTGATTTTTAAAACTCAGACTAAAGATATGTTCCTTTCTGGAAGCTGAAATCACCTGTCCTTGGCTGTTTCTGCTGTATAAAAACTGTTCCCCAGCTTGGGACCACAAGACCTTCAGCTGTGAACCACAGGACCTTCAGCTCAGCTGGGCTTTCACAGCTTCCAAAAATAGTCCTACATTATATGTCCAAAGGCCAAGCCGACAGCACAGAAGCCTCAAGGAAATGATGTCCAGTCAAAGATTTATGACTTGATTGTGAGCGGTGGCTTCCATGTGACCCCAAGCAGTGTTGTGGATTACCAGTGTTCACCTCAGAAAAAAGTGACAAAAGTGAAATGTGTCACTTTTTTTTTTTTTTTTAATGGCACTGTGTGTATTTTTGGGATTCTACAACTTGAACACTTGGATATTGAGTAATCCTGTTGCTCCCTGTAGGATATTTCTTCCAGTGATTTCTTAAAGCCTTTGTTCATATCTGAATGATGACAAAAAGGCAAATATCCTATTTCAAAAGCAGTGTCTTGTTGATCCTCAAAACTTATATCCCTCTTATTTTTGCCATTGCAGATGTTAATAATAAAACTTCCCCTCTTTTCCCTTCTGTAATTAAAAGAAATAGAGCCCGGTGATTATGTTTTCATGTTGGACTACAGAGGCACATTCAGTACTTGTACGGGGAATACCACACAGTAATCCTCTAGTTAGCTTACTTCACTCGTCTGTATGTTTTATAGAGTTTTTTAGATCCTCAAGTGCCATGTGACTCAGAGAAAGGGTGTGTTGTTTTTAAAAAGCATGCCATCGGTAGACTAAATATACCCTTTACTGGACCTGACCCCTCATTTGCCTTTGCTGTGGCCACTTTATGTCAAGATGCTAGCTCAGCAATGGCCATACAACCAGTAATTATATAGGAGGGTTTCCATTTTATATCCCCTGTAGAGTATTGCCTTCACACAACCTCGTCTTCTCAATCTAGCCATCTGGTTTGTCATTGATGGTTTACCTACAATTTAATTCTTGCTACTTCATCTCAGTTTAACGAGTTTCCAGCCTGTTGTGCATCAGAAGCTGCACCTTGTCGTCATTCCTGTTGCTAATCCTTGATGTGGCTTTTAAAAGGTTGAACCTTTATTTACCATCTGTCATGCTCTGAGCTCATCATGGATCATGTGCAGTATACTGCTGCGTCATCTGTTGCGTTTTCGTGTCTAATAGCCAGCTGTGCAGCGGACAGCTGTTTCCTGGCTTTCAGCACACTTCAACAGGATGGGCTTTGGATTTGTGGCTTTGCACATCTCAACAAAAGGCTGATGTTCACCCGGTGACTGACAGGCCATAACCAAGGTTGAACCATTTTGATTTGAATTTTAAACTTTAAACCAAAACCTTTTCATTATCTATGATTGTCATGATTGTCATGAATATGGGGAGAGCTAATGGATTAATAATATTCAGTTTGCAGATCATTTGAGAGTGCTGTTGCTTGTGTACGAGGGGAAATGTGCAACGTAACTCCCAACAGACATAAACTGTCTCTGGTGATGTTATTTGAGTTCTATCAAACTTGCAGCTCAAGGCCACATTAGCTTCCATTGCCATAACATGCTGAGAGTTCCGACTTGCTGTCTGTGTTTCTAATTGTAGTGTGTGTGATGTTTGAACCATACATGGGGGGAGGGGTCAATCTGTTGTGAAGCTTCGTATTTTTGCGATGCTCCCTGGGATTGGCAGAAATGTAGACAGATGATCATCAGATGAAGTGCAACAGTCAGCTTGAGCTGTTATTTCAGTGGTCGAGCTGATATAGAGAAACTGTCAAGCCGTGGCTACATACTCAGAATATCAAAGATGGTTTAGTCTGCCAACAAACGCAACCCAAATTTTTGATGAAGCTTGGGAGTATTTTAAGATGAACTCTTGGTCCCCGTCTGGTCTCACAGGAGGGACTTGATGGTCACAGCTGGTACCGTTGTGTGCACATGTGATCAAGGCTGGGTGCCACATCTGCACTGAAACTCGATTAAGCTCCAAATTACATTCTTTATCCCCATCAGTGTGACCTCTCCTTTCAATTCAATATTTATTTTAAAGTGAAGTCACTCACTCACTTTTTCATACAAGTTTGGCTCCAGAGGACTCAACGTTGCATGATACCAAACACAAACATCCAGCTGGAGAAAGAAGAACTGACAGCAACAGATGGTTTGTGGAATACTACTACAATAATAACTATCATGGTGCTATTGGTTGTTAATCAATAACAATAAGTAATAATAATAATTACTATTTTTAATTGATAAATATTATCTTCAACCTTTTCCTGCTTATTTAAAAGAAAAAACAAATATATAAAATATAAAGTTTTAGACAAAAATTAAATAATTTGACTTCTGAGATGGTAAAATGCTGATTCAGCATTAGGTTTTACTAGTATGGTAGTTACAATGATAGTTAATGATGATTTGAATAATAATTTGAAAGCTTAAAAAAAAATCAAAGAATTAATACTTTTAGACTACTTTTACATTAACTATTAAAAGTTTGCTAGCCTATAAGAAGTGGAGTTTTTTTTTTTTTGTGATTACAGATGAACTCCTTTTATGTAAACGAACAGATAAAATCTTCGAACAGTGTCTGGTTGATGAAGTCCCTTGATAGATTTCATGCAGCAACATCTCGTGACAGTCACATGATGATTATCAGCTATGACCTAACATGATCTATTGATCTAGTTTTATTCCAAAAGCTTTTGTAAAGCCGCCGGGCACTCATGAGCTGTTGGTGCTGCGTTATCACCGTTGCTGCAGCTGGGTGGGTACGCTGCAGATGGTTCGGCTGATAAATGCCCTCATGTGAAGGTGTTATATGCAGTTTGTCAGAGGTTACTTCATTGAGCTACTTAATTGTCTAATGAGTACTTTACGGGAAGTAAATAACCTGCAGGAGGCATTTTGACTAAAGGGGGAGTGAACAGCAACTGTGTGAAACAGTTTCCCATATTGAAGTGTCAAATAAGACATTCCTTCAACTAAATGATCTACTTCCAGATTTCCCATTACACAGTGTTACTGAGTACGTAGTTAGGGTTGGGTGTTATAGCAGCTGAAGGAGCCAGAAGTTGAAGTTTTTGTTTTTGTTGTTGTTGTTTTGTTTTTTGGCATGCTGTAGCATGAAGTGACAGAGGAGGAAGATGAGCATATCCGTGGATTGATACTGGTGACAGACCAGAAGGAAAGTGGGGACAAGTGCGCAGTTGGAGTTGTTGGCAGATGCTGAATGTGAAACTTCCTCACATCACCCTCCATTCTGTTTTGTATCCTCTGTGCTCACAGGAAGCTCGGCTTCTTGTCTGCACTCTTCGCGTTGAAAAGGAGGTGGCAAAGTAATGAAATTTCCATGTGGCACTTAATAACAACTTGGCCTGCCATTTTACATTAGATTTGATGGGGAGCTGCTTGATCCAAGGTGATAATGAGGCTTGACCTGTAATACTCGGCTCAGCAGATCAGTTGCTCAGATCGTAATCATGATTTATTGGGGCATGAACTAAAAATGCTTTTTAAGCTAAACCAGCAGAGCCAGCAGCACTGTGGTTTGTGCTGTGCTGCTTATCAAGACTTGTCACCACAGTGCTTACTTCTTCACAGAAGTCTATATTAAGACACAGTTTGCTCATCTGTGGTTTTCATCCAAACTTGTCGGAGTAAATTTGTTTTGCTTTGTTTTCCCACATGTGCTGCTCGAAGCTCTGTTGACATTATTTTGTGCTTTGGTGGTGATGCTCTGCCTTAAGGTTAAAAAGTACACACAAACTTTGATTTAAAAATTAACTTTTTTTTTTCCAGAGGACCATACTCTAAACAGTCTGCTTTGATGATTTATTATAGTCACGCAGAGCTGCCACCAGTGAATAAATCTGGTTATTTAGTAATTTATTATAACGATCTGCTCCGGTAAAAATGAACTTACGGGCTCAACTGTTGTTGTTCAGAGAAGTGTATATACAGTGATCCCTTGCCAATTCGCACTTTAAGTTCCGTGGTTTTAGTTATTCTCAGATTATTTTTTAGAAATATATAATATCAAAAAAAAAAATCAAGAAAAAAATTGCGGAAACATCACAGGATGTTGTGCACGTTCTCTCGCAGCAAATAAATGTTGTGAGCCAGCCTGGCTCCTTTAAAAAGGTGACCTTATGGGTAATGGTGTGGCCTTATGGGTAATGTAGTGTGTGTGTCGTGGGACGGCAGAATGAAAACAAGGTTAGATGAAAGAGCGGTTTCTTTACTACGGTTCAGAGACCAGAGGCTGTGAAGGTAACAGAAAGACCACAGTTGAGCCTTTGTTTTGTTTTGCTGCAGTGCCTCGCTACTTTTTTGCGGTTTTTAAACATATTTTAAACACATTTTCTAGGCTCGGGGGGCTCCGGCTCCAGTTTGCGGATTTTGATTCTCGCGGGGTTTGCCGGTCCCCATTAACCACGAAAAATAAGGGATCACTGTAAACCCCTAACTGAAATCATTTTTGCATAATCCTGTGATCAACCTTCATTTGAAAAGGAAGCTAAATGATAATATAGTTATAATATAGATGTTTTTTAGTTTGTGCCCCCCTTTTGCCACGGTTTAATGGCATCATTTGATTATCTTGAGGCATTCAAGCAGCTGTATTTTATTTAACATTTTTTATTATTAAAGTAACGATGGGTCTGGCATAACAATATAAGAATAATTACCAGAAAACATTGATTTATTTTCTCTCGCTTTTCATAGTCTGTAGTAGTAAGACACTCAAGGTTCTCGATGATGAGCTGAGCTCCAGTTTCCTCTCTCTCTGTTCCCTGTGCTCAGTGGGCAGTCTGCCAATATCTGTGCCCCGTTAACAGCACAGTGCTGGGAACCCCAAGGCCCCGAGCAGGTGTCAACTCCCAGTCCAGCCAAAGGAGCTGAGAGGGAACACAAAGGGCTCAAAGAGACCTGCCAGAATGGTAACCATTTAAAATATCCCAGGCCATTATGGCCACTCCTCTTAATCTCTCAGCAGCGTAGGGTTTCTTTCTGCTACTGTAATGCTCTCTCGCCTCTGTGTTTTGAAGGCTTTTTTGTAAATGGGAATAGTGAGGCTGAGAGAGCATCGGTACTAGAGAGTTAGAGGGTCAAGTCTTATTTATGAAATGTGGCACAACTTATTTCCAGTGAAATAAAAACTTTGTCCACCTGCGGGTCCTCATCACGGATTCAGTTATCCATTCACACTGTTGCTATTTCAGTCCCTTTCTGTCTCTGTAACAGGCGCAGTTTCTGCTGCTGTCATCGGGCAGTGTGTGTTT
Source organism: Hirundichthys speculiger (assembly GCA_018398805.1). Classification (NCBI taxonomy): domain Eukaryota; kingdom Metazoa; phylum Chordata; class Actinopteri; order Beloniformes; family Exocoetidae; genus Hirundichthys; species Hirundichthys speculiger. The sequence continues at coordinate 1,247,483 of JAGFBZ010000477.1, forward strand.
CATCCTTATGGGGTGCATCCAGATATCATGAGCTTGTTGTTGGCTTGAGACTTCCTTCATGGCTAAGCTGCCCTGGCATTTTAGGTTGGCCTGACTGTAGACGAAGCAGAGGGGAGGGAGAGGTGATGCCCTTCCCCTTGCTCTCTGTTCATTGTTGACTACTCAGCAGTGGTGACGTGGATGTGATGGGGGGGGGGGAGTGGAGTCGAGTGGAGGCTACCATCATCTTCAGTAAACAATAGGTCCTTGTGTGTTTGACCCCCTCTTTAGCAGACTGGAGTCCATGGTTCGGGCTGAAGCTGGGATGGAATTCCATCTTTGCCAGGTTTTTTTGTCTGTGGAAACCTCCGCCAATTAAAGAAAAAAAAAATCTATTTGTTAGAAGATGATGGCCTCTAGGGCCAGTTGTTCTCATTTACAACCAAATCAATACTCAATTATCATTCTTTTTTTTCTTTTTTTTCCTCCCTCCTGGGTGACTGATTGCTAACCTATATTTGAGTGGAATGAGCCACAATGAGGCCACTGGGTCATTAAAAAGTAGTTGACAATGATTTATGTGTTCTGTGACCTTCAGTTTGTTCTGTAATTATGGATGAAGGAGAAATCTCAGATGAGAACAAATAACTCAGACAGAAAACGATTCATAATTTCCTTGTCGGATTGTTTTTGTTTTTTTTTTTTTTTTTTTTTTGCCCCCCATCGGCTTTTACTTTTAGTTTCTTTATTCAATCTTTGCATAACACATGCAATAGCCTTTTAAAGAGCTTCTTTGTGTGACTAAAGAACCTATTTTGTGCAGGTGTTGTGTGGGTACCCTGCCTTGTTGCAAACATGCTGTATTGAAAACCAGAATAACCTGCTTTGTGCCAGATTGGTTTACTTACACAAAGGGGAAGTGTGCACAAACACCTGCCCTCTGCTTATTATAAAACACCATCAACCTTCAGTTAATGCAACATGAAGGGTGTACGTGACTGCACAAAATCCAGCTTTCTCCACAATTACATGAGATAAACCAGAATATAAAAATGGAGTTATGTAAAAGTACTCAGTTGCTGTTACTTTCACATGATTTGATCAAGAGAAAGGAGGAACAAGGGCTTTGTTGTTTAATTATATCGGTTAATTACTCTCCCAGTTAAAGCGCTTTTCAGTGTTAATAATAAGAGTAAAGGAACTTAAATCTGTCTTTTCTGTTTCACCATAAATTTGGCTGACAGTCGTGAAAATTGACCTCAACATGATTTCGTTTGCAGCGTGGCAGTAAATTTGGCTGCATGCTTTTACAAGCAGGACTGAGAACAGATTTAGAGATTTATTGTAATATTTTACTGAAGCTTTGAAGCTCTTGATTTTTGCCCCAGCTTTTCTGGTGACCTTGAGCTGCCAACTACAAATATGGATTGTTCCAGCAGTTTAAAACATAAGCCCCCCTTTAAAATAAATAAATAAGTAAATAAAATAAGCCAGTAAGTAAATCTTTTGTATCTGAGCCACTGTCCTTTTTGAAATTTAACTTCAGCCTTGCCTCAAAAAGCTATCTTTACTAATGTTGCTCCAGAAGCTGAGAAACTGCATCTCCTTAAATATAAAGCTGTGATTTTTATTAAATATGACAACATGGGCATGTCTGGATAAGGTAAGCCCTCACATAAATGACATAAATCAGCTTAACGGAGTCAATCGAGCTTATCCTGATGCAAATGCAACAGACGAGAGCTGTGGGAGGACAGAACGATGATGGTGCTTTTTAAATTGACAAATGGAAAAAGACGCCCCCATCTAATAAGAGGTGACGGATGCCAGGAACAGGGTTACTGTAATGACCATTGTCGTCAGATCCATCTATTTTTAGGGTTTCAACAACTTGGAAATGCATTAAAAGTTGGATTTTTCATAGACTTGTAGTCTATGAAGTTTTGACATCACAGGCAATGAATTGACATGTCATGCTGTGGTCATAACACACGCGCTCCCCTACACAGGCCGTTAAACGGGAGTGTTGATTTCCATGGCTGTCATGCTGTCTCTATGTTGTTGTGCCCATTATAAACAAGAGCAGGCCGTTTTCTGCTTCTGTAGGGATGGACGTCGTCATATCTGCCTCTTTCTCCCTCTGATACCTCACTAAACGGATTTCCACATCCATCTGCTATTCTTGCTTTGTAATTTGATGACAAATTTCTTCATATCTCCAAAGCAGTCAGTATTTTAGTTTGTATCCTCCCTTCCTTTGTATGACCAAGCTGGCACACAAAAATTATATTTCATATATAAATATTATAGTAATATTACATATATTTCAAAGGGTAAAATAAATTAAAGTTTTCCTGAGCTTTTTCTTGGAAGACATATTTGTAATAATATAGATTTCAAGTTGCTCCTAGACATGTTCTTTTTGAAGGGGTTTTATGTGATGCACATGATTAAAAAAAAAAAAGGCATAAAGAATGACTCCGTGGTGACAGTTTTCAGTATGAGGAAACTAGATTTTGTGGCTCTTGCCTCTGTTGTCTGTGCTGTGTGATAACATCACCCAAGAGGAACTGCACGTCTCGTGAAAGGCTTAGCTGTTGCAGATCGTAGTATGTCATCTCAGTATCGTCTCTGTTTGTCCCTGCAGGGGAAACTACACAGTTCCTAAGCTAGCGGAGTCCAACATGGGTTTTGGTGTGCTGGGGGTGTTTCTGGGACTGCTCCTGGAGGTCTCCACCCATGGCCCTCACACCATCCCCCGAACTTCCTGGAAGCATCAAGGTAAAAGCTTTATCTTTTATTTTATCTTTATCTTAGATTTATCTTATTTACACTTTTGTAATGAGGTACTACTAATTAATCCAGTATCTACTGTATGTGAAACCTGAACGTTAGCTTTTTACTTTTGGATTTAGAAATGTGTTGTTAAATGTGAAATGAACGGTCGTATTTTTATATAGTATATTTTAGTAATTCTGCCTCTTAGGGATTAAAAAAAAAAAGCATCCTCATTTCTGGTAAATCCCCTTGTAGATTTGAACTGAAACTTTGTAGGAGCTATGCTCTTTTGTCTAGAAGCACTCAGCCATGAGGTTTCGTAATCTCTAAACAAGAAATCTGAGCCATTCGTTTAAAGATGTGTTGCTCCCCTGGCAGTACGGGAAAGATGCTTCACAAAGTGTACAGATATTTATATCAAAGCTCTCTCAATTCACTGTCTCAGGTTCACATTACTTGGTTACACTTGTTTAATTTGATCTTGAGAAAACTACCGTCAGTCCTGCCAGACCCTCTCATATTAGACTAGTGATCTTTCAGGTCTAACTTCTCTTTACAGTTCACAGAAATGGCTCAAGTAACTCTAGTAACTGTGTGAGAACGAGTGCCGCGTATCCTTCCAGGAGTTTTTATTCTCACAGCAGAGTAACTGTCAGTTAAGGAGCACATTTCCTTTCCTCTCTGTGGCGTTTACGAGCTGCACCTGCAACCTGAACCCACTCACAGCTGACACAACCAGTACCACCCAAACACCAACTTCCCATCAGTGTAACAAGATAATGCCCCCAAGCTGCAGTACGACACGATTGAATGTTTGAGGTTCAAAATATTAAACGGTTGTGTTCTATGTGAATATGTATCTGGAGTACTTGTGTGTGTGGTAATCGCCGCTCATGTACTCTTTATTATTTCTATCACCAAGTCAGCCTCTTTCACCGTACTCATTTAATTCATGAACTTAAGATGGTTTGTTTGATATTTCTATGCAAAACTGAATAATCTTTAATACATCTTTTAGTTTATATGTATTTGATCCAACGGTCTTATGCTCAGACTTAGATTTGATGGAGTTTTCGGAGCCTGGCATCTACAACTACACAACTCTGCTGCTGAGTGAAGAAAGAGACGCACTTTATGTGGGCGCGAGGGAGGTCATCTTCGAGCTCAGCAAGAAGAATGTGGCAGTCAGGAACAACAAGGTACCAAAGCAGGAGTAATATTTGTGACAGCAGGAGCAAAAATGTGTGTATATACACTTTTCAAATCACTTTGATGCTGAATCCTTTTTATTTCAGGTCCAGTGGACGGTTGCAGAACAATCCACAAAGATGTGCACTCTTAAAGGAAAATCAAAAGAGGTTTAATAATTAATTCTGTCCAACATTCCCTATCCCTCTTAACTCATAACGTGCCAGTAGTAAGTGTATGCTTTTGCATTTCAGAGAGATTGTCTAAACTACATACGAGTGCTCCAGGTTTTAGATGACGAGCGGCTTTATGTCTGTGGCACACACGCATTTCAGCCTCAGTGTGATTACTTGGTAGGTTAATGCTCTGTCTCACCTTAACCGGGAACACCACACTGCGCAAACATCTGCTCGGCCTTGCCGGTCAACGGCGCGACCTTTAACTGATATGTGATCTCTTTCAGAATCTTGGCGACTTTTCTCTGGACGGTCGACCTGAAGATGGCAGAGGAAGGTGCTCCTTTGACCCCTCACAAAGCTTTACTACTGTCATGGTTGGTGAGTTGGGGCTAGTTTTATCTCATTTCACAAAGAGCTCTCTGATTGTCAGTCCTGCTGTACGGTGCATAAAAATCACAGTAGTCTTTTTTTTTTTTTTTTTTTTTTTTTTTTTTTTAATGGGGATGGCAAGTTTATTCAGCTCTTTTTTTCCCATCAGATGGAGAGCTGTACTCTGGGACAGCTTATAACTTCTTGGGCAGTGAACCAATTATTTCCAGATATTCCCCGTCCCACTCTCTGCTGAGGACCGAGTACTCCACATCATGGCTCAATGGTGAGTTAGGACAAACATGTGTCCGACGCATTTCTCTTGAATCAACTGAGGAACTTCATTGTTGTCACATATATTTAAATGGGTCTGTATAAAACCAGTCGAGCCTTGACTCCAGTCTGCAGCTTATTCCACGTCAAATTACAGCACTGCTCTCATTTTAAAACTTCCCACTAAAGCTGCATGCAAGTGAGTGAGCTCTTGAAGTCTTTCCTTCCTCTTCATGGTTTGTAAGAGGCAATGTGAAAAACGATTCGGTAGCAGTTTCTCATTTTTGCTCTGTGATGACCTTTCTTTCAGTCTTTACAATGACATTGTCACTGCTGGCAGAAATACCGACACTCAGTGATATTACAGCAGGCCAAAATTAAACTCATCTGTCTGGTTCAAGTCTTCTCAGCAAGCTAAAGCCTGGACTCGGAGTGTTACTTGACCCCACAGGTGTTATTTGTGTGTGTCAGATGCATATTAAATTAATAGTTGGGCAAAAAAAATTGCATGCACAGGAATGAAGTACAAAAACCTTATCTGCTGTTTAGCTTTTAGGGTTTAAGAAGGTTTTCCTAAAAAACAAAACAAAAAAAAAAAAAAAATCTCCACCACCTGGAACAAATAACTTACCAGTACCTGTCTGTATCTCCTCTTTGTGCCTACCCAGAGCCCAGTTTTGTCTTCGCTGATGTGATCAAAGAAGGAAGAAATGGAACAGATGGTGAGGACGACAAAATATACTACTTCTTCACCGAGGTGTCGGTCGAGTATGAATTCTTTGGCAAGCTGCTCATCCCCAGGGTGGCTCGCGTCTGTAAGGTCAGTACGTGTTGCGCACCATCTGCACATACCGGCAGCATCCGTCTCCAGCCACATCACCCTGTTGTTTTTGAGTGCTCGTCTTTCTCCTTTGCCTCCTTCCTTCCATTTCCTTCTTTTCTTCTGACCGTATTCGAGCTCATAACTTGTCAACCATGCGAGACCACAGCTTTCATGCATTTCTACAAGACTGTGAGAGATGACAACACTGGTAAAAATTCGACATAAAGCATAAATACCATTTGAAATACGAACGAAAAAACTTTCAGACTCAAAATTTATCTCAAAAGATGTTGAAATTATGACACTGGAATTGTGTTCAGAGGTGTATGTTTGTTATATTTTAAAGAGGTTGAAATTATTGAAAGAGAGAGCACAATAAACCAAAGATTCCTGACTTTTAAGAAGCACATACCCACCTGGATAAAATTATTTTTTCCTTTTCCAAGATGGGGCTTTCTCTCCAGGGGTCTTGGTATGAATTCATATTTGTTGTATAACACAAGGTATGAGCTTCTCCTCCATTTCCCCTCCCCCCCCCGTGCCTGTCTGGTTGTCTTGTTTCCGTTCACCACACAGGTATTCATCGCAATGCCAAGCTGCAGTGATGCAGTGCAAGCCTTTGAAGTAAATTAATTTCAGAGCCAGCAGTACAGGGGTCATATGATGTCAGAAAGCCACATAGAGTATAATAGAAAATCTACCTGAACTTTTAAAACTAAGAGGAGACCTCAGCAGGACTTTAAAAATGGTTTGGATTCTTCCCCACAGTGGAAATGATACCTTTGCACAAACTTTATCTGCCAATCGATGTTTCTTTTCATTTCTGTTCTGCTTACTCTTTCTTCACCGCCATCGTCGGTGCCTAATGTCTGCATTGTACCTTCATAGGGTGACCTCGGGGGTCAGCGCACTCTGCAGAAAAAATGGACGTCTTTCCTGAAAGCCAAGCTGGTCTGCTCAATGCCTGAACTCAACTTTGTTTTCAATGTGGTTCATGATGTATTCATCCTGAAGGGGGCGTCCTGGAGAGACACAGTCTTCTATGGGGTCTTCACCTCTCAGTGGTCAGTAGTTTGACTGTCTGGGCATCAGAACAGAAAATGAGCCATAAAAAGCAGTATACACCGCAAAACACCACAGTTTCGTGGAGGCCCTTAAAATTTGCCTTTTGTTGCTAATTTTTTTCTGGGTTTTCTCATTCCTGCCCCCCGTTCCCGCAGGGAAAACGTGGGTTTGTCAGCTGTATGCGCCTACAACATGACAGCTGTGGAGGAGGTCTTCTCCAACGGAAAGTATATGCAGAAGGCCACGGTGGCACAATCCCATACGAAGTGGGTTCGTTACAATGGCATCACTCCTTCTCCACGTCCTGGAGCAGTAAGCCACTTACACACAGCTTGACTTGACACAGCAAACCAATCCTTCCTTTGTGCATGTGTTAATAAAAACATTGTGAAGTCGAACTCTTAGAAATATTTATCTAATGATAACATTGTTTTCTGAAGAAATGAGCAAGCTTCTGATATTTCAATGATATAAAATACAGTATTTGACAGGGTTGTGTTGTACGCCCTTTTGTCTTTGGTTGTAGTGTATTAACAACGCCATGCGACAGCAGAACATCAAAAGCTCACTCCAGCTGCCAGACAAAACCCTTCAGTTTGTCAAGGACCACCCGCTGCTCGAGGACCCCATCCTCCCAATCGGCAACAGGCCTCGGCTGATCACCAAGGATGTCAATTACACTCAAATTGTTGTGGAAAGAGTCAAAGCACTTGACGGGAACACGTATGATGTCATCTTCACAGGGACAGGTAACGGCACATCAGTTAACATGCTGCATGCAAACTGCTCACTTTCAAATTTGCATCACTAGCCAACAAGGTGCATGCAAATGGTTTCAGTTGCAAACTGTTAAAATGTTATTTATCATCTGAGCTGATAAACTTTTAAATGGCAGAAGTTGTTGGACTGCAGACACAGATAAGTGACTCCTGTCAAGTTTTCATCTCTCAGCTTATAGCATTTGTAAACTTTTCTGAAATGTGTCTTTACACTAACATTCATTTATGATTTTCTTTTTTCCCTGGCTTAATAATTAGTGTTTGCCGTTCTCATCCGTAGACAAAGGAGTCCTGCACAAGTCGGTGGTGGTTTGAAGGAGAGGTTCACATTGTTGAGGAGATGCAGATCCTGAAGAACTCCGAACCCATTAAAAACTTACTGTTGTCCTCGCAGGTCAGTGATATTTTATATTGTATATATGATACAATTTTTTTTGTTTGTTTGTTTTTTTTTTTGTTTCTTGCATAATGGGAATCTGGTTGAAAATCACAGCCTGTGCTGCTCTATTTAAGATGGAGAGAAAAATCTTTGCAGTTGCTTCCCACTGAATTAGTGTCATGAGCGGCTTCTGTTAAACCACAGCACGGTAATAACAGGGCATTTAAATGCTGCAAAGTAAAATTGATTTATATGCAACTAACATTTAATTGTTGTTACGAGTATCTGACATTATTATGAAAAGGTTGCCTACAGAGATGAATCTTTCTGGTTATGCTTAACTTCTTCTGGCTTTATTTCAGTATTGGAGTTATGTGTGCATGGGCTTCTTTTTTTTTTTTTTTTTTTTAATGAAACTAGTTAAATTCGAAACCTTTCTATTCTACTTTGAGCTGACTGTTTCTTCAAATCTTTGACCATACAGTACCTCTCTCAGATATATGGCAGAAGCTCTGATTTAATGCTAAGCCGGTCTGTCTGAATGCAACAAAAATGTTAAAGCGGACACGACATACGACTGGGTTGTGTGATAAACAGTAATCCTTTTAAGTATGAAATAAATCAGTGTTTTAGTGTGTTGAGATGAGACGTTGTGGTGACATCAAGGATCACATAGTTGTGTACGTGTAATCTAGCAGTACCACAGTCCATCAGAGCTTCAGAGCTTCATTCAGGAAAAGAACAAATTCAGAAAAATAAATGACAGGAAACTGGAATGACAGTGAAATCAAGAAAGTGCTGACTAACTGAAACAAGGACATTTCAGATTAATGAAACCATACAGGATACACTCATTTACATTAAAATAATGAAAGAAAAAGAGAGAATAGCTCCAAGGCATTATGGAGGATGAGAAGATTGGAAATGTACATCAAGCATGGCAGAGAACATGTTTGCAACGCGCTGTCAGGAAACTTAAGAACAGCCAGATCTTTTTTTATTGAGTGCGTTAAGATGTGGCATGTTGGGAGACATCAAAGGGAAGATGTGGAGAGAAACTGTCAGTTCTCTTCAACAACCAGGTGGGCAAAAATGGGTTGATTCATAGTGCATTGGGGGCAGAGGATCAACGATGGTGAAAGATCTCACAGTGCGTGACCCCTGACACAAACGGTCATGTAGTGCATGAATCCACGATGAGTTCATCAATCCAGTGATGCTGAAAATTGTGTTTTCTCAACTTACTTGGAGTACAGAAGGAATGCGGAAACCATGCGGAGTCCTCGCAGTCATAATGTTTGTATATTTGGCAGAACATTATGACAGCAGTTATTTGGCAATTTTGCCCTTGGAAGGAAACTCAAATGATTTAAAAAGTGACCAAGAAGACTGCATAATTGCTAAGACAGGATTCCCCTCAGTTCCTGTAGTGCAAATGCAAAAAAAAAAAAAAAAAAAAAAAAAAAAGATTTTCTCCAGCAGTAATTTGTGCTGTTGATGATTCTCTCTTGTGTTCAGAGGCTCAGCTTTGTCACATTAAAAATGCGAACAACCTTAATGTTTACACAGACGCACTCCCTGTACGCTGGTTCAGACTCGGGTGTCGTCCAGTCACCCACAGCCTTCTGTACCAGATATTCACACTGTGACGACTGCGTCCTGGCTCGAGATCCCCACTGCGCCTGGGACCCCGACACTGCCACATGTGTCAATGTCCACGACGCTCCCAGTCAGCAGCTCAGGTAACTCACCATCAACCAAGATTTGGAAAAGTCACCTTTTCATTGCTCTTATCGTCTTTTCACACGCCTGGACACTCCACCCACGCATTACTGCACTAGTCAGTGAAACTTAAGCTCCCATTGAAAAAGTCATCTATGCTGTCACTACTTCCTGTTTGACCTGCTTTACTGTCGTCATGCTAGATGTTAATCTTGGAGTGCATGCAGGGGTCATTGTCGTAAAAGTTGTGCTTGTGTTGCAGGAGGCTTATCCAGAGTTTGAATGGCGATGCAGAGAAGTGTCCTTCAGGTAGGTTTCAACAATAGGTTCAACTTCATAAAGAAGCTTTAGATCATGAACGGTTTTAAAAAAAAAAAAAAGAAAAGGCCGGTGATATAAGCATTTACTTTATCATTTACCATATCAGTTAAGATGTCCTCAGACTGGATGTTGTATTGGTAATTGGGACTAAATATTAGGGGTGTGAAAAAAAAAAAAAAAATCGATTTGGCGATATATCGTGATATTCGGCCGCCCAATATAATATCGATTTTTAAGCTCCTAATATCGACTTATTTATTTTTTTTAGGAAAATTAATTCATTCACTTAAATGTGCAAAAACACTAATAATAAACAATAAATAGGTTGTTTTGAAGCAAATAGTTTTGACTCAACTTGTCCTCTGAATGATCAATATCATCTGATGAACATATACAGCAACATGATTTTTCATCTCTACTTTTAATTTTGATATTAGCTGGGTAGAATATTGCAATATATATCACGATACATATCATATTGCGAGGTTCTTGCTAATACTCACCCCTACTAAATATCATCCAAGATATTAATTGTTTTCAAAACATACCATCGCTTGGTTTTCATTCTCAGACAAAAGATGGATCACTTTTTTGCTGTTTGCTGTTGTATGATTTTTTTCCCCCCTTATTACGTACATTCAGTTCTTACTGAAAGTCTTGATTTTCTCTTGGTCAGTGCCAGCGGTGTCTCAGGAGGACTACCAGCGTGTGACAGTGAAACCAGGGAGTTCTGCTGAGCTGCCGTGCCTGATAAACTCCAACCTGGCTCAAGTGATGTGGAAATCTAACGGCTCGGTTCTCACTGAGGCCTCCCGCTTCCACTTCATAGCTGAAAATGGGCTCCTCATTTATAGCGTGGCTCCTGAAGATCAAGGTTACTACGAGTGTTGGAGTATTGAATGGGCGCCCGGTGCTGGGAAGAATTTCAGTCGTCTCTTGGCTGGATACATCCTGATTCTAGATCTACCACCCAGACCCCCGCCCCAGGCGAGTCCTGTGGCCACCACCGCTGTGAGCCAGAAGACGAGTAACACCATTGCAGCTGAAGGTAATGTTATGACAGACAGAGCCCCACTAACTTCGAGCAGCATCATAGCCACAGTGTTCCTCACCTCCCCCCCTCAAACTGACGCCTCACTAACCCCGCCCCCCAGCAGCACAGTCAAGCTACAGCCGAAGCAGCACCTAACTCCAAACTCAATCATTCCCAGTCGAGACAGCCAAGACCCTGCAGCTGAGTACTTGCAGCACAACAACAGCGTGGCCCTCCTCTTCCTCTTTCTCCTGTTTTTCCTCCTCTTCCTGGCTGCAATGGTGTACAACTGCTACATGCAGTACCTGCCAGCTCCATGCCTGAGGCTCCGAGCTGCTCTGCTGGGTAGCCACAAGAGCTCTCACCAGACTGAGTACAGATCCTGTGAAGCAGGTTTAATGGAAGCGTCTGGGGCTGACAAAATTAACATGACCGAGCAACCGACCCAGAACGGCACCCAAAACCTGCGGGCGCTCCGTGACACTGGATATGAGACTGAACCAGAGTGTGGCAACGGCCAGATCCCTTCACAAAGCTTTGGAGGCGACAGTCCTTCACAGGAGAAACCTTTTGATGTAGACTGCGACTCTCAGTCCATCCAGTTGCAGACGAAGATGAACCCTACTGCTAGCCAAGAGTGTCTCTTTTGCTTCTGGGGGATCTAGCTCTTTCTACGTCTACATGTGGTATACAAATGTGGATTTGAAAGTGTGTCCAGTGTACACCATGTGGCAGAAATGAATCATCGCATAGCTTCAACCTGGCATCCTGATTGGCTGATTTGGTTTAAGGCTTATGATGATCTAACAAATACTGTATTCAAGGAAACTGCTCCCTTTGAGCTTAGTCCAGCAAGAAAAGCTATTTCTACATTCCAAATTGGAAACATTGTTTACCAAATTGGTAAGTAACTCTGATGTTTTCCAAATTGGAATCATGTTTATGTACAGCCTGGGTGAAAAATAATCTTTTGGAGCATTTGCATAATTTGTTTTGTTGTTAAATTGACATGAAATGCTTCGACAAAAGAGTAATTTCTCAGGGAAGAGTTGCTCTGTACATAGTAGCCTAGCCATGTCGAACATTGTGTCGTCATCTGCAGCACCTAATATGTGAAGTGGCATTGCAGGGTTTGAAGGTCAGAAGGGAGGAAAACAAAGTGGACACGTGACAACTGGCATGATGGAGAAATGCTGCAATGTATCAAAACCACTGTGTTGTGAGGAGTGGCACTGCTGAGATTTGATTTGATTTTCTCTCTGCGAAGTCTACATTCCTGATGGTCCTGTGTTTTAACCACCTTCCCTCCTGTGGAAATAAACTTGTACAGCATAACTGGAACCTTCATGATTAGACCCCTGGAAACAATTTGAAGTATTTTTTTATTAATGTTTTTTTTTTTTATCATGATTTTATTAAACTTTTAAGTTTTTGAGCCTTATTTAGAGCCCACTTTCCTTCCTTTTTATTTATTGCAACAGCCCTGATTTTTAGTTCAGTCATTAGTCTCCCTTTTGTCTCCTATGCATGTCATCCCTTGTCTGGATTTTCCTCAAAGCTCTCTTCTTTTCCACCACCCCTTCTCACAGCTTCCTCTTCTATCGACACTTCATCCACCTCGTTCTCTGGAAGTAGCTCTCGCTCTGCCCTCCCTTCCTCCTCCTCCTCCTTTTCTTCTTCTTCCACCTCCTCTTCTTCCACCAAGTCCCACAATGTGGAGACGGGGGAGGCAGAGGTGAGACTTTTGCCTCCTCTGCTGAAGGACCAGGCCTGGGGGGTTCATGCCCAGGAGGCCTTCCTGCTCTTCTGCCTGGCCGTGGGTGAGTGGTTCCCGTGGCTTTGACTCGGCTCATTCCCACAAACCTTTCCTCCCTCAGGGACTCGTGCTTGGCTTGTAAATTAATTCCTCTTAGTTGTTTAACCCATAACTTTTCACTCTTTCTCACCCATTTCTACCTTGCATGTTAGTGTTACCAAAGCATGAACTAATCAAGACTGGGACGAGCCAGCGCTGAAGTCAGCCCTTTTCCTAAATGAAATACCAATTTGATGGATGAATGTTTAAAAAGACAAAGTTGCGGTTGTTATTGAACTGTCAACATAAACAATTCCCTGTTCACGCAACAAGAGGTACATTTCTGTATATTATTGTGTTACCACACTTGGATGGAAAATGTAACATTAAGAGGTGGATGCTTCTTAATCAAGGGTATTAAGAATCTATCCTCAGGATAATTTTAAACATCTGCTCCATTGTCAGTAATGTGGACATTCTTGTGCCTGTAAACATTTGTAATTATATTTGTATATATAGAAAAATACCTTTTTTGGAGCTGTACATATGTGAAGGGGGTATTTGGGGGCTGTAGCTCCTGGTAGAAAGATGAATAAAATCTTGTCAAATATTTTCAGCCCTGTTTTTATTCATTTATTCTCATTTAAAGTTGTTTAAAAATTAGTGATGTTTTAAGATGTGAGTAAATCTCAAAATCTTTATAATGGCTTTCATTTCCATCGCATTTGTTACTTAACAGAAAGTAAGAGGAATATTGGGCTGTTCAGAGAAATAGTGTGGAGTTCAGTCAGTGAGGTGGTTCGCTGTGTCAAACAGGTGGACCTGATTTAAGGATGAAGGCAGCAAATGTTCATGCTGGTTATAGTGCACTTCTCTGAAAAACTGTGAAATGGCTCGTTCCAGACATTGTTTCGAAAAACGGCATACTTTGATTAAAAAGTTTGGAAAAAGTATCAAGACGTGCTTTAAAATAGCAAGCAAAACCAGAAAGACGTGGAAGAAAACGGAAAACTACCATTCGAATGGATCAAAGAGGAGACAGATTGACAAAGACTCTGCCAATGATCAGCTCCAGGAGCATCAAAGAAAATCTAAAGTCATCTGTGAGTTCTGTAACCATTACAAGATGACTACGTGAACTCAAGACATCTGCAAGAAGCCCCCACACAGTCCCACTGATGGAAAAAATGACGTGCTGAAGATGTTACTAATCACCAAAGAACACACTGAACAGAAATGGAGCAACAGTTTTTGTGCACTGACACAACCAAGATTGTTCTTTTTTGGGTCTCGAGGGCACAGACGGTTTACCAGATGGTAAACCAGTAGGGTCAGTTTGATCAGTTTGAATACTTGAAGAGGTCATCTTGCCTAATGCTAAAGAGGAAATATTTTTGAAATGGGTGTTTAAACAAGACAACGACCCCAAACACACCAGTAATTGGTTCCAGTTATGGAGTGGCCAGCCCAATCCCCGGACCTTGATCCAGTAGAAAACTGGTGGGGTGACATCAGAAATGCTGTTTCTGAAAGTGGAGAAGAAATGGAGAGGGATTGTGGAGAGTAGTCCTGGCTGGAACACCTGACCACAGGTGCCAGACGTTGGTCGGCTCCACGCGACACAGATGTGAAGCAGTTCTCGGAAACGGCGGTTCCACAGCTAAATATGAGTTCAGAGATTCAGAGGAAAGATCAGCCCTCAAGCATTTCTCTGTTTTTACAGAAAATGCTTGAGTTTAGACAGAAAATGCAGATACAAACAGTCCATTGTTCCTCTAACCTTCACCGTATGTGAACTAGTAAAAAATTGATTTTTTTCTATACATTTTGATTTGGAACAGAACGTGCAGTATTACAGATGCATTTGCGTGTTTGGAAATAAAAGCTATTATAAGAATTTTGAGCTTTACTCACTTTCTTAAACACAAAAACACAAGCTATTACTTTCACCACAACTGTATACCGAACAAAAAAAAATTGACAAAGTATACAGTCAGAAATGACCCAGGGTTCAAGTATTTTTGTTTTTTATGATTACTGAAGAATGAAAAAAAAGCTAAAGACTCGCTGTAGAGATTTGGCCACCAAGAAATTCAAGCTCAAACCACTAAGATCCCACTAGCTTTATAAGCTTATTAAGGCCCTGGCAGGTTCACAATCACTTCAGAAAGATGCAGATTTCAGAGCTTTATGAACATCTTATCAAATCTGTGCTTGATTACTAAAGACATTCAGGAAAATTGAGCAGATTTGAGATTTTTGGGATGCAGTGGGCATCGTAAAGTGATGTCACTTCTAAATGTGAAAAATGGGGTTGGATATATCAAAGTTTAGGCTCACGTTTCTGTCAGTGGTAGAGAATAAATCTGATTAACGACCTCAGAAGAAACATCAAACCATCAAAAAGCACAATAATCTGAAACAAACTCTAAAATTTAACATGGACCACCTTAGTAGTTTTGGGATTTGCCAAGGTTCTTAGTGTCTCCTGATGGGAAAACCAGTGGATAGAAATGTCTGGAGCTAAAAGCCTTTTGCAGGAAGAATGAACTGACACTTCAGGGCATCTGACTCTTTAAATGACAAGATTTATGATTTTATAAAGAAACGCAGAGGATGAAAATAACCTTGCCTGAAATGTTAAAGATGTTAAATGCTAAAAAGCTTTTGCCTACTCATACAACTACTCTCATTAACACATTTTGTCCAAGGGTCCCCGTATGTGTGCATGAAGATGAGACCACGTAGGCCCCCTGCATGTACATCCAGAGTTGGAGAAGTGTTTGCTGAAACTGATCAGTAGAAAAGCATTTCCATTCAGTACCGGTGCGTCGACAGTCGGGGGGTCAACACCGAAGTCCTGTTCTGTCCCGCAGGTCCTACTGATCTCCGCGTTCACTGGCTTCGTAAATGGGCACAGTGTGGACGCCCCTGTAAAGGAGTACCGCCAGCTGCTGGGTCAGAAGGAGGCGCTAGTGAGCAGCTGGCTCCGAGAGGGCCCGCTGATCAAGGACGCCCGGTACCACTGTGTTGCTGAGGCCAGTGCAGGAAGCGACACGTCTGAGGTCGACCTCCACCTCACTATTGGAGGTATATGGACCCGATTAACATGGCTGTGAGAACATCCGGTGTGCCGTCTGTTATGGAGCAGAGATGATCGTGCAGAGGTCTAACAAAAGTAGTCTGCCTGGAAGTGGGTGTGAATAATCCCTCTGCTAGAGAGTGATAATACAAATGGGTTACATCCGTAAAAGGTGTCGTTTGTTTGACAGATGAGCACATTCCATCCAGGGATTTGAACCAGTGGAGGGGTGCACTCACAGAGCACGAGCAACTGCTCAAGAGATGGGAAAAAGCCTGGGTAGGTCTCGGCTCTTGGAGTGTGTATTTTCAGGATCTCCAGCATCATTGCTGCCTGGAGTGATTTGCATCACGTGCACCGATTTTAACCTGCCCTGCATGTCTGGCTTTTGGCAGGGGGTGAAGTTTGAGCTTTTCTTCTTGGGGGTTTTTTAGAAGAGAGACATCCGGACGAATCAAAGCCAGAAGAATATTTAGCAAAATAAATGGCTTTAGTGGTCTGCAGCTGGATTTTGTACTGGTGTTTTTCACAATCTCAGTAAGGGCCCCGCAGACATGGATCATGAAACTTTGAAGTAGACTGTCTCACTAGCTGTCCCTGCAGCTTTCTTCTTCAGTATTTAACTTCATTACATACATTTTCCATGACATGATTAACCACATTCATCTGAGTGAATTGCAGATAACACAGATAACGATCCCTTCAAGCAGTAACGTGTCTTGTGACTTCCTTTTTTTTACTTCTTGTTGTGAAAAATACATTTTTAAGATGTGCTACTGAAGAGCTGTTTTTGAATTTCAAGCCGTCAACTTTATCTTTCCATTCAAACAGCAGTAACTGCTGTTTTGTTTTAGTGCAAATCTGAAATATAGACAGCATTTAAGATTTTAAGAGAACCAGACTATGTTCTTCTCCAATAGTGAGCATGCTAATGACCATATGTGCATTTGGCAACATTTCTTTTCTGTATATATGTATATATATATATATGTCCTCCACTGCTCACATGGATCAGTTCTGTTTCCCTCTGCAGGAAAGCTGTGAGGGCCACACAGCTCTGTGAGCACTTGCTGAATCTGGCGGTGAGCTGGCCCCCAGTCCAGGTGGACCACAACCTTTGACACCGGAACTTTTATAAATGGAATATGTTTCACTGTCACTTCTTAAGTGGGGGGGTTTGATGGACCACGAAGAAAAGATTTCACAGTTCCTGGCTCTTGCGAGGGCCTCTGCTGGGTGCATGATGGTTTTGGAGCTTATCGGGGATGAATCTCATCGGTTTCCTCACTTTGAGGATGTCTGCGCTGCATTTGCTGCTACTTGAACTGATGAAAGCAAATATCCTGAAAGCAGTGCTTGTACGGAACAATAAAATGGACTATATGTGGTTTGCTATCAGTTTTTGTATTTATAGTGTGATCTGTTTATTTTGAGATGCTTGCACCTTCACTTTTATCAGTCACCATTTTTATTTGAAATACCATGTTTTCAGCTCTTAGTGGATTCCTTTCATTCTGTAGTGTCACTTATGAGAAATAGAGCTTTGGTTGGTAAGTTTCTTTTTATCCACAGTATAACTCTTATCTTTGACATAAAGCATGATTATGAAACCAAAAACAGTCTTTCTGCTTTCTGTAATTCTATTCTCCACATTAAACCTGTGACCATTTCTCTCTGACGCAGAAATAAAGTTATCTGTTGCTGACATAGATTTAAAAATGAATGCTTCACATTGTTGTCTTGTTAAAATTCAATTGAATTCAATTCAATTGTTAAAAATAGTCGCAATCCTATCAACTACACAGAGACTAATATAAAATGCTTTTACAGCACGTTAAGACAAAACCAGTGGTTTTTGGCTTCTGACTTGAAGTGGTCCATAGTGGGGGAGGTCACATTTCAGATAACTTAAGTTGTTAATAGCTCCACTACCCATTGATCTCCCCTCTAAACTCCTAAAATGTTTTTTTTTTAATCTAACATACCACCAAAAGTCAAAGAAAAACTCCTAACAGATTCAAATATTTCCTAAGAGGTTCAAATATTTATACATAAATGTATTTTGTTCCATTTTTATATCCAGCCTTCAGATTTATCTAAAATCTTTGCGTATTAACTGTATGTAGTTAAATCTGCTTCACCTCTTGCATTTACTTTTTTTTTTTAAACAGGCTTTTAATATTAATGATCTTATGTCTCCAATACCTCAAGACCACCAAAATAATTTTTATACTTTAAATTCATACAGTATTTTCCTGCTATTACTTCCATATTTTTTAAAGATTTTTCACTGACAATATATTCCTGAAGTTGTGTATTTTCACATTCCTGTAGTGGGACAAATCTGAGTACATCTTTCACCAGTGCAAGTTCAAACTCTTCTGGATCAAACTGCTTATTCCACGTCAGCGTTTTCCACAGAAACATTCCACTTGAATTATTTACTAACCAGGCATTTCTTCTTGGAAGTCAGCTATAACATTTGCAGAGGACAACAGTTTCCTTGACACAAGTCTAATTTCTTAAACAGATGTAGATAATAGATAGTATGTAAGCCACCGGTACACTGAACATTTAGTACCTATTCAGCCATTAAGTAACAGCATAAAGAAGAATATTTGACATGGCATCCTTTTTAATTTCATATCTGAAATTGATTGTACAGCAAAAAAGTTCAAGTGATAAATATTAATTAAATTATGGGCAACATTTCTTTGTCTGCATGACACTAATGATTTAATTGTTTTTCCTGGTGCAGTGACTACACTTTGAGCTATACCGCCCTCTCGTGGCCAAGTAACAGAACAACAAGTAAATAAATAAAAGCACCAAGAACATATCCCTTTCAAAGTAGAAGTCAAGAAGTGTCACAGAATATAGTAAATACTGTGTAAGCAAGCACAGACTGACAACTCACACCGCAATATGCACACATGTAGAGCCATGCAGGATTTCATGAGGATCTTCGCATTATTTTATAAATTCAGTCCAGTGTGGCGACTCTTAAGTGATAGGTCAGTTCTTTTCTCACGACTTTCCTCTCCAACATAAAGACAAATCTCCATGAGACATGTTTTCAAGTTGGTAAATCATAACACAGCATAAGTAACCAACCTATCTTCAAAGAAAGGGAGTGCTTTGGTTGAGAAAATCAAGTCAATGTAAGCACAATAAACAACAATCAGTCAGGATGCAGTCACAGAATTAAGGAGGGAAAGAAAGAAAAAGGAAATCCCATTATGAATCTTCCAGATGAGTGATGGTGGCACTGTATCAGTATTTCAGTAGAGGTCTTCTGAACAGAAGGATGTGGGGCTCTGAAAAAAGAAATGGAGACAATCAAGTTAGCAGCACAAGCTCGTCCTTGTTCTCACTATAAGTACTTAATTATATATCAGCAATGCAGTGGTCAGTGTATCATTTCTCCAGTTATAGTATAGATGCTAAAACTGTGTTTTTCAGACTTTGATTACCAATTTTCTTAAGAGTTCTGACACGCTGATTCAGACTTTTTAAGAACTAGAATGAACCACACAATATTTTAGTTTGACCACTCACCTGTTTAAAAAAAAAACTACAAAAGTAACTTCTACATTTTCTTTAGAACTGCAGCAGTTTTCGGGGTCAGTTGGAACTTCAAAAAATAAAATGTAAGAGGATGAAAATCTTTCTTTATACTCCACAAAAAGAATTAATCCTCTTCATTCATTAGACCAATATGCTGATTAGCATACAGCATGCTCATTGGGGTTATATAAACTCTCTTGTCTTGCACTTTTGGTTCCTTCTCCATGGTTTAATCTAATTATTGGTGCTAATCGATCAGCTAATAAACCAATTACAACTCTTAGCCAATCCAGTCATCCATCTCTAGTTTTGAGGAACAACACATATGCAAAAGAAAGCCAACAATTTAATTATATTTTTAGACATTTATACCTGGTTCATGAATCATGTAGTGGATCCAACCTTCTGATTGCTGCACTCCTAACTTTCTCCACTCCTCTTCAGACATCAGGTGGGATTTTGGGATGTATTTAGCCATTTCCCGAGGAAGAACAACATGTCTGGTGAGAGGAATGAAGATTATTCTTAGGGCATATTCAGATCCTTTATCTTAAATAAAACCTCTGTAGACATAATAGTAAAAGTCCAGAGAAAACAGCATGTATTAGAAGACAAATGAGGTTGAATTATTGCAAGTACTGGTTTGATCCTTCTTTCAAAATGCAGATATGAAATGATAAAACATCAATGTTAGGGGTGGGGTGAGCTTGGACTACTGTCTTTACAACTTCATGATTAGAGTGTACATGTCCTTCTTAGAAAGATGAGAGGTCTGTAATTTTCATCAGGAACACTTCAACTATGACACAAAATGAGTAAAATAATCCAGGAAATCAAATTGAATGATTTTTAAAGAATTTATTTGTAAATTATGGTGAGAAATAAGAATGTGGTCAATAACAAAAGTTCAACTCAATGCTTAGTAACATTACCTTTGTTGGCAATGACAGGTCAAACATTTCCTGTAAGTCTTCACCAGGTTTGCACACACTGTAGCTGGTATTTTGGCCCATTCCTCCACGCAGATCGCCTTTAGAGCAGTGATGTTTTGGGGCTGTTGCTGGGTAACATGGACTTTCAACTCCCTCCCCAAATAGTCTGTGGGGGACTGAAGACTCGCTAAGTCACCCCAGGACCTTGAAATGCTTTTTATGGAGCCACATGTTCGTTGTCCGAGTGGTGGGTTTGGGATCATTGTCATGCTGGAATGCCCAGCCACGTCCTGTCTTCAATGCTCTCGCTGATGGAAGGAGGTTTTGGGGCCAATTCCAATTCCTCCCTTAACCCTCAATCTCAACCCTCACTCTTAACCCTCAATCTTGGCCCTTGAAAGTCAGTGTAAGGGCTATCTTGTCACTTAGAAATGGGACACCCCTTGAGTGCAGTTACATCTTCAGACTGTGGGGGTGGCCTTGCGCCAAAGCTATGTCCAGTCTGTTAATAATAATATATATATAAACTTAACGAAGACAATGAGATGGTTTCGTAACATTTATATTTTTATTAACTACGAAAATACTTACATTCGTAGCTCGCTTTTTTCTGCACCATCCTTTTCGAAGATGTCTTGGCGAAAATATGCAATGCCTTCTGAGTAGCCCTTACTTCCAAGGGTGGTGCTGGAGAATCTCAATATTGAGGGCAACACAGCCCTCAAACATGTCCCTCAACTTGACGTTCTAAGAATCGTGACAGCTCTTGCACTTCACGGGAGTGCGCATTTTTGAGATTGAGGGTTGAGATTGAGGACGAAGGTAGGAATTGGAATTGACCCTTGGTGTAAAATCTAATGATGCATGGCCCTGTTCATTCTTCCCTTACCACGATCAGGTCGTCCTGTCCCCTTTGCAGAAAAACAGCCCCAAAGCATGATGTTTCCACCCCCATGCTTCACAGTAGGTATGGTGTTCTTGGGATGCAACTCAGCATTCTTCTTCCTCTAAACACGACGAGTTGAGATTTTACCAAAAAGTTCTAATTTGGTTTGATCTGACCACATGATATTCTCCCAATCCTCTTCTGGATCGTCCATATGCTCTCTGGCAAACTTCAGATGGGCCTGGACACGCCTGACCCTGCAGGATTTGAGTCCCTCTCAGCGTAGTGTGTTACTGATGGTGGCCTTAGTTACTTTGGTTCCAGCTCTATGCAAATCATTTATCAGGCCCCTCCGTGTAGCTCTGGGATTTTTTCTCAACATTCTCATGATCATTTTGACCCTATGTGATGAGATCTTGCATGGGGCCCCAGGGAGGGGCCCCATGCAAGATCCAACATATGTTCAGAGCCATGCTACTGTAGTACCATGGAAGGTAAATGCTGATTGTTCTGATAATTTTATCTAAAAAAAATTGAATTTCATTTTGTAATGACAGCGTGCAACTGTTGTTTTATATTTGGACTTTATTTTTTAATTCAGGTTGAAAATGCAGTCAGACAGGCACATCAAGCACTGACATGCAGAGAAAATGGAATGCAGGTACAAGAAAAAATGTTGAGCTGAAAAGAATAAAGCAAATACATTTCAAAACATCATAAAGCAGACCACATTCATAAAGGCACATCAACATTAGATCCCACAAGAGTTCCATCAGCAGAGGACGCCCCCAAACCTTACAAGGATCACAAAGAGTTTAAGACTTATCGATGGCCAAAGCGCAAAACCTCCTATCTGCAGAATTTTCTGATTTCCAGATTTCACTTTGAAAAAAATAACAAAAATACCTAGTCTGTATTGTTAACACATAGTATAGTAATATAGTCCAAAAATAGTGTATTATGTATTGAGTATACTTAAAAAATAGCATTCTGCAAGAAAACAAGAAGTTTTTTTTAGTTTTCTCAAAAAAGTGAATTTTTCAGATAGGAGGTTTTGCGCTTTGGCCATCGTTATGTCAGCTCTTCTGTGATGGCTCCACCAGTTCAGCTGCAGGATTAGGGTTATCACCTCCTCTCAGCACATAAATTGTCCAGAAACCCTGAACTCTGTGTTATGTACCCATCACTGCATTTGCCACCATAAGCATCTGAAATAAACATGATAACTCCAGAGGGAGAAACTCTACTAAATATTTCACAGTGTTGTTGGCATAGTAGTTACTGTATGATTCACTTCTAGGGTTCAAGTTTTTGGCTTTCTGCAAAACTCTGTGCAGTCAATTACATAGGTTGTGTTTGAAAAGTGTTCTTTAAAAGCTTTTGGGGATGTTGCTTTAAATGTTTCACAAGGCAACCACACAATAAGATCCTTCATGTGTTCAGACATTATGTCTATCCACATTCCAACAGTCTTGCCGGCCTGACCTCGTGATGTTTCAAACCGCCATGCTGAATCAGCAATGACAAAGTTTTGTCTTCAGCTTCATCAAAGTCATTATGATTTGGTCCACAACGGGCATTGATGATGAAGACGCTGGAGCAAATTGTTGTAGGCAGGATACAAGTGTGTGAAACTCAAAGAGTGGAATCACTGTATACAAGAGAGAGTCTGCATCCCTCCGCAAAATACTGTCTGCAACAGGGTGTGGCAATGCTGAGGACGGTGTATTCACGAGATGGTGGGCCCTTATGAATAGCTGTGGTCCTCCATCCCCGAGTCTGACCACTGTGTTTGGGCATCACAAGATGGCTTTGGTGCTGTGCACGGCTTCTCATTCTGGTCCATCTCGTCAGGCTCATCTGAGGGTAGCAATACAGTACACGATTATTAAGGCATGATACATTAGGGTTTTCCCTACCATTATACCCCCCCCCCCCCCCATCAAATTTACAACCCCCCCAATCCCCACCTCAACCATAAACCCTCCAGAAACTTGGTCCAATTTAACATTGACAGAAAGATTTTATTTTAAACTGCCTCAGGGTACATTTTTCTTAAATACAAGTCTGTAGTGAAAATACATTATTTTTTAGTTTAATGCTGCCCTGCAGTCTGTGCCATCAACACATTACATTTTAACTGTGCAGAAAATTGTAACACTAAATGTTATTACCCTGACACTGATTCTACAATACAGTGTCCTCTGTAGACCTGAGAGCATACCTGATGTTCCCATGATGCTGCTGTCAATCCCAATGAGGATCCGACGTCTCTTCTCCGGTGGTTTCTTGTAGCCTAGCCACGAAGTAGGAAGTAGGCTTTCTTCCACTGGCTCTTAGTTGACAAAGTGAAACGAGCATACGTACGGAGTTTTGGGTGATTTCTTCAAGTTCAGATTTTTCAGCCACATTTTTTTTTAATTCCTCATCTGTAGGAAGGCGATGGAAACTGCACCGCTTGTCACAGGAACAAGCGGACAGTGCAACAGGTACCCGAGCTCTGCAGGGACATTTTAGAAAAACGCTACGGTTGTCAAACGTCTGCCAGAAATGAAAGCAGTAACTTATCTGCTAAACTGAAAGCGAAATACTTTCAAATAAATCGCTGTCCACGCTCAGCTACCATGGTTAACTAACGGCTTACTGCTACTTCCGGCGTCTCACAGGCAGCTGCACTCATAATCACGGCTACAGTCACGCTCAGGAAAAAGGTGGATACAGATAACAAGTTGAAACAGGTGCCATTAATACAGGTAACAAGTATCAAGAAGAAGTTACAGGTCTGTAAGAGCAAGAAATCTTTCTTTTTTGTGGGTGACCAACATGCACAATCAGTGGCTGACTATATATATATATATATACACACACACACCCACATACACATATATATATATGACTATCTACTTTTTTGCCCCACTGTATATACATATTGAAAGGAAACCTTAGATTCTAAACTTTCATGTATCATGAAATAAATTGAATTGTCAATAACATGTCATAAAATTAAGTAAATAGAACACTACGGTTGTTATTCATAGGCACTTCATTGACTATGTGTGAGCACTTCTGCAAAAGCAGAGGCTCTGGTAGTTTGCTGGTCTGGAACATTCAGCTGTATGTTATATTCCACTGCTGCGCCCTATCAATCTGAAAAGACTGTTTCCAAACAATCTTACTACAATGTTGAATTTCCCTTCTGGGATTATTAAAGTATTTTTCATTTCATTTCAATATTAAATCCACCATTCAGCATAACAGATAATTTACAACACTCAAAACATTTACAGTTTTCCCACAAGCAGACATCCCAGCATTGTTTTCCAAGGTCAAACCACACAATGGTCAAAAATAAAATAAAATTCATCTCTCTCTTTGGACCGATGAGACCAGACTACTTCACAATGCATGAGTGGAAAACAGTTAATATCAGCAGTCAAGCATGGTGGTGGAGGGATTAAGATTAGTTCTTATTTCGCAGTCACATAGGATCAAATAATCTAGGAATCGCAAAGGCCCAAACAATATTTCAGCTCAACCTGATGGGAATGCAGTGGTTGGACCTCAAATGAGCAGGATGTAAACAACATTACTTCAAGTTATAACTGCTAATATGGCTCCACAAGGTCATGGAGTGTACTAAAGTTTCACACTGCTTCTGCATTTGACTTTATCTTTGTGAAATTATGACATGGTGCAATTTGTCATGCCTTGTTCAACAAAGTTTTATTTTTTTTAACCGTAATACCTGATTTATTTATTTATTTTTTTTACCTTAAAAAGAGTGTGTACTTTTTTTTTTTTTTTTTTAATCTCACATGACTGCAAATATTAGACACAGTGAGATGATTATACTGGCGGAGGTCAAGAATGCACATCACAAAATTATTTTCAGTGTCTGTGATTTATCTTTAAATATTTGATTGTTGATGGTATATTAGAAAAATGTTTAACAGTTGGGTGATATAACCCTGATCACATACAGCCTTTTGTGAGCCATCAAACGCAAACTACTGTATTGGTTTTAGCAATGTGTTCAATCTACACGTTAACAACAACATCAAACAAACGCGGTGGAGTACAGTGTTTATGTCCCTCTGACATGCAGTGAAATCTAGGAAATAAACGTTTAAGACCGATATAAGCAACAAAAAGGTGAGCTTCATAGTTAATTGTGCATTTTTAATTTTTTCTTTTTAATAAAAGTGTTTGGTTGTTAAGACTTCCGTTGTTGCAGTCGTTAGTTTACGTTACTGAAGTTAAACAGGCTGACAGTTAGTTACCAAGTTCACTGTAAAGATGACAAAGACTGCTTACCTATACTCATATTGGTCATCATTGTACCTATCCGAATAGTAAATCTGGCTGCGAGACATATTTCCACTTTAAGATGTATAAACTGGAGAAAATTAAATCAATGCAACGTTAGAGAACAGCGAAACGACTCACTCGTAGCTCATTTCTTGTAAATTGAACCAATGCGCTGATTGGGTGGTTGACGTCACGTGACTTGAGCAGGTGAGGGTTTGTTCTTCGACTATCAAGATTTGAAGATGCTCGTTAACGTTTTCATAATGTCTCCAACGAGGAAAATCGCACAGAAATATGTAAGTTGTATTTTAAATGAACGGATTCAATGTGCAATACACAGCGTAATGTCGCTGAATGACATTTTGTTGTTATTCTGCTTTGTCGCAACAGAAACTTTGGCCATCACAGCCAAAATGTCAGGTGTAATATGAGTGTAATTAACGATGCTAAACTTGACTGCCAATTATGCTGGTAAACTTAAAGTCTTTCTTTGTACTTTCTTACTGCTACTGTTTGCTGGATAATTCATGGAGCCCAATTCATTGTAAAGTAGTGAGGTGAAAGTAATTTATTTAAAAGTTTCCAATTTATATTGGCCTCGCCCGTGTTTTCCCCTGCTAAGACAACTCCAAACGTATCCAGTCTCACCCGTATTTAAATTATGCTTTGCGTTTTACGAGAATTTACACAATACTAATAAAGTTCTCACACCTATGGACAACCTAACATGTATTTTTTTGGACTGTAGGAGGAACCTGGAGTGCTAGAAGATAAACCATGCAGGCGTGGGGAACACGGTCAAACGTCACTGAGAAGGGCTCCAGGTAGATATCAAACGAGGGTCTACACGAGTTTGATAAACTGATGCCAACACAGTAGAGAGAATACATGCAGTTCCTCAAATTACCACTGTTCCCAAAAGCAAGCAAGCAAACATTTCTATGTAAACAAACTGTAAAAGTGCACTCTATAGTAACAAAAAATTAAGTTTAAATGATTTTGGCTTGTGGTTCCATTCAAATGACTACCTTTAACTTAAAGTAAATGTGGTTCAGTAGGGTGTTTTATTTATTTTCTAATCTCATGGAAGCTTTAGATGAGGAGGGGTGGGTGGGTGGGTGGGGAAGGCTACGAGCCTTAATATTTCAAAAGATGGCACATGTTCTGACCTGATATCGCATTGTTTTCTCAAAACTCAAACTTTTGGTTCCTTTAAGAGGGGAACCATTTATCCACCCTTCTACATCTGGATGGATCAGGGGAATTTTTTTTTTTTTAATGAAAACAGCTTCTCTGCCTTTTCGCATGCAAGTCTGTTTCTGTGCTCGGTCATCACATGGCCTGCAGCAGAAAATAAACGCTCGCTTTCAGCACTTGTGCAAGGTGCTGACAAATATTTCCGAGCAAGCTGGGCGATGTACTCAAAGTAGGACTGGTTGTTCCTCCTGTATTCCAGCGGGCAATGGCTCACGTGAAGCGTTGGCTCCGACAGATATGACTGGACCTAAAAGTTAACAAAGCACAGCAGAAAAATACAATGTAATTATTTTGGTGTTCTGACCATTAACATGAGTTATAAGTCGTGTCTTTAGAAAATGTTAAATAAATCTATACACTTACTTCTGCATCAACTCTGCTGTTTTTCTGATGAATGGCAGCGTCTTTGTTTTCTTCTAGTATTGCCTCAAACATCCGTAACGAGTTGTTCCCATCTCCCCTGCTTCTCTTTTTTTGTGGCTCCACTGGCTGGGGAGTGGCAGCTGCGGCACCATCATTCTCCAGTAACTTTTCCTGCAGCATACCTGTTGCTTGCTGTTTTCATTAGGCCTGGGCCAAAAAATCGATTTTTATATTAATCGCGATTTTTTTCTGGGTATTTTTAAAAATCGATTCTCATACAAGAATCGATTTTTATTTATTTGATGGTGGGGTAAAGAGTTCGGGTGGCTCCGTGGAAATACTCCGCTCGCTGGGCTCTGCCAGTCTCTTTTGTCATCTACACTTCCGGAAATAGAAGCATGTGTGTTACCATAGTTACCCGAATGCGGGCAAATTCATGCGACAAAATGGCGGAGTGCAGCGAGCTGAGTACTTTCACAGAGCCTGAACTCTTTCCCCCACCGCCCCACTTCAAATGTATGGACTTTATTTGGTTTTTAATAAAAAGCATGGGGCAGAGGAGCTTGATATGAGGAAACCCATATGTAAGCTTTGTCGCAGTCAAATCTCTTCCTGTGATAAGACCATGAACACCACGAACATCCTTCGCCACCACCCAGAGAAAAAAAAAACGATGTAGGGAAAGCTAAACAGCGGCCATTGGCACTGGCAGTGCAGCAGACATTAGATTCAACTTTCCACAAACTCCCAGCTGGATCAGACAAGGCGTTGAGGGTAACTACAGTAGAGGTCAGAGAGAGTAGAACAACCCAACAACCTGAAAACCCGAGGTTCCGACCCGACCCAAATCGGGTCTCGGGTCCATTCAAAAGATGTGACTCCGGGTTCAGGTCGGAATTGGTACAGTTAATCTCGGGTCCGGTCGGTGCTCTCTGACAGGCTGGGTCTGCGTTTACTTGAGAGTTAAAGATACTGGCGGTGGCAGCCAATGTCAGGACTTGGGGCAGTTAAATGATTACTAATTAACGTGGCGTGTTTGTCATGAAACAATTGTGTTGCCATAGCGTATTATTACCAGTATGCCCAGCAGGTGTAAAGCACAACGGATTGCCAACATGACAACGCTGCATGAGAGAACATATTCACGACACGTCCTGACCGGTGTAGGCTATTAGTGTTAGCAGTTGCTACCAATAGCATCTGTATCTACAAAGAAAATAACGACGTGGAGTTATTGTTGTTTCCATCACGTAGCCTATGGAGCAACTGAACTGGGTAGAAGAAGACAACTTTAGGTAAGAAAATCAAGTTTTATTCAACGCTAGACAACTTTTAAAATTAGCAACTATGGGCTGTATTGTTTCGGTTCTATTCGGGTAACTCGGTTCAGTTCGTGGTCGGAAACTTAAGACTTGGGTCGGGTCGGTTCCGGGTCCAAATATTGCGGGTCCATTCGGGTTCAGACTCTCGAACTTTTGATAATAGCTCGGGTCGGGTCGGTTTCGGGTCGAATTTTGACGGGTCCATTCGGGTTCGGGTCCATGAAAGTGGACCCGTGAAGACCTCTAAACTGCGCATTTTTAAAAATATTAAAACTTGTTTTATTTTTATATTTTTATATTTATTATTATTATTTAATAATTAAAATAATAAAATTATATATAATAATTAATAATTATAATAATATTTCATATTATTACTTATATGATTTTTATATTTCAATAACTGAAATATAAAAATTGCAATACTTGGTAAAATGGAAATGCAATACTTGTTTAATCAGAATCGCAATATAAATCGAATCGGGACCCAAAAATCGTAGGAGAATCGAATCGGCTCAAAAGCGTATCGGCCCAGCCCTAGTTTTGATGTGAGGGTGAAGTAGCGGTCCTTATACCGTGGGTCCACTATTGTCGCCAGATAGTACAGGAGCTCCTCTTCGACGTGACCAAAACGTGATTGCACTGCTTTTAACAGTGTGTCTTTTGATGTCTTTACTCCATGGTCTGTTGGAACAGTTTGCTTAAGCAGACGTGTCAAGGCTTGGATGGAGGGGATAACATCTGCAGCTGTGGCCTTGCTGATGTTCCTGGTCAGCTGTTCACATGGATCGAGGATGGTCAGGATGTTTTCGACCAGGGTTCATTCATGCTGAGTGTTGCGGGCAAATGGTGTTCAACTGCATATGCTGAAAGGGCTTGCTTCTGTGCCACTAGACTCTTGAGCATGTAAAATGTGCTTTTCCATCGCGTAGCTATGTCTTGTTGGAGTCGTGTTTGTCCAGCTGCATCTGTTCTTGTAACTTCCTCAGGGCGGAGGACGCTACCTGAGACTGTCTAAAGTGTCCAACAATCTTGTGCCCAATGGCAACACAGGTAGACACGGGTCTTTGACTTAACACAGCCTTATTCATTGCAAGTTGTAAAGAGTGGGCCATGCAGCCCAGGCTTGCAACGCCACTCTCATTCATTACCTTTTCCATATTACACGCATTGTCTCGTAAGACAACATCCACCATCTCCTTCTTAATATTCCACCACTGTAGCATAGCTTCAAAAGTCTGGTGAATCTTTGTACCTGTGTGAGTCGGGCAGCTCCTGGGAGTGCAGCACTGCTCTGTGCAGTTTTAAGTCTGTATTTAACCAATGCGGGCCAGACTCTCATACCTACAGGGCTGACATCACAAGTCCATATATCCATGGTGAAGCTTATGTCTTTCACGTTGTTATCAATCAAAGTGTGAATACATTTCGCAATCCCATCATACTTAGCTGGAAGGCACACATCAAAAAAGTAGTGGCGGCTTGGCAATGTAAAACCATGGCTCCAAGTGATTAATCAGATGGGAAAAGCTTCCATCCTCAATGAGGGTGAAGGGCTGGTCATCAAGCGCCATCATGTCCATGATTAAAACTTCAATAACCTTTGCCCGTGGGTCATCTTTGGCAAATTTCCTGGATTTTTCAAAAGCCTTGCTGATACTTGTAGATCCCAGTGGCTTCTATTTGAATTTGAATTTGAATTGAATTCTTTGCTGCTGGCTTGCTCGCATCAGTGTCTTTAGCAGCTCGGGCGTCCTGAAACAACAACAATACTCAACATTTTGTCGAAGCGATGGTTATATTTCAGGTAGCTGATGAGGTGGGAACTGGACAAAGGGTTTGTCCAGTTCTTTTTATTCTGTCTATGGTATTGAAAAAGAATCCCTCATATAATTTTTTTAACTACCCCAGCCCTGTCCTGCCTCTTGTTTCTTTATAATTTCACAAATATATAGTTGCGCCAATCTTTTCAGTACCTCATGACTTTATATCATGTTTGCATTTTCTTACTCGTCTATTTTACGCTGAAATTTCTTGTTATGTAACACCGTAAACACATGATGTAACAAACCTGACTTTTCACTCTGCTGTCTAAAGGCACTAAATGAACAGAAGTGATTTGTGTGGCAGACAGTGGGTACAAAAAGCCTACACACACTTATGGAATTGATGTTTCAAGATATAAAGACAGAAATGTAAACAACAATAGTGTCAGACTTGTTACTTCTCTAATGCAAAAGTAGAAAAAGTAGGAATCCAGAGAAAAGAGAAAAGATGGATATTTAATTACTGAGATTATTAAAACAAAAATGCCACAGCTCATTACATAGGTCTAAACACTCCTCAAAACTAATACCTCATGTCAGCACCTTTTAGTTTTATAAAAGCATCAGGTCTTTGTGAATAAATCTATTAACTTCACACATCTAGGTTTTGAAATTTTATCTTGCTCTCATTCTTAAAGTGCAAGTTCCTTCAGACTGAAAATGGATCTCCTACGGATGGCTCTGTTAAGATTAGGGATGGGCATAATTAATCGATTAATCGATGATTGATCATTAAGAATTTGGTCGAAGAAATTAATTTTCGTCGATGAACCGAACGTTTTTGTTTTTTTTTAAACAGTCCGAATGTAGGTTGTCAGTGCATGTCCTCAAACAATGCGATGCATTTTGCTGTGCCACCGATAGAAAGGCAGCAGGGGGCAACATTTCACCATCACTCTACCCTGGCTCGCCTCAGTTGTTACATGCGAGCTTCTGTAGGTCATCGCCTAATCATGAAGCGGTCGTGGCGAAGTGTGGCGTGGGACCATTTTCGTTTAGAAAATGACCAAGTGTACTGCAATCACTGCAATGCAAAATTACAAATACAATTAATCGATAACGACAATGATGTATCACTTGAACAACGCGCATCCAAGCCTTGTAAAGGACGGCGGCGGCGGTTCATTTCTATCTCAGCCTAGCCTAGCCTAGCCTAGCCTCAACTCGGTGTTAGCACAGACCAGAAGGAGCTGCAGCGCACATCGAGCACACAACAAGCGCATCTTTTTAAGAAACAAAAAGCCTGTAATACTGGCGCCTTGATATAAATTGTCATTGTTAAGTAGTCTCCTCGATATCTCTTCTTTTATTATCGTTGTTTTTTTAAAGAAAAGAAACAACATCCGGGCCACTGAACACATCTGGGCATGCGCGAGCCATAGCAACCAGGCCAAAGGGGAAAACAAACGTCACGCCGACATCGAGAATATTTGTGATAGTTTTCAATATAAAAATGTTAATGATTAATCGATTATAAATCATTAATTCTCCCGAAGATCGACGAATAATCTCGACCAAATGCCCATCCCTAGTTAAGATGATTCCATAGGTTTTTCCATGGGATTGAGGTTACCAGGTTTACAGCCAGGATTTCTTAAAGGTCTCCTTCTACAACAAACCGTTTACTACTTTTTTTTTTATTATTACCATAGATCCGTTCAAGTTGCACTTGCATGCTGAACTTCAACTTCAACCTTTGATAGAAAACAGCCAGAAAGTCGAGCAGCCTACATCATGTTGAACATTAGCTATGCAGTGCCTCGTAACCCCGCCCTCGGAAAAAGATTGAGGTCTGCAGGCTGTCTGCAGGCAGGGAGCAGAGCTTATTTCAGTAGGTCGCCAATGAGTGAACAAAGAGGCGCTAACAATTC
The DNA here is from genome assembly GCA_018398805.1 of Hirundichthys speculiger. Taxonomy (NCBI): domain Eukaryota; kingdom Metazoa; phylum Chordata; class Actinopteri; order Beloniformes; family Exocoetidae; genus Hirundichthys; species Hirundichthys speculiger. The sequence goes on from JAGFBZ010000477.1 coordinate 1,279,580, forward strand.
AAAAACATGGCAGAAGACGTTCATGGCTGTGCAGTTTGCCACAGTAACAAATCTACTTTGCATGTCTTGCCTAAGAAAGAGAATCTACGGAATAATTATTTGGAATTTATTTTTGGAGCACCACCAGCTAAGTATAACGCAACTTGTGTGTTCTGATCATTTCAACCAGAGTGACTATTCAGATTTTGGTGCCGATAGTATTGGATAAATTCTGCTTAAAACCTGGATCTGTGCCATCACAACGATCAACCACCAGCTTACAGGCTGTAAGTAAAAAAATTTTTTTTTCCAACTACGGTTGTTGTTTCAAAAGCCTGTTATTCTACCTGTTAATAGGCTTTAGCATGCATGACATTGGGACAAGCTATAGGTATGGTAATGTTGTCCATAACCACTCGGTAAGAGATTTTTCGCGTGTTTTGCTATTTGTTGATGGTTATCTCTATCTAAGTTGACGGAAACCAACTGAAGGAGAACCCACTGGAGGGAGCATCACAGTGCTGTTGGCCAATCAGAGGCGAGATGTTTGTATATCATTAATATCAATATGAATCCTCTCATACAGTGATCCCTCGCGAATTCGCGCTTCAAGTTCCGCGGTTTTAGTTATTCGCGGATTTTTCAGAAATATATAATATTAAAAAAAATCAAGAAAAAATTGCAGAAACACCACAGGATGTTGTGCGCGTTCTCTCACAGCGAAGAAATGTTGTGAGCCAGCCTGGCCCCTTTAACCCTCCTGTTATGTTCGTTTCGGAGGAACAGCAATTATGTTCCCGGGTCAATTTGACCCAGGAAATGTTTGATCATCCAAAAGTATCTAAAAACTAAAAACTCCCAAATAAACACTGTTTATATCTCATTATTAACTCCATCACTAACTATTTAAATCAATATTTAGTGCATTGTTGTTCTTTACCTCTCACAGATCATGGTTCAATGGTAATTATTCACACGTTTTCTTTTTTTAATTAATGTTAAAACATTTTTAGATGTGCATTGGAAAGACAGATCTATAAAATACAATAGTTCAATCTAACATTGACTTTTTTTGTAATTATTCTATATTTTCAACTTTTCTTTTTGGGGTGATGTTGATAAATTAGCACAAGAAAACCTCATCTTCCGGATCAAATTGACCAGCTGAATTAAAATCAAAATCTACTGAATTTACAATGAAAGAAAACTGAAGAATTGTTTTTGAACCAGAAAGTAATAAAAATAAGAAAAATCAAACTAACAGATTAACAAAATGAACATGGTGTGTTCATATGTGTGTCTGTGAGTCTCCACTGCACACAAGTGACATGTCATCACGTTGTGACAATAAATACTACGCAATGTGTAAAACCAGAAATCCATCCATCCATTATCCAACCCACTTATTCCTGTGCAGGGTCATGGAGGTCTGCTGGAGACAGAAGCTTAGACAGAAGATGTGCTCCTTGCAGAGCTTTGATGGGTTCTACTCTGGAAAGATCTCCTTCCAAATGACAAATGCGTTGTAGGCTGATCATGTTATAAAAGATGACCAGCGGTCAGCTTTCAGTCATTCGTTTGGTGCTTTTAGACCCCATGACGTTGTCTAAATGATCCACACACCCCACTTTGGTGGCATTGTAGAGATCATACTTGGTTTCTGATCTTCTCTTGAGCTGATTTCAGACTTTTTATGCAAAGTGCTCATGACATTTTGAAATTTCCCTCCTTTTTGGGGCAGAAAGGCTCTTGGGCTGTGGTGTCTGAAGGCAGACATGGAGGACTCAGGGGTCCGGTTCTTGGTTACCAGCAGCTCAGCAGAGAGTTCACACTGGTTCTTTTGGACCGCTCCAACCATCGTGAGCTTTCTCTTTAGAAGTCCCTGACTCAAGTTGCAGCTTGTGAAAAAAATGTCACAGGTTATATTCTGCCTTCTGAGACCACATGTCATGTCAAGCACGACCCAAAGGAGAGGGTGTGAAACTGGGGAGAAATGGGGGTCACAGTTGCAAAGAAAAAAAAAAAAAACTATTATATTAGATACTTATAACCCCTTTTAGTCTCCATTTTGGCTGCTGGGTCAAATTGACCCGAACATAATCTATGTAACATAAACGTGGAGAGGGGGGTTGCAAATATGTTACATGAACAATTTTTATTTTATATGTTGATTAGACTAATTAAGCCAAGCAGAATACGTTTTATCCTGAAAAAATACTTTAAACTATTTTTTTTTTTATTTTTAATTTTCAAAACGGGTCAATTTGACCCGCAACATAATAGGAGGGTTAAGAAGGTGGCCTTATGGGTAATGGTGTGGCCTTATGGGTAATGGTGTGTGTGTGTGTCATGGGACGGCAGAACGAAAACGGAGTCAGATGAAAAGTGGAGTGAGCATAAACAGCAGCCCAGCGTGTATAGATTTACATTCTCTGTTAACTGACAGGAGCCGAACAATACAACCTGTGTGATGTTACAAGTTCCTGCAGTACCAGAATAAAGTGCCCGTTCCATGCAGAGAAAATCGAAATGTTTTTCTTTTGTTGTTGTTAGCTTGTTACCCGCTAATTACGAGCCAAAAATAGCACAATACCAGCGGTTTCTTTACTACGGTTCGGAGACCAGAGGCTGTGAAGGTAACAGAAAGACCACAGTTGAGCCTTTGTCTTGTTTCACTGCAGTGCCTCGCTACTTTTTTGCGTTTTTTAAAAAAAAAGTTATTTTAAACACATTATTTAGGCTCTGAGGGCTCCGGCTCCAGTTCGCGGATTTTGATTTTCACGGGGGGGGCACCGGTCCCCATTAACCGGGAAAAATAAGGGATCACTGTACTATCCCCGCCTTCTTTTTCACCTAACTAAATTCACCTAAATAAAACAGCTTGAAACAAGACAACCGTAGCATATTTTTTGTTGAAACCAGCACTCAGGGGATCGTTTCAGACTTGAGACCACTGCAAAATTAATGAAAATACGATGGAATGAGACCTCGAAACCTGCTGCTTTTTGGTTTTTTTTGTTCATTTAGCTGTGCCTCCAGTCATAAATCACTCCAAACATATGTTCCCATTTTCCAAATAGTGATGAACAAATACAAAGTGGTACAAAAATGTGCAAAGCTATGACAGCGAAAGGATAATGAAACGTGTCATCTTCTTTTTTGTAAGAAACAGCTCAGACTTGTGTAGAATATGAGTCACGTGCAAGGACTGACCAGTATCTCAAAAAATATCCTATACTTAGTGTTGCTGTTTGCCTCTTGGTAGCCTTCCTGGTAAGTTTTTTTTTTTTTTTTTTTTTTTTTAAACCTTTTTGGAAGGCTGTTATGACCTTTGGAGAATCTTTGTGGTGCCACATTTTTTTCACTTATTGACAATAGTTTTGACTTTCTTCCATGGTACATTCAGTAAATTTGATATTTAAAAAAAGAGCAAAAAAAAAAACCTTTTCAGGTTGTACATTTCAACAATTAAGTTTCTTTGGTTTTCTGTGGTTGATGGCTTTCAGTAGAATGTGTCCCCTAAAAATTAAGCAAATACAACAGCAACAGCTGATTTTATCTAGCTTTAATCAGAATTTATTTAACTGATGTCAGGAGTATGCCATTAAGCTACAAGCCTAATTTTGAATTGGACCAGTTAACTCTGGACAGATAGAGCCCTGTTGATGAAAATGTTCAGACTTAGGCAGTCAGGGTGTTGTTGTTGTTTTAATCTAAAACTTTCCAGCTCATTAATGATTTCATTTATTTTCCCCTCTGGAAATGTGCTTGTTGGAAAATCACATTAGATATGTAACAAGTCTGATATTGTTATTTTTATTTATTTTAATAACCTGCAAGGTCTGTTGAACTTAACACACAAATACATATGTGCATGTGCAGTCCTGTTTTGCTTTGCTGTTTTATTTTGTTGTTGTTTTTTTTATTTATGAACCATTTACAGAAAGCTCAAATAATGCCTCACACACAATAATGGACAATCAGCTCTGAAGGCTGTGAATATTATTCTTCATTCAAACTCCTACCTCGGTCTCTTTAAGAAAACCATCGGCACTGTGTCCATCTGGAATTCATTTAACTGTATTTTGAAAATGTGCAGGCAACAATTATTGTCACAAACGGGCCCAGTTATAGGTTAGTACGTAGGGAAATTTAATTCATTGTGAACATAATGGTAACCAGTTTTATAACCATTGGTCCATATGATCCAGGCTTAAAATAGATGTCACATGTTTCACTTTTGCTGACTTTATTGGGAAGCATATACTATAGAGGAGAGAGAGCAAATATGGAGCTATCGGTGCAGCTTAAGTATGTGTCATGTGCCTAAACATTTGCCTTCCAGAGCAAAGAAACACAATCCTTCACTAAAGTCAGTGCCAGGACTGTTAGCGAAATAACAATAAAAATTGAATAGGTTCTTCGTTGGCCATGACCAACATTTTTGTCAATTTTCAAACTAAATTTAGATTTTCGGTTTTCACAAAAATCCAAATTGCAGACAAAAATGGCTGAAAGCATACCTGAGCATAAAACAAAAAAATCCTAATATAAACTGATATGTATATATATATGTATGCATGTATGTATGTATACATGTATGTATGTACATATACATATTTCTCTCTAATATTTGCTTTTATTAGAGCAGCAGCAGAGCCAATGTCCTAAAAAAACTGAAAAAATGAATTAGGAAGGCTGGCTCAGTTCTAGGGCTGTTCTGGAGCCTCTAGAGCTGATAGTGCAAAGGAGGATACTTCATAAAATGAAGAACCTCACGGACAACCATAAACATCCTCTTCACAACATAGAAATTCAGCAACAGTGTCTTCCGTCAGAGGCTTCTTCAGACCCGCTGCAACACAGACCGCTACAGGATATCCTTCCTGCCCACAGCAACAACCATCTACAATAAATCAATGAAAAGACTTAAATAAGGCCAACTTCTGTGACAATTTAATTTCCCTTTGGGAACATAAAATCCATTTAGAGCATGCAGCTTTAAATGAGTTTTACTGCAAACAATGAGGATTGTAACAATGTTTTGTGATAGTGCTTTGATCAAATTAAAAAGCAGCTGCTTTAATTCCAGTCTGCCACCAGATGTCACTGTTCCTCATAGTGAAGTCCTGAAGCTTCAAACCATTTTTGTTACGAAGTGAAAGAAAGCCTCAATCCTTCAGAAGGCTTCATTCAACCATCAATAGTCACAAGACTGTGGCCTGACAGCACTTTATTGCTGAGCCAGGCCTGTGTCCAGCTCAACCACCAAGAGCTCACCTTCAAAACTTGGCTCTCAGGTGATGCCATGGTAACCTAAATCTGGGTAAAAAGATGTTATACTTTTTGGCCTCATTGCACTTTGTCTGGCACCTCACCCAGGACCAGTACATTTTGGGAGACCCAACCAAGAATTCCCAACAACATAACTCAAAGCACCACTTGGGTATTCAAATCCCTCCAGCACAATAAGGTGACTTGGGTGGCTGGTCAGCATACCTGCCAGAAGTCCTCCATGAGAGTAGTTTTGGACATGTCCCCTTGGAAGGTGGCTTCATGGCACACCCAGGATTCAGTGGAGTAATTACTGTTCTCTGTTCTCTGTTCACCATGGTGTTCTCTCTAGAAATGGCTGGGGAGAGAGACTTTTGGGGGTCTTTGCTCAAGCTGTTATCCCCACAACCTGGTCATATTTCAGTTTCTACAAATCACTATTTTCAACTGCTTATTCTGGTAGCTCCTCTGATGCTCATGAATTTTTAGCTATACTTATGACAATGCCCTAAGCATGCCAGTTTCAGCTGGTAAGATGATTCACCACTTAGTTCTAGTAATTCATGCGCTCTGACAAAGAATTTTACTGCCAGTCCGGATGCTGTGAGTCTTCATAGCACAATTATGAGGTTTACTAGTGTAATTAATGCTCCTGCTCCACAAAGACACAATATTATTTTTCTGAGTGTCTGTTAGTAATTAGTGCTGACTCCAGTTTAGGAGACATCTTATTACTGATATTGTAGTAGCAGATATGCAACCGTGGGAAACTGATAGTTTAGATTTTTTTTTAAAAATCAGCTTTATCTGGTAATTTTGCTTTGATCTACCCTGAAAATAATTCTTGCTTTGTTGAATGTTTTTGGTAACCAGGCAAGTGTGCTATTTCCCTATCTTTTTTTCTAATTTTTGCTTAATATTTGCTGAAAGAATTTAATGAATAGTTAAGCTTCTGGATGACCAATATATATTACTTGTGTGCTCTTAGTAATGTACATGTTTTTATGAAGGCAGTCCAAAAAACATTTATGTTGTATTTGTCATCTTCTGTTCACTGCTGTCTGAGGAAAATCAGTAAAATAAGTACAGTACCTTTAATGTTTGCCTCACACCATTTATTTGTAATTTGTAGATGTTAAATTGAATTAACTTTTGTTCTAATCACACAGGAAGTCCCACGCTGTGGCTGTTATGTTGTACTGCTACAGTCAGTCCTATTGACTATCAGTAAACGGGTGGGAACACTTCAGGTGAATGATCAGGGTTCTTTGGAGCATACATTTCTCCGTGTAGGACATGGAGCATACATTTCTCCATGTCCTACAGCATGACAAAGCAAATGAAACTTTTCAAAGTTGCTATTATTGCTTTAGCTGACCCATTAAATTATATGTTTTGCTAAAGATAATTAATGACTGTTGGTTGTGAGATATTTAGCCAGGAATGACAGTGTTTGTAGATTGAAGGTCCAGTGAGCTGAGGTAATGTCTAGTAGTTAAGTTTAGCTTTAAGGTTGTAGTTAAGCTTTAGCTTCAGAGTTGACCATCTCTCTTTATTTTCCAGTCTTTTTCAGATATAGATAGAAAATACAGGAACCTGATTCTTAAACCTGAATAGAATTGAATCCAGGTTAATATTACTGCATTTCTATCGGACATTCTCCTTGAATAGAGCTAAGTCTGTCCTTGCTTCTGATGGAGATCACACTAAATACTGAATTTGTTTTGTGTGTTTCCTATAATTATTAGGGGTAAAATTCAAAAACAATATTGATGCTATGTGCACCTTTTGTAAGCTGTACCTGGAGACTATGACCCATATTTCCAGGACTTATGAAAACAATAAAAGTTTGTAGTGAGACATTTGTGAGTAAATTTGAACGTCAGTAAATGACTGTTGTCAGTTTTGCTATAAAAACCTTTTGATTTAAGATGCTATTAGCAATTCTGGATCATCTTGGTTGTTTTGAATAGGTGCTCTGGGACACTCCTATAGTAGTCAATGCGTCATGCTCGTCCTGCTGGAATTGTTTTGATATGTTCTGTACCGGTGGAAAAGGCTGTGAGTGCAATTGGTAGCAAATACCACACCCACTTCAAGAGAGACCTTTCACAAAGTCATCGGTAATGACTGACTAGGTAACACATTAAAAAAAAACATCAAACATGTTACAGGCCTGTTGTGCCTTTTTAACTTTTTTTTAAAATGTTTTGCAGATTTATTTTTATTTTTATCAAGCCTCAACTGGATTTTAAACCAAATCTGGCTCTGACTCCAAAAAAAATATGCCATCTGTGGAGTAAAAAAAAAAAATAAAAAAAAAATAAAAATGTGTTTTTTTATTTATTTTCGTTATCATCTTGAATTGCTTGTCTTTGTGTTTGCTAAATATTAGCGAGCAAGTTTAACTTAAATCTTATGAGTTAATTTAATGTTGACGTCCCCAAACCATAGAATAAACCTAATTCACTTGTTAATCTGGTTTGCTTTATTTTAAATTTTAAAAAGATGTCAGACCATTTGAGAAACGGTGAGGATAATACATCGAACATCTGTTGGGTTGGGACAAACCTGAGGGGATGAACACCATTTTGTCAATTCAACATCAAACTTGTAGTCTTTCCCTTTTATAATAAATATAACAAGTGCTTGGATTCAAAGTATTTATTGTGGTTAGTTCAGTAAGTTCAGTAATCATTTTGAGATGGCAGGTGTTCAGTGCCCAAATATATCTGTCAGCCAAAAATATATTTGTTGTTCAAGTGCATTTGTGCTGTCTGCCCTCATACATACAAACACTAAATAAGTAATTAAATGTGTAGGTGGTAACTGTTCACATGAATGTGGAGGGAAAAAAGGTGATAATGGTGACAGTCAAAGGCATGGGGGTGACAGTAATCCTTCAGTTTTATATTTGCATATTTTTCTTGTGTGTTATTCTTTCTGAAGAATATTATGTAATTAGTTGCATTATGCAAACACTTCATACTCGGTTACGTCTGCGGTATTTGTAGAGGGCGGTTGATATAAAACAAAATGTACACCTGTGTCTGGAATGGTCTCTTCCACTATTCTGCAAGCCTCCCCTGAATGAGTCATCCAGCTGGATCCTCATTGGACAAGACCATGCCATCCCGAGGGATTGCCTTGCAGAGGCAGAAAGGCCTTGCTTCCATTCACAGAAACGCTGGTATGCAAGCCGGCTATTTCATTCACATAAAAGACTAAATATTCCATGGCTGTTTTGGTCTTCTGCTCTTTTTCTACTTTGTTTTTTTGCTTCCACTTCTGATTTACGAGGGTCTGCCTCTTCATCCCTGCCTTTGTGTTTGCCTTTGTTTCTGAGGAGAGAAGGCAGACGTGCTTTTTTTTTTTTTTTTTTTCCTCCCTTGCCAGGCAGGAAAGAGAGATATTGAGAAGGACTGCAGTGCGAAATCTGCAGCACAGTGAGAGCGGAAGCTGCTTATGAATGAGTGTCAGTCTTTCGGCTCTGCTAGATGCTCCTGAGGACATTTTATATGAATGTGTGCTTTCAGCTACCGGGGAGACAGTGATGAGCTGCGTTGCTGCTGGTTTTAAGGAGATTCTTGGGCTTTCTGTGCTATCCTTTTGGTTTCTTCAATGACTTATCTGCCTGAGAAAAATGTTCCCCATACGTGTGTGCGTTTTTCCTTTTTTTTTTTTTTTTTACTTGTATCATTCATGTATTTCAGCCAGGACTAGTTGCTGGGTATTTTGGTAAATCTGTCTGTGCTTTTTAGTCGTGAGGCACATTTAATTTTGTTGCTTTCTGTTGCAGAATGCTTAAAGAACATTTGTGCTACACATTAGGCAATTTGTCTCAAAACAATTTAATATTAAAACGTTTGTGAAACTGCTTTATTGTTTTTTAAGACTGATGATTATATTTTGGAGAAACGGGAAGTGCATTCAGTGTTAGATTTTGGATATTATAAACCCCTGGTTCAGGAGTGTCTGCTATTATAAAATAACATGAGCATTATATTAACACGCGTATTTATTCATGCCAACATCTTGCTGTGTTGTTACTGCATTTGACTTCTGAGGTAAATCCGTTAAAGATACATTTTTCATATCCATTGTAATAGAGATGTTACTTTTAAGAAAAACAAAAATAGTCCTTTTTCTTTTTTTTAAGAAAGATTTTTGCAGCTATTCTGATTGTGTAGTCGTCATTTGAGTGATTTCATAGTTTTCACTACCTGTTCTACTTCATTGATAGTCTCCTCTATGATAACATTTTAGTGTGATATCTTTATGTCAAAATTCTTAACGAATCACGAGGCTTGTAACATAAAGTATTTTAAAACCTGAATTCAAGCAAATCGTGAGGTCATCAGTTTTTCCTCATTCTTTTTTCCAGAAATGCAAAGTGGGAAATGATTATGGAAAATAAATATGAGACAAGGGAATTTAAGAATTGATTGGTTCTAGTGTGCTGTAAGTGGGAGTTTTTTTTCCCCTCTCCCTCCAACAGGAAGTGATTTGCAGTGTTCAGCAAGCCTTTTGTTGAGAAGGTTTTCTCAGTGAGTCATGCTTCAGCTCTGAGCCGGCAGGCAGGCAGCGGTCAGCACAGAGCATTTGCTCTTCCTTCTCATTGTCTGTGATCATCAGCAGAGTATATCTTTTTCTGTACCTTTACATTTGGGGTAAGAAATCATAAGCAGCCGCAGCAGGAGCATCACCGCTGGAGAAGCTGCACCACAGCGCTGGCAGCCTTTTATCCTCTGATTCCACTGCTTCAGTGTTGTGTTTCCATGGATTGTTTCTGCATATTTCTCTGTGACGGATCGGACTGCAGCTTTGGATTTTACTGAGGGCAGATTGGACTTTGGCAACAGCAGCAGCACCAGCTCAGCACACCCACCACTGTAACCTCAATAGAGAAAATTACAGTCAGGTGGCCTGTGATTGCTGAGAGGCGTTTGCTGCCTGTGCTGTCGCTGCTATGTTACAGGAGAGGGTAATGTGCGCGGCTCAGCCACGTCTGCCAGCACACTTGTGAACGAGGCAGCCTGTTTGTATTGGTTGGTGGAGAGAGGGGAAAGAGCAAGAGAGAGAAGGGTATGCTTCACCGTACCAAGTACAACCGCTTTAGGAATGAGTCAGTGACATCCGTCGATGAGCTTCTTCACGGCCTGTCCATGAACCCCAAGGTCTCAGCCACCCCCCAGTCTGCAGCTGAGACGTCTTACATACCTCCGTCTGAGGTTCATCCCTCCACTACTGTTCCTTCCACCATCCCTGGCGGCCACGGCTCTGACCACCTGGAAGATGGAGGCACCACCCTCTGTACCCTCATCAACAAGGTGTCAAGCCTGAAATTCAGCAACTCGGGGAGCTTGCTAGGAATCAAGGGTCTGCCCTCGGCTGTCAAGGACCTGGCTGTGTCCAAGTTGCAGGGGGGTGGGGGATCAGCCTCAGCCAGCTCCAGTGGCACGAGCCCCAGCGCGGTGACAACAGCAGCAGCAGCCTCTGGTGTGGGAGGCTCTCTGTGCAGCTCGGTCTCCCATTCAACCCCCTGCTCACAGCTAGAGCCAGCTGTCAGCATGAGCAAGAAGAGCAGGCTGGATGAACTCCTGCCAAGCGGGGAGGACTGGAATCCAGGTGGAGGTGGTGGACTGGTGAGCAAACCATCCAGGGGATGGCTTCACTCAAACGAGAAGATTTCTGGTCCAGGAGTCACATACATTGTAAAGGTTGGTGAACTCTGTGTGTCCTTTGTTTTACAGTGATTATCCTTTCTGTCTTTTCATTCAATTTGAGTTTTAGCTACCTGGAAAGTGGATAAAAGGAAGATGTAGTTTCACTTGTGCATCACAACATGCCCTTGAGTGGGTGTATGTAGGCTGGTTAGAGCAGAAGACTGAACGAAGGAGCAGCAACTAGAGAACAGACATTGAATAATTCAGGGAATCTAGAAGGTCAACACTAAAGAAACATAGAGCTAAAGCCTATGATCGCAACACAAAAAATGGATAAAACATTAAGCCAACAATGCAGTTTACATGTTATTTCTGTTTTGTGGATGTGGCGCTATCCCTATGCTTTTGTAACCATGGTGATGTAATTTCTGTACATTGTGCACCTCTCTGGGCTCAATGGCTGTATCGGCTCCCTGAAAATGTTGAATGGCACACATTGCTTGTTCATCTCATCACAGTTGTATCTCCTCTTAATATTGTTTTGCCACCGTGCATCATTTAAGTTGGTGCACAACTGCAAGAACTATGAATGTCATCATGCCAGCAATGAGTCACTTGCATCAGGAGTGATGATGCTGAGCACCGGCTCTTTAAGGTGTGAAATGAATGAAGGGAGGAGAAGGAACCATTTTTACTGAAGCTACGAAATAACTGATTTTTTGTTTGACTGACTAGAATTTTTAGTCTTTTATTTATGCAGCGTATTAAACAAAGCTATATTTAGTTTTGGAGAAGTGAGAACATGCAGAATTACATCACAAGGTAAAATGTGTTGCGTTCCAAATGAAGTTACACATGTTTGATTGCCATCGTATGACACCTACTACAACTTGCCTGAATAAAGCCCCCAGTATCTGTGACCAGCATGACATTCCATTAACTGCATTAAGGCAGAGCGCGCTTATTTGTCCGGTCGATGCTGCTGAAAGCGTCCACACTGCAAGAGGCAAAATGGGTCCAGTCTGTTCTCCCCCACCCCCGGCTTTTCCTGTGGTTTGTGTCCTGTGTGTATTGAGTTCAACACAGTGTTTCTGCTCACAGCACTTTTAATTAGCGTCATGTGGTCACTCCTCACACATCATGCACCATTACTCTAAAAGGACATCGACTGACTGTGGCATGGTTAACTCAGACTTTTAATCCTTCAAAGCTGAACATTCACAATAGAGTTATCACACTCTTATAGAAGCAAGTATATTGATAAGAAACTTATACATATGCTAGCATTTTAATAGGCAACTTTAAAAAATTTATTATTATTATTGCTATTATTATTAGTATTGGTAGCAGTAATATTAGTAGTTTTTAATTAATTCATTCGTTTTTTTCAAATAAGTCAAGTCATTTTGCAAGCCACTGGGTCTTCAGACTATTAGAGGGAACAGAATCCCTTGAGATAGGGATATTGCATTCATTGCTTCGTTGAAAAAACAAAAATTAATTGAATGTGTTGTAGCCTGTGGTAATTGCTTTACTGGCCATTTTGGGACCACAGAGATCTGGCATCACTTTAGTTATACGCAAAACTTTCAAGTAAACAGCTGCTTGTCTATGGAATTTTTTTTTTTTTTATTAAAATTTGTGGCACTAATGGCCTTTATTCAAAGTGATAGAGGAAACCAGGGCAGAGAGAGAATGGGGAAGACAACTTGCAAAGGATGCGAGCTGGGAGTCGAACCTGCAACTGTATCATCTGTACATGGGTTGCTTGCCTTAACCACTGTGCTACTGGGGTGGCCCTCGTTCACAGATTTAACAGATGGAGAGCAACATTAACATCAACTATATTTGTTTTGTTTCATTGCAACTACACGCCTGTTTCCATGAGCCGAGGAGTCTGGGGTAGTTTTACAGGTCCTAGATTTTTAAGACATCTCCATGATCAAAAATGGTCCCGCATCGAAAATTTTCAGTAAACTCTACAGGGATGAAACATGTTAGGTCCTGTAGAAGTTACTTCAGGAAACAGCAAACAGAAACACTGCAACCATTTCAGCTTCCTCAGTGTTAATTTCGTAATTCCGGTTTGCTCTAATTTTCCTTTTTAATTCCTCTTTGCTGTTTTCTTCTTTCATTTAATGGTGTTTGGCAAACAGCGAAAATGGTACACTACCTCTTCCAGGTGATAGAAAGTGTTAGTCAGTGGATCCAGCTGGGTTCATCACTGTAATTGAGATACAATGCCTGAAAGGACCGAGGAGGAGGTCGGCCCTGATACAATTCCAGCCAACTAGGTTTTTATGCCAGACTCCTGCTAGAGGAAATGCAGTTCAACAAACAAGTCCAATAGCTGTGTTTTCTGTAGGATATTCATTTTTCTGCATCATCTTTTTTTTAAAAATAGCTACAAATGAATTTTCAGTGTATTCAAAGTGAATTTGCTCTGAATTTAACTGGACTGTGTTTATTGTAACATTACTTCTGCACAGCCCAGCAATCCAGCCATCCAGCTATGTGTTTACACTCTAAATGTCAATAATAGATTTGACCAATCAGATTAACACTCACTGCCCTAATATTTATTTATTGATTGATCTTTACTGAAATTTCCCCCAATGCTAACCCTAACCCTAAAATCTTTTAAAAGATCATAAAGATGTTTCACAAAAATTATCATGATTTTACCAACTGAGTTGATTCATTAACAATATAGCAGTTTTTGCCAGGTTCAATTTTTTTTAATCATCTTGCTGTATTACAAATAATACCTTTCATTTGTTTATTTAGTTATATATTTTTAGTGTTTAACTAGGCTATTCACTGTCTTGTGTTTTATGTTACTGGCAAAGGAGAAAACATGGAAAAACTTACAGGTTATATTCTTTACTGGTATCATTACCGTCTGTTATGATGAAGTTTCATATTGTGAATCTTGGGTGTGTCTGTTGTCTCAGTATGACTGGAGAACGTCTCCCTGTTGTGCTTAGAATAGACCTTCTCCAAGCGTTTGTTTGATATATTTTTGGTGAATCGTTTTTGTGTGTTTGTTCTAAAAATAGACAAACCTGAACATCGGCAAATGTCACGTTGATAAAAATTGTATTTGTTTGTCTGAAGTTGCAAAATATTCACTGGAGAGACAAAGAGTTGTAAAATGGAATTTATGATTCTAATAAGATAAGCTCTATATAAGCTCTGTTTATGAAAAGGAGTAGAAACATTATTGTGTCTGGATGCCACTTTTGTTTACAGCCAAATCATGAATGTGATTCTCCTAACGATAGGAACTTGTCAGCACAAAATGTTCCTGGTCTGTGCAATATTAATCAGAATAAGTGTGACGTCTGTAATGTGAGCTCGCTGCTACTGAAGGAGAATTTATAGCATTGGAGGACCAGTGTGGCAAAACTGCATACTTATAATTTTATTTTTTTTTTATGGTGTATGGTGTATGGTGTATAAGCAATGGCTTAATTCTTTTTCCCCCTATGATTGCATCAGTTTTATGTCAGATGTTTGCTTTTTGAACTCTAAATCTCGCTGGATGTTTCTATTTTGAAACTAAGATCTAAAAAAAGAATATCTCAGCAACTTTTGTGAAAGCACAGCCTCTGGTATTAAACAGGTTTAAGCTGGTTCTCAGTGTCTTCTTTACAAAATTAATTTTAAACCAATTTAACCCACACAAACACATCCTGGGATTACAGGACCCCAGTAACTGAAGTGAATGTTGTAACCAGTGAATGTTGAACACAGGTGACCAGTTTCACTGGCAGATATTTGTAATTGAAATGAGCTTCCTTGATATTGTTCAAAGCTAGTTCAGATCATAAACTCAGCTCAAGAAGAACTTGGTACACACTTACTCCATATTTAGGCACTATTATTCTAAATAGATCAATGAAAATATAAGATCACAGAATGTAGTTGAAAACATGCGGGCAACCAATCTGAACAGTAGCATTTTTGGAAAGAAACGAAGGCAATACATACTTTTATAGTTATTGCCATTTTGACAGCTGTAAACAATTAGACATTATTGTGCCAAAAGTTAAATTAGCGGGTGCTTTTAATAACCGTACACTGTACAATAGTTCTATATTAAACGGCAAAATCAGTGGCTATAATTACATGTACAACAATGGTCTTGACCTTATTCTAAATGACACGGTATTCTAGTAATGGATTTAAATGAGTTTCAGATATAGTCCTGATAAAGAAAGTACCCCCTCTCTCAGTTCTAAGGTTTTATTTATCAGAATATAATTAATTAAATGATCTGGTCTTTGAAATTCAATGCAATACTTATTACACTGCGTCATTATTTATCTATTATAAATGAAGCCATATGCAGAGGCAGTATGTGGGAAAAGCTATAAGAACATCCTTACTGCTTTCATGAGAATTAAGAACGTAAGAAGGAACCAGCCTGCTTTTCAAATGAGCTGGATTAACGGGTATCACTCCACCTATATAAGTGGAAACTACTAGTTTGCTTGCACATGCTACAAAAACTGGCAGGACTTACTAGAGCACAAAAGGTGTATTGATGTCTACTTAATGTGACGAACACCAACATACTTCCGCATAATTTGATTGACACCTCCAAAATATGGCCTTATTTGGGTTAAGATGAAAAAAAAATGCTGTTTACACAGCAGTGTTAGATTAAGAATGAGGTTTAAATTGGGCTGATATTAAATTATTGCTGTGCATGTAAATGTACCCAGCAAGTCCAGTTTTTTTTTTTTTTCTTCCTTTCTGGACCAGGTCCTTAATACCCAACATTATGTTAACCTTGTGTGAGTAGTGATATGGTGTCCACTGGATATGTCACTTTGATTTGATATTGTTTAGAAATCAGATGTGTTTTTCTATACATGTTGATGTGCTTGTCTTTGTTTCACACCTGATTTTCACTCTTGCTTTGCAGTATCTGGGCTGCATAGAAGTTCTGCGGTCGATGAGATCCCTGGATTTCACAACAAGGTCACAAATAACAAGGTATGTTCACACATAATGTAGTTAACTTACCAGAGCATTTGCTTTTAGGATTTGGAAAACTAAGGACTTTTGAGACGAAACCTCAAAAAAACAAAACAAAACAAAAAAAAACCCTTTATAACCCTATAACCGTATATGCTTTAGATTTTGGATAATAGTTAATAACAAATGCTGTCTAAAGCTATGCCCACAGTAGTCCTATTTATTCCAAAATGTAATTTCAAAATGAAACATCATCAACACTAGCATTTCAGTTCCAAGTTGGAAAAGATACCAGTAACTATGCCATCGTTTCCAAATGTTTACCCTTTTTCCTTCCACATTAGACCGTGAAAATCGTGTTAACAAACGGAAAAGGGGTGTGCAGTGGAAAAAACATTTTAGTTTTTGAGGGTCAAATTTGAAAGAGTAGTGTAGATGCCAAGTGGGCACTTATCAAAGGTTTTACGTTTCAATATGGAAATGTGGATGTGTTCTAAGAGTTTTGTTCATAACTAAAGCTTGATCTATGCTTCTATGGGACAACTCAGCAGGGTTCCTATAAGTGTAGTTGGTATTTTAAGGTGTTTGTGTTGCTTGAGAATTACATCACTAAATGCTAGTTGGTGGAGCGGATTCTTTTCCCCAGAACTGAGCTTCCTTTGTTTATATCCTTAATGTACCTCAGACAGGATGACTGAAACAGGGCAGATCTTGTGAGAGAGTTGATGAATATTGAACAAGCTACTAGACAATAACGTGTAGCTGGAAATGCGTTGCCAAGTGGACTAGTTGTTGCAGTCTGTGTTGACCTGACATGTTACATTTCTGAGGAGGTGCATGTTAGAGTAGGTTCCCCAGCTACACCTACATTGTAGTTACAGCATCAGTTTCAAGCACAATTATAAGATACCCAGAAGAAATAACCCCAAGACAACTTTTGCTAGTTAATAAACTACTGAACAACCATGTGGCATTTCACGTGCAAGTGTGTTGCTTAATGCAGGTATTTAATTCAGATGCAGAAAACTTAGCATGGCTCAGATATCTGGTGAAGGGCTGCTGAAAACCTTGTTCAAAACAACAATCAGATGCATCCTTTTGTTCTTTTGCAATATAGTATTTGAGATGCAATTTGATTTATTAACTTTATCTGCACCATTTCACAACAAAAGTAATCTCAAGGCACTGGACACCTGTGATTGCAATCACTCAGATTGTGGTGGACTCAGAACCATCACCTATCAACACTGATATAATCACATGAGTAAGAGATTTCTTTGGGTCAAGTACTATAATACAAAGTAATATTTGCAAATGCCAGTTAAAGGTGCTGTGCTAATGAAACCTTATGTCAGCCTTATGTCAAGTCTGTTGTCTCTGGGCTCAGAGGCATCTGGGATTAGCTATGTGAGATCACACGGTGGAAATTTGAATTGTGGTCAAATGAATCCAGATGGACTATGAAGGAATGGATGGTGTGAACTTGAGACCAAAGACATAAATGACCATCCAGACTATTATCAGCAAGAGTCTAAAAGCTAGGCTCTGTGATGTTCTGGGGTTGCAAAAGTTGATCTATAAATTGATGAAATGGGTTCATACTGTCTCTAATAAAATAATAGTCAATTAAAAAAAAACCTTCACTTTTGGTTTTTAGTGGTATTTTAGTTTCCCAATAATGGACAGACCTCAGTTCAGGTGGCATACAATTTTAGAGCTTGGGTCCATGAGCCTGAAATGATTGTGATAAATGAACAAGGAGTGTTTTTTTTTTTCCCAAAGCAGTAAAAGGAAATTGAGACCTCAGAAGCATGCTTCAGAAAGCCTGTGGTTCACTTCAAATGGGGTTTGTCCAGTTCTTCTTATAAAGTCTGTCATTCACACATGGCTTTTAGCTTTACATAAATATCCAAGGAATCTGTTTAGTGTGGTCACATCAACAACTTTTGACACAGCTAATCCATTCATACAGTGAAGAAGTTTAAAAACAGGGAAGAGAAGTTAAAGTAGGATTAATGGATATTCAAACCTTTGAGAGGTTGTAGCAGTTTAAATAAACTGTTCATTGAGTCCATTTGAGTTTGCTCACTAATAAAAGAATTACGGTAATGTTGATGTTTGTTGCTGTCAAAACCACGCTACCATGCAATGAGTGAGCACATTTTAAACATAATGACAAAAGGACCTTAAACATACACAATTCTGGGAAACATTTTACTTGTTCAGTTTACTAGTTGACAAATTCCCACACGGTTTTCTTGAGTGATTTTAAGTTCAGTTGTGTGCCCACATTTGTATCTGTCTGTCTTGTGGTATACTGCAACAAAAGTACATAATCATTAAAGTGACTCAGAGGCTGTCAATGACTCAATTGTATCAGGGGAAAAAAAACTTGAGGTAAACCAAAAAGACAAAGAACAACAATAAGCGAAAGCAGATCTTAGTAGATAAACAATTTAAATTGGCCAAATTGTGCCGTCTTGTACTATTTAGTTAGTAAAACTAAATTGTATATTATAACTTCAAATCTATCTGTGAAAATCTTTGATATTACCAAAGGTTAATGATGATAAAGATGTTGCTGAATTATCTGTTTCTAGTGTCATATTATATCATAACTATTACCAGTAAAAATAAGCTTAAAAGGGACTGCTGTAGAATATGATGTGTTAGAGGACAGAGCACGCATTTCTCCAGGACTTGGCCGACACGTGTCTTTCTCTTTGCTACAACTTCCTCCAGTTATTCCAGGAAACGTAGACAGGATCATGGATCATTTGGCATAGTCGCTTTCAAAACCATAAGTTTACATATTTTGCAAAAGCCCCAATTGCAGCAGTTTTGACCAATGCAGCAACCCAGTGGATACCATTTTAATAATGCTCAGGTTTCCCCATTATACACCATATATTAAGACCCATGTCTTAGTATTTTAGACCTTATTGGCCATTGTGCAAAGAGGGAATTCTTCTGTTTTAGGGTTACCGAACTGAATTGTGTTAAAAATCACTTTATTTATTCCAAAGGAAATTTAAATTGTATCTGTGTAGATTCAAATACTATTTATTATAAAAAAAAATTGAAAATAAAATGAAATAAAAAAAATGAAAATAAAATAAAAAATATAGGACCCTTAAGGTCACGCACTTCACTTAAAACAACACCCTTCTGCTAGTTCAGTCATTATTAAAGGTTATTGCTGTGGTGGGAGCTGAGGAAGCCTGATAATGTTTTTTTTAAATGTTCTATTTATGTATGTTATATATATTTATATTATATTATATTATATTATATTATATTATATTATATTATATTATATTATATTATATTATATTATATTATATTATATTATATTATGTATTTATTTTTGAGTGGCAACTCATTTATTTAAGCAGATTAATCTTGCTTAATTAAACACAAAAGTGTCCTGGGATGTATACAGGACACAGGGGATTGTTGATAGATACATGGATGGATAAATGAATGGATGGGTAGATACTTTATTTATCCCACAAGGGAAATTATAGTGTTCTTGCAGCATATCAATTTACAGAAACAAAAGGAAAATTTAGATATTTAAACAAATAAAGGTGCAATAATGGAAAAAATAATGAGAAGTAATACAGATGCAGTAAAATGAACAAACAACTGGTAAAGTAATTAGTAAAGTCACATCATGAGCTCAGATAATGACTCATGTGATTTTGTGCACAAATCTGGGGCTCTATTTGCATTGTAGAGTGGAAAGGTTAGATCCAATCACTCAAAACACATTTTATGACGCATTTTCATGCCTGGTGTGAACACACATGCTAAACACTGTGAGGTCTGCGTGTCGGCGGTACACAAGTTTTTAAAAAACAGATTTAGCACGGAGCCCATCTAGGTTTCCATCAGTCCGATCCTGTTTCTCCTTGAAATCTGATGTTTTTCATCCCTGACTACAAGTCTCCTACGCTGTTCTGGAGGAGTTTGTTTTCTATTTTTTTCCTACATTTTCTTTCCCCTTGCTTTCTCTTGGTTTGAATGTAAGATCTTTGCAACCTCCACAGTAACTCACTGTCTTCCTCTCTGAAAGCTCTCATCTTCTTGTTCAGCAGCAGCTCCTTCAGGTCACTGGTGATCCAGGACTTATTATTGGGAAAAGACCTCATTGTCTTTGTCCTTGTTCTACCCCATCAAAGTAGGCCAATATTAGGATTAGTGACCTAATCCATTTAATTCAGACATTGTTGTCTCTTGCTTAAAGATCACACCAGGGTGATAGCTGAGGATAGTTCTCTACTCAAGTGGAAGGCAGTTTTAGGATGTTTACACAAATGACAGCTGTCCTTAGTGGAAGCACTGCCATGATTTTCAAAGAACTGAAGAGCATGGCGACACAACATGTGAGCATTTTGACCCAGAGTTAGGCAGTTTTTTTTTTCTATAATGTTTGTGCCACCCTAGGCAAACTATATGATTTGTAAGTGAAGCGTGACTGTGGCTAGAAGTCCTTTGTCCATGACTGCCAGCGTTAATTTCTTTTGCCATGTTTGTTTATGTGCTCCTACACAACCCACAATTCACTAGCTAGCTGTCTACTGAAGTATTTTTAACTCCAACACCTGTAGTACTCCCTGTAATTGGGTCAAATCGAGGTCATTGAGCTTTCGCACCACAAAAAGAGCACATCCGAGTTCACTGAGAGCTGTAAAGACCACCTCTTCAGAGCAGTATGGCCGTTTTGGTTCACACCAGAGTTCGATTACTGTGTTCACACTGACCCAGGTAAACCGCAGTCATGCACACAAATGGTTCCAGAGTGAAATGTATGCCACTGTATGTGTAATGCGGCTGCATAGCATCAAAAGTTTAATAGTGGATTTCTTTTTGCACAATATATTCACTCAAATTGCTAGCTCATTTTGCATGGATCAGTTGTGTTCATTGTCACTTTTTCTTGAATGTTGTAGAGTTGAGTCATGCTTAAAATAACATTTTGGTTTTTTTTTTTAGTTTGAGGAACCTTTCGTATTGGTTTTCAACACCTATATCTAGTTGAAGTGCCAAATAAAAAAGAAACACACCACAATGCAACAGAGAACCACATTTCCCTTTTCTAATTAAATATTTCACAAGATATTTAGATTAGACTTTTTTAAAGCATTGTTAGTATTGTTTTTATTTTATTTTTATTTTATTTTATTAACTTGGAAAGCTAATTACCCTGCACATTAACACAAATGTGTGCATATTGACATCTTTTCTTCTACTTTTATTGCCCTGCTGCAACACTGAGAATTTCCCCACTGTGGGACTAATGAAGGAATATTTTATGTCTTAGAAATAATAAGTAACGTGCAAAAAGGATGTGGAGGTGCTTTCATCTTACTGTGGCTTTGAATTCTCCTTGGTCATTTAGTTTTCTGTTAAATCAAGTAGACTGCTTTCCCAGTCAGTATTTTGTTTGTATCTCTTCAAGCTGTAGAGTCTGTGCTTAATATCAAGAGCTGATTGGGTATTTTTATAATTCAAAATCAGAACAAATTGTAATAACATCAAACCAATGCATGCTTCATTTCTTGTGTCCACGCAAAATGAACTCGTGTATGGGAGTTCTTGGGTGAACGTTTTATTTGTTAGAAAGTAAATGGTAAATGGACTGCACTTATATACCGCTTTATCAGCACCAAGGTGCCCTCAAAGTGGTGTACATTTGGCCTCTCATTCACCCATTCACACACACATTCATACACCACTGGGCAGCAGCTGCCATGCAAGGTGCTGCCAACCCACTGGGGGCAAGTGTGGGTTCAGTGTCTTGCCCAGGGACACTTTGGCATGTGGACAGTTGGAGCCGGGATCGAACCAGCAACTTTTCAGTGACAAGATGACCCGCTCTACCAACTGAGCCACAGCCACCCAAAGTGAAGTTAGAATTGTGTGTCTTTGTCCATTTATAAAGTATAATATTTTACTTTTAAAGGTGGGGTAGGTGTTCTTTGAAAAAACGGTTCCAGCAATCCAAGTGAAGTGAGATTTTGAAAATATACACTCCCTCCCTCCTCCCAAAGGCTCTGCCTCCTCCTCTTCAGCCCACCCCTCAAAACCACGCCTTCACACGATTCACGACTACATGAACCGCAGGGTGGGAGGGAGGGGTGGGGGGGAGTGTATTGATATTTGATGGACGTATTAGGCAGCCAATAAAAGTAAAGATGATCAGTACATTGATTGGTCAGAGTATTTCTCTGATTATACCCTCTAGACTGGACCAAAATGTTTCGTTTTTTTTTTTTGCAAACATTTTATTTCAGTGGGTGCAATGGGAATGTGAAAAGGTTTTCAGGAAATATTGTAAAAAGTGCTGCAAAAAAAGAACACCTACCCCACCTTTAAGTCATCCAAAATTTTTTATTTTAGATTACAGTTTTTTTTTTTGTCACCTAGTGGATTACATTGTTAATTATTAAATCTGCCATTTATTTCATGTGAAGTAGCTCAGTCCTGCTTGTACCCTCTTTGTCTTGTTCTAAGAGGGTGTATGCAAATACATTTCAACACAATGCTTAAAATAATTGCAGTTCTGTAACTCTCATCATCCTTCTTTTGCTGTCCCTTCAGGGAAGCCATCAGCTTGGTGTGCGAGTCTGTTCCTGGGACCAAAGGAGCTCTGCGGAAGAGAAAGGTACATTGATGGACAGGAAAGGAAACAGGCAGAGAATGATGGGGTGATCATGGAAGAGCTGATGGGAAATGTACAGCTGGTTGAAAAAGAGCAAACGGCATTAGATATTAATTTACCCTTCCGTGTTCTATATATAGCATACCCTCTGTGCTTTTTTTCCCCCTTCCTCCTTCCTCTATGTAAAAAGAGAGGCAGAGAAGAGAGATGAAAAGGTTTGGTTCTGTATATGCGTGGGTGTAGTTCAGCCCACGATGCATTGCACACAGCACACAGTGCTTAGTGACTCATGTAGTTCACAATATCTGTGATCAGCAAGGCTGAGCTGGTGTGTGTATGTGTGTGTGTGTAGTCTGTGTTGATGGGGGGCTTGGGAAAAAAAACATTGCTCACTCTAAAGCTTGTTCAAATGTCAGGGAATAGTATATAACAGAAAATCATTGCGAGTTTATCTGAATGAATGTATAATATGATACAATATCTTTTTGACTGTTTGGCAAACACTAAGGACACAATGGTTAAATTCAGAGTAGGTTAAATGCATTTGGCCAGTTTTGTTTGGCCTTGGGACCTCACTTCATCTGCAGCGGTTTAACTGTCCAACATATTACATTTTTGTGGCCCAAAATATAATTAGTATTTCAAACAAATCCATGGCAGCAGCATCCTCCCTCTCTGCTTACTGCAAGTTACAATTTTCAAGATCTTGTTTGTAATAAGAAACAATAATTTTGTCCTGGCAACACTCAGTGTAGTTATGATGAAGATTTTGATTGTGTACAAAAGGAATACGCTAAAATTTTGGGAATTGTTTTATTTTTCATCAACCCCACAGTTAAATGAGAGGGTAAATATATTTCTCTGTGCATCCAATAACCCAGTCTGACAAAGCCCCAGCTTGCCTAGCTTAACGTAATCACTGGAAGTGAATTGCTACATCTAGCGTAAAAAAAATCCCCCAGAAAACTCCTGTTTTGTTCTTATGTATATTTTGTGACTTATGCCTTTCATTATCTAGAAAAAAGTATGTAAAATGAGATGCAACAATCTTGTCAGCGAGGTACTTCATTCTCATTTTGGTGACGTGCCACTATCTGGGTGCAGCACCCAAAAACCCTGTTGTAGCTTCCGTCTACAATGTGACTAGCCAGTGGCCAGCAGCTAATGTGATTGTTAGCTAAGGCCAACTTTGTGAGCACCAGTCAATAAATGATGATGATGATGATTACTTTGAGCTAAACGATCCAGAGCCATCTTTTTGAGCCAGAATATCTAGAGGAAAAAATAAACGTCTTGGAAGTTGAGCGGATAAGAAGGGAGGTGGAGGCCATTGAACCATTGATGTCAACTGAAACCATAGGCATTGCATGTCTTTGCTGCTTTTGGTATATCTGAAATTCTCTGTGTCACTTCCACAGAAGAATCATCTGGTCCCCAGTGTTGTTTGGAATTCTGGGAAATATTGGATTAGAACCTGCCCTCCCCTGTTGTCAACTTTTTACAACGCTCCAACCTATGAATTTATTGTTTACTTTGAAAGGTTACACAGTATCTGATTATGAAATATGCGCTGACTTCGTGACATTATCTGGCAACGATACAATGTTGCTGACAAAAGTCTGACTTTGAGTCTAAGAGTACAGTCAAATAGTTAAAATGAAAAAAAAAAGACCCTCCTAGAATGTTTTCTAGGCACTTTGCTTTGAGTTTTTTGGGAAGAATTAAATATATATATATATATATATATACACACATACATACACACACACAGAAGAAAGGTGAATTGACTTTGAATGTGACATGGTTGTTGGTGCCAGACAGGCTGGTCTGAATATTTCAGAAAATGCTGATCTATTTGGATTTTCATGCACAACCATCTCTAGAGTCTACAGAGGATGGTCCGAAAAAGAGAAAATATCGAGTGAGTGGCAGTTCTTTTGGCACAGATGCCTTGATGCCACAGGTCAGAGGAGAGCGGCCAGACTGGTTCGAACTGATAGAAAGGCAACTGTAACTCAAATAACCACTTGTTACAACCGAGGTATGCAGAAGAGCGTCTCTGAACGCACAACAGGTCCAACCTTGCGGCGGATGGGCTACAGCGGCTGAAGACCACACCTGGTGTCACTCCTGTCAGCTAAGAACAGGAAACTAAGGCTACAAATCACACAGGGTCACCAAAATTAAACAATAGAAGATTGGAAAAACGTTGCCTGGTCTGATGAGTCTGGATTTCTACCACAACATGCAGATGGTCGGATCAGAATTTGGCATCAACAACCTGAAAGCATGGATCCATCCTGCCTTGTATCAACGGTTCAGCCTGGTGGTTGTGGTGTAATGTGTGGGGGATATTTTCCTGGCACACTTTAGGCCCATTAGTACCAACTGAGTATCGTGTCAATGCCACAGCCTACCTGACTATTGTTGCTGACCGTGTCCATCCCTTTATGACAGTGCTTCTTAATTATTTTCTGCTGCGCCCCCTAGGAAGAAGAAAACATTTCGCGCCCCCCCTCCTCCCCACCGCGACTATAAATAGTATAATTTGTCTATAAAATTTATTGTAAGTACACCTCTGCATAACAGCGTATCCTTATTAACATTAAGGGAAACAAAAAAAAGAAATATAGATCAACTTATAACAAAGATGAACTTTATGAAAATAGTTTTTTAGTCTGTAAAGATTTAAAGTGCATCAATCCCACCGTAGTGAAGCCAAGCGCTACATCAGCAGCGTCATATTTCCTCGTCTTAACTTTCTGCTGACTTTCGTTTGTCTCATTATCTCCGTCTCTCTCCATCTTTGTTTTCATCCCTGTTAAATATTTTTCCCTGGTGTCTCTTGAGTGGTGTCACTTCATATCTCCTGCTCTGTGCTGTGTGCACACATGTCCGTGCAAAAAACCCGACACAATATAGCTAATACTCCCTGAACCCACTGGGACAATGAGAGCGCCACTGCCACCTACTGGAGTAGGTGTGCAATTACACTTTATTCCAGTACGGCAAAAAAAAATAAAAAATAGACCCTGGGGTCACTCGCGCCCCCCCTGGCATCGCACAGCGCCCCCCCAAGGGGTCCCGCCCCACTATTTGAGAAGGACTGCTTTATGACCACAGTGGACCCATCTTTTGATGGCTACTTCTAGCAGCCATGTCATAAAGCGTGAATCATCTCAGACTGGTTTCTTGAACATGACAATGAGTTCACTGTACTCAAATGGTCTCCACGGTCACCAGATCTCAACCCAGTAGAGCACCTTTGGGATGTGGTGAAACGGGAGATTTGCATCATGGATGTGCAGCCGACAAATCTGCAGCAACTGCGTGATGCTGTCATGTCAATATGGACCAAATTCTGTGAAGAATATTTCCAGTAGCTTGTTGAATCTATGCCACGAACCTGTGCATGCGTAGCAGGCACACACACACACACACACACACATATATATTACACACACACACACACATGGTCAGCAGATTTGTTACTTTAAAATGGAACAACTGCTTCAAATCCTGAGCCAGTTTTGACAAACATCTTAATGTCTCTTCCTCTGGTCCTTTTAGCCACCATCCAAAGCTCTGTCCAGCATTTTGGGGAAGAGTAATCTCCAGTTTGCTGGTATGTCCATCAACTTAAATATCTCCACGAGTAGCCTCAACCTGATGACCCCTGACTGCAAACAGGTCAGTAAGCATTCTTTCTAAACAAATATTGAACTTTTTATAATGATACAATAGTAGTGATAGTAGTGGTATTTTACTATAGAGGGCCTATTTAACATCCAAGCAACGATATATACTATAAATGTTTTTAGTTGCAGTAAGTGAAAGCACAAGTAGGAAGGAAACAAGTCCCAGATATACGCAAAACATTGACAAATTTGTCATCTATCTGAGTAGCAGACAAAAAGTTGGCAGCAGATGACATACAGTCATGGAAAAAATTATTAGACCACCCTTTTCTTCAGTTTCTTGTTCATTTTAATGCCTGGTACAACTAAAGGTACATTTGTTTGGACAAACATAACGATAACCACAAAGATTGCTCAAAAAAGAGTTTTATTTAAGAGCTGATATCTTACCATTTTCCATGGTTTTCTTGATTATAACCTAAATCACTTAAGTTTTTACATCAATAGCTATGGTGTTGTACTGCCAAAAAAAACTGCTTTTATGCATTCAGTGTTTTCTTTTCTGTCTGTTAGTCACATGATGACGTTTAGTGGTACCAGCTATTAAAATGAACAAGAAAGTGAAGAAAAAATGGTGGTCTAATAATTTATTCCATGACTGTATGACACTACAAGATTATTTATTCTTTTATCAAGTTGTTGAGGACTAGAAGTGCTGAGAACAACACTGAAAATGAGGCTAATTTCTCCGTTCAGAACCACCTGTCCAAGCTGTTGCCTTTCTCCTTCCCGCTCCCCCCACGGCTTGTTCTAAATTAAGAAAAGTGAAGTGCACTGTTAAGCATAAAGTTATCACACACAGGGTGCACACCTAAATTAATATACAGTTAAAACCTTAAGTTTACGCACACGGTATAAAAAGATATAACTTTTTTTTTCTCACTGTCTGACCCTAAATCAGACTATTCCTGGTTTAGGTCAGTTAGGAAAACCAAGATTATTTTCTATTTGCTAAATGCCAAAATAATGCAATAATATTTTTTTTATTACTTCCTTCAATGTCAGAGGTTTACATACATTTCCTTAATATTTCGTAGCGTTGCCTGTATGACTTTGGTCAAGTGTTTTGGTTTGCCTGCCATAAGCTTCTCATAATAGTTTGTTGGAATTTTGGTCCATTCCTCCTGACAGAACTGGTGGAGTCATGTTGGTAGACAGCCTTTTTGCACACGTCCTTTCATTGGGTGGCATTCTTAGGGTCATTGACTACTGAAAAGCCCATTTAACTTCCTGGCTGGTGTCTTGAAATGTTGATTCAGTATTTCTAAATAATGTTCTTTCCTCATGGTCCCATCTTTTTGTTTTGTGAAGTGCACCTGTCCCTCCTGCAGCAAAACACGTCTACAACATGATGGTGCCACCCCGTACTTCACAGTTGGGATGGTGCTCTCAGGCTTAAAAGCTTCCCACGTTTTTCTCCATATGTAATGATGGTCATTATAGTCTGACAGTTCAATTTTTGTTTCATTAAATCACAGGAGATGTCTCCAAAAATTAAGGTCTTTGTCCCTGTGTGCAATTGCAAACTGTAGTCTGGATTTTTTAATGTTGCTTTTGGAGTAATGCTGGGTGGCCTTTCAGCCCATGCTAGTACAGGATTTGTTTCAATGTGGATAAATATACTCTCTTAACAGATGCAATCAGCATTATTTTATTGTTTTTTTTTATCTCTGGGACGCAGAACCCATCTTCTTCCTGAGTGGTATGATGGCTTGGTTTTTATACCTGTGTATAACTGTTTGAATAGATGGAAGTGGGCAACTTCGGACATGCTTCTGATTAACTCAGATGTTGTCAATTAACCTGTCAAAGGCTTCCAAAGCCATGACATCATTATCTGGGATTTCCCAAACTGTTTAAAGGCATGGTAAACGTGGTGGATGTAAACTTCGGACTTTGAAAAAAAAAATCTAAAAAAAAATCAGTGTCTCATTATTCTGGAAATAGATTTAGTAAATAGAAATAATTTTGGTATTCCTAACTGCTGTCCGATTTAATGTCAGACAGTGAGCTAGCAGGAAGCAGCTGTTGTCAGTCAGATGATATGAGCTACACTTCAGTGCTCTTGGCAAATAGAGAAAAAAAAAACACTCGAGGGCCATGAAATATGCTCAAGAGCTCAATGAATAGTTGAGTATGTGGTCTGTGTATTTAGAATATTTACCATGTGTCCCCAAGGTCAAGAATGAATCTCCACAAATGATTGAAAAGATGAAAATGAGGTTGAAAGAGATTTGTTGAAAGAGATTTTCTGCTCCACTAAATAAAATATGACTTTAGACATTACTGAAGTATTTCTAAAGGATATTAAGGACGTTTCTTGAATGTGGTCTATGTTATTAAAGATCAGTTAAAAGAGGAAGACCAGCAGTTTATATAAACTCCATTGTAATGCACGTTTTAACCTTCTAATAACTGAAGTACCCACTAAACATGGATACAAGGATATCATGGATATATTATTTTGTATCAGTTCCTAATCCTAATGTGTATTGTGCAGTGGCTGTACATGCAGTTTTACATTCAAAAGTATTACTTAATTCTGTGCATTGTAATTCTGCCTGACAGATCATTGCCAACCATCACATGCAATCCATCTCCTTTGCATCTGGTGGAGACCCTGTAAGTATCTTGTTGCACAGGCATTGGCTGTAGTTCACCAGCATACATGTTTTTAATGAATAAAGTAAAAATATTTCCTAATATCCAGATGTCTGAGATGTCTGAACCCATTCTGTCTGTTATCCCACTCATCACCAAAATATAACTAGTCCTTTTCAGTGTTTGAATGATAGCATTATATCAATGACATTTTCTGAGCTTTCTGTCATTATAGGACACAACAGACTATGTTGCCTATGTAGCTAAGGATCCTGTGAACAGAAGAGGTGAGAGTTCTTTTCCTTAATTCCTTATTCCTCAACATTAATGTATATTAGAGTGTCTCATGTTTAGTATTGTATATGTTGCTCTGACTCTCTTCAGCGTGTCACATCCTCGAGTGCTCTGATGGACTGGCCCAGGATGTTATCAGTACCATTGGCCAGGCTTTTGACCTTCGTTTTCAGCTGTACCTTCAGTGTCCCCCAAGCAAGCTGTCCTCCACACATGACAGGTGAGGTTCTCATGATAACCATTCAGCCTGGTTTCGAAACGTGTTTCTTTGTAAAATGTAAATAAAACAATAATAAAGCGGAATGCTTTTTTTATATATATATATATATATATATATATATATATATATATATATATATATATATATATATATATATATATATATATATATTTAAAGTCTATATCAGGGGTTCTCAAACGTATTTTTCAAAGGTCCATATCTACTCTTTATTAAAGGCCAGAGGTCCGGAAAATTTTTAAAAAACGTATATTTTGCTTTTTCACTGTGAACTATATCATGTAAAAACAACATATGACAATAATGATGACAATATCAACAAAAAAATATAAAACTTATTTTAATTATAATTCAGGGCATGCACTGTAGAAAATTCAGAATGACAAATAAGGAAAACGTGGTCGGGATAAACATGAACACCTGACCACTAACTAACTAGCATTTGGACGTAGTTTTTTAAACAAAAAAAAAACAAAAAACAAAGTTTGGTTTCCAAACTGAACTTTTTTTAAAGACCCGCCCTATTTAGTGTTTTATTTTGGCTCTAAAAATCCCAAATTCCCGTGTACTTAAACTCAAAGAAAAGGATTCCTGTGGCTACTCGTTCCTCCCATTTATATGAGCAATCTGCAATCTGCTCCATCCTCGTCCGACTGTTTTACTGAGAGCCATCACCAGCAGCTGTCTTGCTGTCCCAGACGTACATAAACACATGCACCAGGGGTAAGACGGCAAAAGTTGGTGAATATAAAAGGAGGTGTCTCTGGATCGCTGTGAATAATATCCAGTGACACTGTATTTAACATTACAAATAATTTATCAATGTATTTGTGAAAGGATAATTTTAAGGCTTAGGTGTGTTGCGTCCAGACTAATGTGCCTCGCGGTCCAGGTCTGGACTTTGAGAAGTCCGGGTCTATATGAACAGTGTTCACTAACAATGGTTTGGAAAGTGAGCAATGAAATAATTTGTACAACAAAATCATGTCTGGCTCCACTAGCCTTAAGTTCATGGCCAGTAAATTTTGGTGTAGAGCCTTGCCTATGGCAATACACAGGTTTCTCTGGATTCTTTGAAGCTGTTTATAATATGTGCACATGCCCATATGACCACACCGTAAATGGTAACATCTTCAAATTCTTTGAAAAGTTGTTTACCGTTACGTGGCAGATTTTTTGAGAATCCTCGTGGGCATTGAATTCAAAATTCTTTTTTTTTTTAAATCTGTCAAATTATTTCTAAATCATGGCATTCATAATGATTCTTCCACTGATATTGTTGCTGTATTTCAATATGAAACTATTCTTTTCTTTTCAAGGCAAGGCAAGGCAAATTTATTTATATAGCACATTCCGTGTACAAGACAATTCAAGGTGCTTTACATAAAACATTTGAAGCATTACAGAGCATTAAAAAGTACATTAAAACAGGAGGAAATAAAAAGAAGATAAAATAATAAAAATGCAAAAAGTTAATCAGTTGTTTTTGATTAAAAAAAGGAATTAAAAATGTAGATAAAATGCAAGAAATAAAAGTTGTTATGATAACATATGATGTGGCAAATAGAAACGTTTTTAACCTTGATTTAAAACTGCTGAGAGTGTCAGCAGACCTGCAGGTTTCTGGGAGTTTGTTCCACATTTGAGGAGCATAAAAACTGAACGCTGCCTCTCCGTGTTTATTTCTGACTCTGGGAACAGAAAGTAGACTTGAACCTGATGACCTGAGGGACCTGGTGGGTTCAGAACCAACCAGGAGATCCTGAATGTATTTTGGCCCTAAACCATTCAGTGCTTTCTAAACTAACAGCTGGATTTTGAAGTCAATTCTTTGACAAACAGGAAGCCAGTGTAAAGATCTGAGGACAGGAGTTATATGATCCACTCTCCTGGTGTTAGTGAGGACTCGAGCAGCAGCGTTCTGGACTAACTGCAGCTGTCTGATGGTCTTTTTAGGGAGACCTGTCAGGACAGTGTTACAGTAGTCTAGTCTACTGAAGATAAATGCATGGACAAGTTTTTCTAAATCCTGCAGAGACATCAGTCCTTTAATCCTGGATATGTTCTTTAAGTGATAATAAGTGATAAGTGATAATAAGCTGACTTTTCAGGGTATTAAACATGGAGGAGTTACCATGGACAGAGGAAGAAGAGGACTCAGCCGAACACCCTTACTATAACAACATCCCTGGCAAAATGCCACCCCCTGGAGGCTTTATTGACACCCGACTGACCAGTCAGAATACAACATCAGATGGATGCCAGGTACAAATCCATTTATTTAGGTTAATCTCAGAAAAAAAGAAAAGAATAATGTGAACATTTATACCTATAGTTTGTTATAAGGAACTTGGAAAGAGTTGGGTGTGTTCTCACCTGTCATTTTGCATCATTATTAATACGTGGACCCATCTGAGAAAATAGTCACCTTTCAATTTATTTTATCCACAGTTTTTCAGTCCAGGTCCTCAGCTGAATAATTCACTCCTAAATATTGCTTCAAACAGACTTGTGCACAAGTCTGTTAATGACTCATTTATTTAAATCAGGTGTGTTAGAGCAGAGAAACATCTAAAACATGCCGTGGATGGAGTAGTGGGTCCTGAGGACCCAGGTTGAAGAACACTGTATCTTTTGTGTGTAATATTTATTGCATTTGTGAAAAGACCATAAACAAACACATTACATGCTTTTATCAGACTACAGATTGGATATGATTATGATTATGATGAAATACTTTATTAATCCTTTGCAGGAAATTAACGTGTTACAGCAGCATCAGTGCGTTTTTCATTCATACATTCAACACACTTAGGTAACAGCAACCAAAAATAAAAACAGATCACTTAAAATTAAAATTAAAAATTAAATTTATTATATTATTGGAGTAATGAGAAGCAGGTTTGTTTGTACAAAAAATAGGTTTATTCAGCATGACTTTACGATAGCAATGCTGTGTCAGTGTGTGAAATAGACTACAAAAGTACACAAACAGAAAGTGATGAAGCCCCTCAGTTTTAAACAGTCTGATCATCGACACAATTCACAACCAGATATGCCTGTGTGTTATTATATGATTTGAATGGTAATTACATTACTATCAGACAAAAATGTCTGAATTGAAACACAGCTCAATTTTTGATGATACAAAATTAACGTTGAGTCTTTCTAGACTATGATCTCACAATCTCGATTTACTAAGATGCATATTTAACATTCAGCATGTCTCTGCCTGTCAGAAGATGGGTCCAGGTTCAGTGGATCAGATGTATTACCAGGGTCGACATTGTGAAAACTGGGCAGATGAAACCAGGCCTGTCTTTCTGCAACAGGGTAAGAACATCTGTGGAGTTCACTTTGTGAGATAATTAATTCTACAGTGTTTTATTGCTTCAACACAGCAATATATGACTTTTTTTTTGTCCAAATGTTTAGGGTCATTTGATATAAGCAATCTCCCTGAGAGTAAAGGACAGCCACCAAAAACAGGAGAAATGCCTATGTATGTGAACACCCAACAGATTGATGCGCAGGTGCTTGCAGCACTTCAGGCTGAAGCAGAAAATGTGACGAAGGGCATGGCAGCTGCAGCCAAAGAGAGCCCACAGAAGGACCTGTTTGACATGAGTAAGAGTTGATTAACTTATATTCAAGGTTCATTTTATGATTATGCTTATATTGAATAATGGATTTGGAAGCACTTCTTGTTTTGAAGTAAAAGAAAAAAAATCTTTAACTATATCTGCACATTTGACATCGATTTTAAGATAATTTTATACCTACATTATTTTCATGTAGTATCACCTCATCTTTATAATTACACTTTAAAATATGAGTTCTTAATTATAGGGATTTCCCAGCTTGACTTTAGTATACCTTTATAGTTAAATTACATCAGCACCAAGGCAAGAAGAGGACATTGCTAACAACAGTGTATAGCCTTACGCTTTCCTCCTCTCATCTCCTCCTTTAAACGCCTTCTCTTCTCCTTTCAGCTCCAGCTTTGGCTTTGCTATTATTATACATAGATCAGGAATGTTTAATCATGTGTGACTACATGACATAAATTACATGTGATCAGTGAACTGTACAATGTAAGAGTGGATGTTTCTTTTAGAAGAATACATTTCATGCATCATAATCTACTCTATTAAACTGCACAAGCACATTTTAACGTAAGCATAAGATTACATTGTTTTAAGTATGATGTTTCAAACGATCAGTGATGGAGAAAATATATCCTTTTTTTCCCTACTGTTATTGCACCTTTTTATGAACTGATTCATAATATTCGTACAGCTTTTCCTGTGTTGAGAAGGCATCTCACAAATCAGTATGTACAAAATCTACTTAAAGATGCCATAAAAAAAAAAAAATCTGTTCTTGAGAGCATATATTTGGATGTCCAAAGTTATCACCAAATTCCAAATTTTGACATATAACAACCCTGCCACTTAGTTTTGAGCAGCCTGATTCTGAAAATATGTAATTCAGTGAGCTCTTCAGATTTTCAGTGGCATCACAGACCCAGTTCAGAGTAGAATTAACCAGTCTCACCATATTTTCCTCCACTTGGGTTAACCTCATACAGCATGTACTGTTCTTCTAAATGGTGTAGCTCAAAGTGATGGCATTGATTTAATCTGTGCTTTGATGTTTATGCTCCTGTGATCTCAGCCATTAGGTGTAAGGTGGCAGTTGGAACTAATTGGAGGCAGTCTTTTCTGCATCTTGACATGAAACATGTTTAATATTATTGCAAGTCTTTATTCTTGGCTCATACAAAATGTGTTGTTCAATGATGCAGTTTTTGTGAGCAATCATTTAGGAATATGTTGTCCTTTGATTCACAAAGCAATCTGGTTATACATGTGGAAATAGTGAGCACACAAGATCACACAAGTGTTCAGCCATAGAAATGTAAGTTAAGCTTAACAAGTCATCAAGACACTGCTGTTCAAACAACACATAACTTAAAGTGCACAGATAGAGCACAGACTAAAATTTGTAAATGGAATGGTTAGGTTTCACTTTGACTTGAAAAATGGTACTCATTTTCCCATGTATTGAAGGTTATTTTGTTTCAGAAAAAAAAAAAATCTCGAATGAGAACCCTGATTTTACCATTACCATTTTTCAATACAGCTCAAGGTCCCTTGCTGTAATATCTTTGCATTTCAGTAGCAATAGAATTGGTAAATCCGGTAAAGAAGTAGCACAGTCTTTGGTTGATCTAAGATCACTGCAGGGGGCTTTTTCGAAGCATTATTAGGTGTTTTATTACCTCCGCCAAGGAGGTTATGTTTTTGCCGGCGTTTATCTGTCTGTCTGTCTGTCTGTGTGCAAGATAACCCAAAATGTTATGGATGGAATTTGATGAAATTTTCAGGAGTTGTCAGAAATGTGAAAAGGAACAACTGATTTCATTTTGGGTGTGATCTGGAAGAAATCCTGGATTCTGGATCACTTTCAAATTTTGGTCAATGGGGCCGAAAATTTTTTTTCTCAACATTATTAATTAATTATTGCCCAAAACTCATGAAGTTTCACTCAGGGATTGACAATGGGAACCTCTATCAAATTTCAAAGGCTGATCCGGATCTGATCCTGAAGGCGGATTTTATCGCAATCTGTAAATCGCTATAAGAGGGAATTGTTGCACTTGGCGGAGGTCTGCACTCTCCGAGTGCTTTTCTAGTTAAAATGATGTGGTCTGCTGATGGTATGCTGGGACTCCAATTCTCCACTGAGAACTATATACTTTGAAGGGCAGTTTTTCCAAAATCAGAGCTAGTCTACCGTCTAGTCTGCCCAAGCTTCAGTGTGGACATACAAACGTATACAGTTAAGGATTGATGTAGCTCTCTCCTGGCTATTTTGCCTGTGAAAAAGAAAGAGGTTATAGAGAAATTCACATTTTAACCCAATTCTGGGCTGGAATTAACACCAACCGTCAGTTAGCATTGATAATCAAACGTAATTTATTTTAAATATTCTTATTTATTTATACAATATTTTAGCTTAAATTCACAACACATACTCTTTCTCTCCTAACTCATCATTTTGGCACTCCCTTCATCTATACCAGAGCCCTTCGAGGATGCCATTCAGTCCCAGTCCCAGCCACTGTCCCAGGGACAATCGCAGACCCAGGTGTCAAATCTTCAAAAGGCAGCATCTGTGGACAACTCAAGCCCTCTTCTTGTGCGATCATTGGCCTTTCGCGCACAGGAGGAGTTGGAGGGTCAGTCCTGGTACCATGGCAAAATGAGCCGCCGAGATGCTGAAAAACTGCTGAAAAATGATGGAGACTTTCTAGTTCGTAAGAGCACTACCAGTCCAGGGTCCTATGTACTGACAGGCATGCACAATGGACTTGCCAAACACCTTCTGCTGGTGGATCCTGAGGGCACGGTAAGAAAGCAGTGAGAAGACATTTTCAGGAACGAACTCTATAGTCATTTTTAAAAAACAAAACGCACCCTCTTTCTCTTCTAATGTTTTACATATCAGTACATACTAATGTGATGAGTCCTTACCAGGTCTTACACTGAGATTAAGACAACCTCAGATGAACATCACATGACCTATTTTAACATATTATTATTTAACAAATGCAAAGTACATCTTTGCTGGTTGCATGGATATTAGGAGAGTAAGTAGCAACCAGCTGGTTCTAATCAAATGTACTTGATTAATCGTTGATCAGCGCGTGTGACCACCTGTTTAAAAGCAGATGTTTTGAGAGTTTATTGTTCCGGAGCTTTCAGGTGTATGTATAAACCATAATGTAAAGGAGGAAAGACATCAGCGAAGATCTTAGAGAAGCACTTCTTGCTGTCTATCAATTCCAAGCAATTCATCAGTCCATCAGTCTATAATGACTATTTCAGGTTGTTGATATTAAGTGTTCTTTGACTAGCTATTGTAGCATAGGGTAGACTTAGTTTTTCACACACTGCTTCTGGATTGTGGCTTAGTTTTTGTTAACACATGACACATGGTCATGTGTCATGTGTTGTTCATTTGATGTCATATTTACCAAACCTTTAAGACCTGAAAAGAACCAGATATTTTTATTATGATCTTTTGAAGATTATGATCTTTAATATGATAAAGGATCAAAAGTGGGTGTATTTCATTTTTCATGACTGTAGTTGAAAATTACTGTTTAGTGCAGGTGTCAGAGAGTTGGAATGTTGAAAGAAAACAAATTATCTTCTGCAAGTAAAACAATTCATTTCTCATCAAACAAAAACAGACATTTAATATATACATTTCTGTGTTCAAAGGTACGGACAAAAGATCATATATTTGACAGCATTAGCCATCTCATTGGCCATCACCGTGACAACAATCTGCCAATTGTATCAGCTGGGAGTGAACTGTGTCTCCTACAGCCTGTTGAAAGGAAACAGTGACGCTTCCAATGCCTGATGGGAAACGGAAAGCTTTGGACAGTCTCCCGTCCTGGAACTTGAAGATAAAACATGAGAAGATGCCTAGAGGTTCAGTGCGCTCAAAACTGACCTGCTTTACAGGAATTACTGGAAGACGCAAGATTTGTTTAACACTGGAAAAAAAAAAATTTATAGAACTGTTATTTTGTTGTGAAGACTGAAATGCTATATTTTTGAGAAGAAATAGGTGCATTTGGACATAATCTTGATTTGGTGTTTTAAAAAGATAAAAAAAAAAACTTGTAGTTTAGATGAAGAGCAAATTAAACCTTAAAGAGGCGATAACAAGAATATTTTAGAATAAAAAATCAAAAATTTTAGTTTTGTCTGTCAAGCACAACCATATTTCTACTGGAACTGTTGGTAAAAAGAGAGGTTGAGGAAAAAGGAAGGCTCTTTTTAATGAATTACATTTTGAAAAATGTCCTTTAAACTCATAATTGATGTGACGGCTTACTCAGTCACCATATGAAACTTTTATTGCTTTTATTGGAGATTAGAACTGAACATTTTTTGCTTTGCAGTTGTCACAGTGTCAGGGTACAAACGGACACCTTCATAGTTTGTCAATGGCTTTAAAGATCAATTTTTTTTATTAAGTATTTTCTTGTGTCACTGCAGTCGCATGACTTAAAATCAACTGTTCTTGTGGCCATATACGTAGACTTTGATACCCCTTTATTTGAAAGAGGTGCTTATGTATGCTGACACTGTAAAATATTTGCTTTTCAACTAGTGATTATTTCTGAATTGGTTTTCTCTGAATTCTTTTAGGTGTGTAGCTGGTGATTAGTTTTGGTGCTTGAGTCATTCAGTGGATATCCTCACATTCTTATTCATCTTCAGCTTTTTAGTGGAAAGGTTTCTAAAGGTTTAGTCTTATTTGAATGATCAAATGAATAGCACAATCAAAAGGTTAAACCACCTGTGTCATTTGTACCAAGATGAATTACAGATGTGTTGAGATGTAATTAGACAAATATTGCATTTAAACAGTGTGCTCTCAATACAGAATATTCACCTGCATTTATTGCTGTTGGAAACATTTGAAATCTGTGTTGATGTCTTATGGCATGACTACTCTTTGGCCACTAGATGTCATCTTACCACCACTTTTTTACTATGGTTAGTCACAATAGCTCTCTTATTTTATCATGAGAAATAAGTTTTCACCCATTCTTTCAGTACAGGTTTGAATAATTTTAATTTGCAGTCACCTGCACACATTTATTCCTCTAAGCAGTTTAGTGTTTAGGTCATACAAATGGTTTTTATTTGAGAAAGAAACCCAAATTTTGATAAGGCCAATAGAAACCATACTCAGCATGTCTGAAAACAACCATTTAAATGCTCTCACCATTACTGTTGTTGTGACTCTGACGGATACCAAATGAATGAGGCATTGGATATGATATGCACTGGACCACTTCAGTTGAACCAAAATCAGCATGTGCTCAATGAGTCTGACAAGACAGATGCAATGTAACATAACGTGCCTGTGTTTTGCTGCAAGAGGGAGTGTACAAGCATCTCACTACAACACGTTTGGCCAAAAAGGAGTATTGGAGATATTGCTAAACAGTTAGCAACCTTATACTTCTGCAGTGTTTATGATAGAATTTCGTCAAAACTGATAGCTCACTGAAGGGAATAATGCTACAAAACTTTACAAAGCACTATGCTAGCATAAATAAAAATTCCCTTGGGTCTTTATTTTAAAAGACTGAATTTATAAAATCACTTTAGCAAGTGTATTCAGTTGAAACAACTCCATACTCCATACAACCTCTGGTAACATGATGGTTAACTTTGTGACACAAAGAAATTACACAACTAAACATAATGGGACATTAATAAGAACATGGCGTCTATCCAGATTTCTGTTAAAGAAAATGTGCCTTTTATTTGTACAAATGGTGTTTTTTTTTTCCCTTCAAAGTGCAATAGCCGATCTTCAATGGGGCATGCCTGTTAACTAAAGGTTGTGTTTCGCCCTGCTGCGTGTTGCTGCTTGAGACTACTGTTTTCTCTCTATATCTCTATCTCTTTCCCTCCCTCCCTCTCTATTATTATGTATTATAAATGTATCATTTCAAAATTATAAATATAAATCTTTGTCAGACGGAATCACAAAAGCTCACTATTTTGGAACAGGTAAACTGAAAAAAAGGAAATAAAAATTTCAAAATGATGTTTACAGATTTAATCTTTTGGTTGTATGGGTTTATCATTATTCTGTATGACTGTGGGCAATAAAATCGTGAATGTGTAGAATTTCTGTTTTTTGTCTTTGCTATCATAACCATTATATTTCATGTTACATGCAAAGGCTTCACAATGTTGTCACAATTTCTTTTAAAATGTAACAGATTTGGCTATTCCAAAGTGGTGAATACATGTTTTCCAGTTACTGTTATGCCTGGTTTCTACTTGCCCTCCATCAGTCACTATGAAATATCGATGCCCTCTAGTGTTCAATGCAAGGAAATGCAGTTAGCACGATGCTAATGTTGCTAACTCCAATCCTTTGTTGCCACGGGAGAGAAACTCCATTTAGTTTCTAACAGCCTATGCTTGTAGCCTACACAATTTCATCACATAGTCAAAAAAAAAAAGTTAGATTTTCAAAAGTTTGCTACTTATGCATAAGCCCGCACTGTGCTAGGTAGCAGTAAATGCTGGCACAGTGTAAACTCTCTCTTTGAAATCCACCAGACAAGTTGACATCTCATTTCAGTTAGCCTCCGTGCTACCATGTAATAAGTCTGTTTTTTCAATTTATTCCTATGGAAACCTCCCTTATCTCTGATGTAGTCACAAAACTCCTTTAGGTGTTTTGCGGAGTGAGATTTGCTTTGTGTGCATCAAAAAATTGCAACATGTGGAGTAGATTTTTGGTACATGCTGTGCTAGCTGGCACAATGCAGATAACCCTCACACTTTCAAAGAATTAATTTCTTTCAGTAGTTAGACAATGGTGTAACTGAACAGGCTACAACTGTAGGCTGTTAGAAACCAGAGTATAAATTTCAGTCCCATGGCAACAAGTTGGCATTAGCAACGTTAGCATCGTTAGTATGTGTGTGAATCCAGCCCATCCATGAAGAATTGTACTTCCTTGCATTGATCACTAGGGGCAGTGATCTGTATTTCATATGGGTTGATGAAAGGTAGGTGTAAATGAGGTGTAAAGATGCTATGCCTAAACCGATGCTTTAGTTTCTGACAGCCTACACTTGTAGCCTATACAATTTCACTACATACAAGTTAAAGATGTTTGTTTTCAAAAGCCAGCAAGTTGTTTGCACTGTGCTAGCTAGCACTGTATGCTAGCACAGTGCATATATTCTCTCTGAAATCCACCCCATGGGTTGATATTTTTCAAAAAGCACTTGAGGCTGTTAACTATAAAAAACAAAACAACATTGGGATAAGGAGCTTGGCAACTATGTCAGCAAATACAGAGGTTTCTTATGAGTTCCTATAAAAAGCACAAAATCAGGTGGAAACAGGCATCAAGGTAGCCTACTGAACAGACACTTGAAAGCTTTATTCAGTCTCATTGGTACATTTTTAAAGCCATTGCAAATGTTAAACTGATTGTCAAGGCAATTAATACAAACAGTACCAGACAATGGAATCCTAGCAGAAGTCTGTCATTTGCTCAAACCTCTCATATTACTTTATTTGGGAGACTGATTGCAAAACACTGGGCAGTATTCACATCTACGCTTTTGGCATTTGTACAGTACCTTGTTTGCAGACTATCTGAATGACTGAAGAGTTGTTTGTCCAACATTTGGCTGGAAATTTAAACCAGATTCAGACCACCATTGAAAGCATTGGCTAAAATAATTAATATGCACATCCCTACATATTGCCTGGGCCTTTTATTTATAATTTTTTGTCTTTCCATTGTCAGAAATTGTAATATGCTTTTTACTTTTTCTGTATGTTTGCAAACTGACAGCTCAAGAGATGCATCTCTGCAAACTAATTGATTATTTGTTGACCTGCTGCTTCAAAACTTTCCCTTAAATGTTGTGACTTTTCAATAAATTCACATTTAAATAATTTTGATCAACATAGTTGGTGTTGGGAACAGCATGCTAACAAAGTGTTACATTTTACGTTTCAAGTGTCAAAATAACGTGGAGGCTGAATAAGATCATAACTCCAATTCTGAAATAAAACTTAAGAAAGTGACCAGTATTGTTTTTGGTTTTTTGTGATAAGAGTGAAAACTTTACTCTTTGCCTGGTAAGACATCTAAGGTGAAGCTTGTTATATGTTTTTTTACAATGTAAGTTGAAAACTTATATTTTGCATTATACAAATCAGAGTAGGCTTTATTTAATTACTATTTCAAATACATGATTCACATGTTCAAATCCAGTTGACCAGCTTCATGCTTTAACAGTTCATACAGAAATTTTCACTGAGTGAGGAACATGCAGCAGTACTGGACGTAACCAGCAGGTGGAGCCTTGGTACCACTAAAACTACAACCGTTTTGGTGCTACAGCTTTCAGTCACAGTACAGGTGCCATCTTTTTCAGCATGCATTTTTATCTGAATTATCTCAAGCCTAGTAAATACAAAAAAAAAAAGTAAAAAACAAACAAACAAACAAAAACTAAAACACAATATACAGAATAATAAATATCTTCAGCTGTCCCATTACAATAATTGATTACAATCATTCTCCATTACATTGTTTTTGCAGTACTGCAACTGTACTTTTTATTAAAGTGCTAATGGATATTAACCATCTCAAATAGTCATGGCATAGGACCACCCCTTATTTACATATTATATTATTGCCATAAACACGTATTCCCCTAAAATGTCAATTGTCAAGATTTGCTGTTTCAGCTTTGCAACAAAAGCACCTCACATATTTTTGATATGTGTGCCTTTTTTTTCTGAAAAGGTTTATCCTCCAATTAGCTGTAAAATAATCACATTTGGAGATAGTCTTAGAGAGCAGATGGGCTCTGCAAATTAATCTGTTTTATGCAAAGTGTGAACTCTAATTAAATTTCCAATAATTGATCATGAAGAAAAATCAACATCAAGCACAAAGGTGAACCCGTTGGGCTAGCAGGAAATGCATTAAGTCCATTCTTCATTTAAGTACTGTAACGCGTCATTCTAAATCTATTCTAAATCTATTAAATCTATTTTGTTCTTATGTCCTCCACTGTGATGCATGCAACTCCTAGATTATAACTGGATTACGGTATCCTTTCTCAGTCTATTCTGTCACTCCCGGGTCCATTCTGAACAACACTTCCCTTCTTCATGCCACCACTGAGACCTCACGGTGGCCCGTGTTTGCCTCCTGCTCCCCCACCAGCTCTGCCTGATTGGAGGTCTGCTGGTTCTGGTTCGGGTTGTTTTGGCTGCTCCATGACTTGCTCCTGCTGCGGCTGGGCTCCAGGGAGTGCCTGTTCCCGCTGCCATTCACAGAAGTCTTTGCCTTGAAGCAAACGCCACAAACCAAACCCAGGAAGGCCCGTCTCATCTCACGGCTGGCCAGAGTGTAGATGACTGGATTCAAAGCGGAGTTGAGCACAGCCACAGCGATAAACCAGTCAGCTTCGTAGAGGATGGAGAAGCGCTGCTCACAGGCCACATCCATCAGGAGCAGGACAAAGATAGGCGTCCAGCAGGCAATGAAAACCCCGACTACGATAATGACAGTGCGCAGCAGAGACATCGCATGCTCAGAACTGCTGTGCTTACTCACCTTTTGACTGCTTGACTTAACTAGGCTGTAGATGCGGGCATAGAGGACTGACATGGCTAAGAGCATAACTATGAAAACGGTGATACAGAAAGCTACATACTTCTTGCTGTAAAGAGGGAGCACCGTGGAGCAGTCAGGGAGGTTGTCCAGGCAGTTCCAGCCTACGATGGGTAAAGCTCCAAGAGATATAGCAATCAGCCAGCAGGTCCCTATGAGCAGAAATACTCTGTATTTCTTGTTTGCATCGTAAGGCCTCATTTTGATCATCGTCAGGTGCCTCTCTATAGCAATAGCCAGGAGACTGAAGATGGAGGCACCGAGTGCTACGAACATGCTGCCCTCTCTGACGAACCACAGAGCAGGTGAGAGCTGCAACGTCTTCTCTCCAGACAAGAGCAAGTTGACCAGGTAATGCAACTCCAGCCAGCAGGTCGCACAGAGCCAGGTTGGCGATGAAGAAGTACATGCGATTGTGGAACCTGTGGTTCCTCCATATGGCCACTAGGACGG
This sequence comes from Hirundichthys speculiger, assembly GCA_018398805.1. Lineage (NCBI taxonomy): Eukaryota > Metazoa > Chordata > Actinopteri > Beloniformes > Exocoetidae > Hirundichthys > Hirundichthys speculiger. The sequence continues at coordinate 1,322,705 of JAGFBZ010000477.1, forward strand.
TGAGGTTCTCCAGGACGATGAAGCTGCAAATGACGAGGAACACAATGGTCTTGATGTCCACGGCGCCTGGGTTTGTGCTACCATGTTGCCGGTGGTCCAGCTTTCCCGTGTAGTTGTAGTGGAGGAGTATCTTGTTCATTTTCGAGACACCATCTGCAGACACTGGATGTCAGACTTGAGCAGGGACTCGAGTCCACTGAATGCAGCTGCAGCAGAGGATGTGAGCGTTATTGTTTAAAGCAGCAGCCAGTATAGCCAAGTAATCGTTACTGATGATTGCAATTATTCTGGCTTTGCAGAAGGACACATTACAGTCAAAAACACCGCATATATACACACCAATCAACCACAACATTATGAAACCACTGACAGGCTAATGAGAGTAAAGAGTACTAAGTACTAAAGAGAAAACCTGAATCCTGGCTTTCACAGTCATCCTATCTTGGCACTAGGTACCAACCAAGTTACAAGTTACATCTTTCTGTTACAAGAGCCATTTGTTCATTTAACTCCACAGATATTAATCTTATGGGACCTGATGGCATCTGTGGGAAGAGACCCCGCTGCACAACCCATTAACAACATCCCAGTAGTATCCCAGTACACCTCTGACTGGTCAGAGCTCTTTTGAGAGCACAAGGAGGATATGCTCATTCATTACGAGGTGGGTAGTCATAATGTTTTGCATGATTTGTACATATACATGATATAAGAAAATCCTATAAAAGAACAGTCTGAATCTGCACCCCAAAGAGGAAAAAATGTCTGACTCATTTTAAGCAATAGTTTGTATTCCCCTCAGCATTTCCAAATGAGCACAGTTGTGCCACAGTTATAAACTGTGCGCGTGCAGTAGAGTTTAAAGCAGTCTTAACAGTGGTTTTCCAGATGGCAGCCTGAGCACAACTTACCGTTTTAGTCGTTTTTCAGTTCACGTTCAGTTGAGAGCCAAACGGTCACCGGAGGACACGCGAGTCGTTTCTCCGGTTTTGCCACATTAGTCGTTGAAATCAGAGCAATTCTTCGTGGCACGGGCATGGAGGAGAGCGGCTACTCATTTTTTTTTTTTTCACTGGTCTCTGGAAAAACTCCAGTGCTGGTCTCCGGCGGTGGGCTGGAAGTCAGTCCCGCCCCTCCCTCCTTCCTCAGCCCAGACGGAGGCTTCCGAGAGCTCGCTTCAATTCCCCTGACAGCTCACAGGCAGGAGGTACGTTTAACAAGTTTAACATAAGCTGCACTCAGTTATTCTCACAATATGCACTCAAATAAGTCTAATTCTAAGTAATTATGTATAAAACATAATTTCGTTTATTTCCGGACTAAAGTTGAATTACACGAGAGCTCAAGCAGAGATGGTCAGTGTTATTAATTATCCACAGGTGCAAATGAGTTAGCCAGGATTTCACGTCTTTGCTAATATGTTGGTTAAAGTACGCAAACTAAATACATAATTGAAGAGATAATTTATTTTATTTTTTGTTTAGAAAGGCATTTTGAACATTGATAAAACAATTTAAAAATACGTGGTCTTCCAAGCCAGCTCAATAATTAGTATTTAGGGAAAATAGTGAGGATTTTGCCACAGTCAGCAGAAATTTGCGATTTACAGCATCATTTAGTTCTCTTAAAGACAAATTTGTTTGTCAACAATGAAAAAATAGACAAAAACTATTTAAAAATTGCTACAACTAAAATCATAAAAAACAGTCAAAAACAACTGAAAAATAAACAGAAATGTTACTTTCTCTTAATGAACCTACTTTAGATTCGATTATGGCATGCATTTGCCATTGTTTTTAATAAGTTAATTCAATGAGCGAGCATTCATTTTTGTCCATTAAAGGTATATTAAGCAATCTTTGGGTGGTGCTACCAGTTCACAACAAAGAGCATTCTAAGTTTTGCAAGCATAAATATAATCAGTTAGGTCAATATTTTATTTCAGTGAAGTTCAGTTCACTCTAATTCATGTGTAATCCCATTCATTTCTAATTATGATACAATTAATTCCAATTGATAATCCAGTTTATTTCATCTGAGTTCAAAATTCTAAATTTCGTGGACTGTCAATTCATAAAAAAAAGGATAGCTAAGGACTCGACAGACAGGCAAAACATAACATGAAGAGCTGACTCCTCCCTCCCTCCCTTCAGTGCACCCCCTAACCCTAACCCTAACCTCTCCCCCTCACAAACTTCATGTGCATGAGGAGAGTCTCCCCCCACCATCAACTACCCCTGTGGCCAATTGGAGCAGTGATTATTATGAGCTGTGTATGATTTTTTTTTTTTGCACTAGTGGCCTTTATTTACAGTGAAAAGGAGACAGGAAAGCAGGGCAGACAGGGCAGCAAAGGCTCGCAGGCCTGGAGTCATGCATGTGCTGCCTGCTTAAACCACTGAGCAGCGGCCATGCTTTCTGTTCATAGTGGACTCATGCAACGGGCAGCTAGTGGATAGTGAGGAAATGTGACATTTTTTCGGAGTTATAAATCACATAGAATTGCTTACCCTGCCTTTAATAGACACTAACCCGAGTACTGTGAAAATGGTGCTATTTCTATCCGCTAGGTGGCAGCACTGGCCGTAACACGTTGCTTTTGGGGCTTTTTGCGGACACGACCACTTCGGGGAAAGGAAGCAACAAGCCAAAACAAACAATACAGATCATTTATTTTTATTGTAATGTTCTAGCTTTAAACAACCATGGTGTACTACTGCAACGATGTGCTGTGTATATCACATCAACTAAAAAAAGAAGCTACACATTTATCCCTTCATGGATGACATGACGTGGTGAAAAAATAATTTGAATCAGGGGAACAAAACATTCCAGGCTATGTTTCTGTTATTTTAGACAAGGGAACAGTCTGCACTGACAGCTACATGAGTGTTGATCCTGTCTACTTTGCCTGAAGTAACTGGGGGAAGCTGCTTGTGCAGGGAAGACCGGAAAGGCCCAGGTGCATCGCTACATTTAGCATACTTCTTAATCTGATGGACCCATCGCCCTGAATCATCCTAAATCATACCACATGACCCTTTTCCAGTGCTTCAGACTCCAGTCTGTATCCCTCCCAGCATATTGATGCCATATTTTTCAATTAGCCTAACTGATTAGTGTTTTTTTTTTTTTTTTTTTTCTACATAGTGGAGTTTTCTTTGCATTATGCACCCAGAAATGCTCCGACTTACCGGTACCTCTGATTTACACTAAATCAGAGGTACACTAACTTTAGTGTCAGTCAAGCACTGAAAAAGTTAGGGGTGATTTCTGACAGAGAATTAAAATTTGACAAACAAGTTGATGCTATTAAAGTGAGCTTTTGCCAGCTTTGTCTTTTTTAACTTTTGTGGCACTAGTGGCCTTTATTTCACAGTGAGAGAGACAGGAAATCAGGGCAGAGAGAGAGAACGGGGAAGAGATGCACCACAGGGTTGCAGGCTTGGAGTTGAACCTGTGACCACTGCAAGACTGTTGCCCCTGTACATGGACTGCCTACCATAACCATTGCACTACTGGGGCAGCCCCAGTTTTGTCTTTTAACTAAAATGACGTCCTTCCTGTCTCGCAGTGATCTGATGCTTTTGTCAGCTCGTGAACTGACTACTGAAATGCACTTTTCACCGGAATTAGACGGCCCTCACTCAGTCATCTATAACTGCTGCAAAAGGCAGCTTTCGTTTTTTTAAGTAGGATTCACCTACATCACCCCAAGTCTATACACTTCCCATTGACTACTGGTTCGCTCTCGTATTGATGTTAAAATTTTAATGTTTTTTTTTTAAAGCTCTTAATTGCCTTGCTCCCCCTTATTTATCTGAACTTTCAATTTTAATTTAACTGTCCCAGCAGAGCTCTCCAGTCGTCTGCTTTAATTCTGCTAGATGTCTCCAGGTGCTGGTGGGGTGATCGTTCGTTCGACGACTCACTTGTTTAGTTTAGCTTTGAACACTTTTTAGCACAGCATCATTTTCAGATTTTTATTCTTTGATTTGTTTTATAACTGTATTTTATTCTTAGCATTGTTTAATTATTTACCATTCATTTTACTGTACTTCAGTCTGATTGGATTTTTCTTGTTTTAAATGGAAAGCTATATAAAGTATATATATAACTTTATATAGCACTTGTGATGTCTATTAACTGGTAAAAGCTCCACTAAAGACTTTTTTCTCCATCTAAACTTCAAACATTTTTCAATTTCAATAAATGCAGAAATGTAAGAAAAAAGCCTGCAAAATGAGAACACATGAATGACTGAGAGTTTTTTTTTTCACTTTTCTTTTCCGTTCATCATCTTAAAATGCTTCAGATTTATTAGATGTCCCTGAATATGCCAATTAACTTCCCACTCCAGCAGTTACACAGTAACGTGGTGATTATTAATTGATTCTTATTGTAATAATAATAATTTATGGACTGATATATGCTTGTCAGAGGATCAAGAAACCAGAGAGACCAGAAACTGTACTTGACCCCCCAAAAAAGAAAGAAAGAAAGAAAAACAAAGAGAAAGCATGTAGTATGCTTGAGGTGTTTAAGTTAAGATGGTTTAGATCATCCTTTGTTCTGGCCTCGTTATTGTGACCTCATATCCAGGAAGGATGGGCAGGGCTGACAGCATCAAGTCTGAAGGGCACAGTGACAGATGTTGAAGTAACAAACCAGAATCTACTCACTACAGAGGTTTAAGAGCCAAGAATAAATGACTCAAACTAAAACGTGCAGAAGATCATCGCTTTACTTCTTATGGTGCCGCACCTTTACCTCCTTGCAATTTTCCCCAAACAAAGCACATACTGTACCCTCTCACAGACCAAATCATTAAATAGTGGAGATCTTCCAGTGTCTGTGGTTATTAACTCGGGAATGTTTTGTGTGGTTGAATAAACAGCGGTGGTCTGGCATCGGTCCATTAGCATTGTTACAGTCACAATTCTCAGTCATTTCCTGGTGGCCGCACTGTGCCAGCAATGGGAAAATTTCAGTGAAAAAAAAGCTAAATAGTTACTCTGGACCCACAGCAAATCTGGGACCAATCACAGAGCGGGTCCACGTAAGGGCAGCTGGATTAACAGACTGGGAACATGGTTGGAAAATCTTTGGGTTTTTCAGCAAACTGCAGTGATGTGGGGCTTGCATCTGCATTTACATAAACTTTGGGCCAAATATGAAACCATCAGCAAGAACTAACCCATAATATGTGGTCAGAATGAGTCTATGTGTATTCATAGACTACTGAAGCAGAGTATGGGTGGAGGGTTTTTACTTCTTCAGGACCACCCTAACTAATATTTCTTTGTAAGCAGCCACTTCTGCAGCTTGAGGTTGAGTTTCCTGTCATCTTTGTCCATCAGAACAGTTCTCTGTGGCTGTCATATTTCACCATACAATGATGTCAGACTTCCAAATGAAATGATGCACTATTGCGTAACTTCACAAAAATGTAATTTCCTTTCATTATAATGCTATATTACTTAAGTATAACTTTCAAACTGCAACCCTTCATTTGAAGTACTGTACAATATAACGTTCCCTCCCTCAGAGTAGCTGTGCCTCACAGATGGTAAAATCATTGCAGAGAAAGTTTCCATCGCTCATCAACAGCCAGCTCCATTTAACAATTTGCTTTTTTTTGTTGTTTGCTTTTTAGTGAGCCCCTCCAAAATTCTACTTTAACATTTTTCATCAAAATGCCCTCTCATTGTCTATTATATACAAATGCATTATTATTGTGATGACATCAGTATTACAGCAGCAGTTAATTGCTGCACCTATTAAGATGTGTCTCTTTAAGCAGGGTTTGATATTTTAATTGTATAGTTTTATTTATCATATGTAGCTGATATCTTATTCTGCATAATAACTGTTATTCAAAGCTGTAACGAATGTGTTGTGTTATTATAGGTTCCCAAATGTCTGAAGAAAATGGGAGAGTTGTGTCAGGAAGGGTATCTGATGTAAAACTTATGCCAAATCAATATGCGGAACACAGTTTTCCACTGTGGTAACTATGAATTTTTACACTATCGAGTGATTGTCTGAAGATATGCTGTAAATATAGTGTTTAACCATCAGCTCTTGACTCAGGCCATAAACATAAAAGTATTCATTATTAATCCTAATGCTGTATAAAAGCAAGGTGAACTTCAAATATCTATTCGTATAAAGTATTCTATGGACATTTATTATTAATTATAATGCACTATGACTAGTAACATAAAAGCCTCTCATTCAAAGAACTAATGGTTTAATGAGAATGGTCAGATCGAATGTTGATAAGCCCCCCCGCCCCCCCTGGCCCCCGCTTTAGTACTAAACACCTATTACAAAGTGGATTTGGCCAGCTCCTCTGTAGTCACCACTTTGCCTGGGTTTGCCTTGTTCAAGCTCTAAACCCTTCATTAGAGCACACGAGTTGGGTTCAGGTTCATGGGCAGCGAGCACATCTATGTGCAATTACATGAATATGCTGTCTTTAATTTCACCCTCGCCATTTTGAGGCAAAAACACACCCCATGAGTCTGGGCTTCAAATCTGAGGCGGACCGTCCCCTCCTGCCCTGTGGCTTTGTGGTGGCAGTATTTCGAGGCACGGCGGTCTCTTGCATGCAGCTCAACAGAACAAGGCCCAGGAGATGTTTCTGCTAGGGGATAATTTCAGCTGTGGCACAGTTTAGTCTAAGACCTGCCAACTTCAGAGGGCCACACAAACAGAAATAGGTCTATTATTTCCTTTGGCTTCAGAGATATTTAGCGATATACCTTTTATTTCTTAACTGCTTTTCATTTTCCATATGTGTCAGGTTTTGTTTGAACCCAGATGTAAACATTAAAGCATCATGCAAGATGAGGAAAGTTTTACTGACTTTAAGCAGAAGAAAAAGTCTGAATCTTGGCTGTAGAAAAGTGAAGGCTTTTTCTAGAAAGGAGATGAGAGTCCAGACTTAAAGATGGGGTCTGGAGGGAGCCGGGATCTTCAGGTCAGAGGTTCTCAGAAGCTTTTAAGAAGTTCTGGAGGAGACAAGAGGAAACTGATCAGTTCTGATAAGCAAATTGGCACAATTAAGTACTTGCTCGTGCTTTACGAGGAAGACTGACCCATCAGTATGGTTACATTCTGTTGGAGATCAGTCTAATAGCTGAGGATATTGATCGCCTGCTGCTGGAGCCTCCTGACTCTGGCACAGCGAAGACAACTCCTAAAATGAAGCAGAGGCAAGGGAAGGGAAAAGAAAGGAGAGCAAGAGAAGGTCTGGCTTGGAGCAACTGGAGACAGGGACTCACTGTTTGTTTCCAACTGACAGATTGATTAAGTTTTTCTCTTTTTTTCTTTCTTTCTTTTTTTTTAAGATTCTGCCAATGGCTCTGACAAAGTAATACTACATGAGCTCCACAACAGATCATCCAGTGTCAAACTGGCCAGCATTACAATTTAGTGGACTGAGATAATTTGATACTGAACATGGAAAAACCCAAAAGCTCAGTTTTTGTCTCATAGACTCATTTTGAAGGCTTCTGTGATAATTGCATGTTTCCCCAGCCAAGGTCTCTGTCTGCTCTGCTGCCTGTGAGCACAAATAAGATTTTACCATTTACGTAAATGCGTAAGAGAAAAAAAAAACAATGTGATATGATGTGATCCAATGCAACACCACCCAAAAATAATTTAAATACACTGTGTGTATATTTCCTGTGATTAGAGTAAATTATTTTTATATGTGTTAGCAATACCCCTTAGCTTAATAAAGATATCGTACAAATTCTCATATTTGATGACACAATTATTGATGATTGATATAGTTATTAATACTTTACTCGGTAAACAGGTGGTCAGCATAAGTGTAGACAGAGGTTCAACAAAAATTTTGCCACAGACATTTTGAAATTTTTAAATTGAAAATAAATTAAAATAATAAATGGACTTAAGAATATGTACCAGGATGTGGAGTTGTTGTCTTCCAGGTGGAAGATCAGTAGTTTGATTACCAGCTCCTCCACATGTCTGTGTCCTGGAACATGACTCTGTAACCCCCATTTGCTCTTGATATATACACTGTGTATTATAAGAAGCACTTTAGGTATTTATAGGAGACGGAGAAATACATTGTAAAGGGGTTTGTAAAAGCTAGATATGGTTAAATAGGTGTTTAGAACTATTTAGACCTAAAAAAAATATCCACCTAGATGGGCACGCAGTGTTTCCACTGACTGCTTCTTGCAGTGGCGCTCACTGATCTAAAATTACTGCCACTGCTGTTTCATGAATCTGATATGTGAACCCCAAAAGTGAGAGTCATGTGGTAATCTGCGTGTTTAAAGTCGTAGTTGTAGGATAATGTTCACCTTATATTCCAAAAACCCTGTAGGGACAACTTGTCCTTCCTCCTATTATCTTTACATATAATGCAATTGTATAATGATGTCTTTAAACGTTACAGAAATTTTCCCATAATGTCAAAATCGTCATGTAAACTTGTAATCTCATCAGTCCAAGCTGAACAATTTTGAGCCTAATATCTATGTTTTTGAGCACCAGTTTCGTATCTGTATGTGTTTCTTTTTATTTCTTTTTATTTTTGTCATCATTGACATTTTGAGCTAAATAATGTTGCACAGTAGGTTAAAGTCATATTTTTTCCCCATAGAACCTTATATCATCATATGTTCGCTTAGGTACAGAGATAATGTAATGGCAAATGATAGAGAGATTGCCAGCTGTCTCTTTATACACTGCCTGGCCAAAAAAAAGTTTATTACAAAAAAAGATCATACACTCTAATATTTTGTTGGACAGCCTTTAGCTCTGATCACAGCATGCATTCCTGTGGCATTGTTTCCATAAGCTGCTGCAATGTCACCAGATTTATTTCCATCCAGTGATGCATTAATTTTTCATCAAGCTCTTGCATTGATGATGGTAGAGTCTGACCGCTGTGCAAAGCCTTCTCCAGTACATCCCAAAGATTCTCAATGGGGTTAAGGTCTGGACTCTTTGGTGGCTAATCCGTGTATGAAAATTATGCCTCATGCTGCCTGAACCAGTCTTTCACAATTTGAGCCCGATGAATCCTGGTATTGTCATCTTGGAATATGCCCGTGTCATCAGGGAAGAAAAAATCCATAGATGGAATAACCTGGTCATTCAGTATATTCAGGTAGTCAGCTGACCTCATTGTTTGAGCTCATACTGTTGCTGAACCTGGACCTGACCAACTGCAGCAACCCCAGATCAGAACACTGTCCCCACAGGCTGGTACAGTAGGCACTAGGCATGATGGGAGCATCACTTCATCTGCCTCTCTTCTTACCCTGATGCTCCCATCACTCTGGAACAGGGTCAATCTGGACTCATCAGACCACATGACCTTCTTCCATTGCTCCAAAGTCCAATCTTTATGCTCCCTAGCAAATTGAAACCTTTTTTTCCGGTTAGCCTCATTGATTAGTGGTTTTATTAAGGCTCCACAGCTGTTCAGTCCCAATCCCTTGAGTTCCCTTCGCATTGTGCGTGTGGAAATGCTCTTACTTCCACTAGTAAACAGCCCTGAGTTCTGCTGTTGTTTTTCTTCGATTTGATCCCACCAAACATTTAAGTGATCACCGATTACGATCAATGAGGATTTGTTTCCGGCCACATTTCCTCCTCGAAGACGATGGGTCCCCACTATCCTTCCAGTTTTTAATGATGCGTTGGACAGTTCTTAACCCAATTTTGGCAGTTTCTACAATCTCCTTAGATGTTTTCTCTGCTTCTCAAACAGACTAACATCTTTTCCACGACCACAGGATGTGTCTTTCAGCATGCTTGTTTAGGACATGAGAAGCAACTCATTGCACCAGTTGGGTTAAATAACTTGCTGCCAGCTGAAAGATAACCATCCATGCAGTAATTATCCAATAGGCGGCTCGAACCTATTTGCTTAGTTAAATCCAGGTGGCTTTTTTTTTTTGATCAGGCAGTGTATATTTAAGCACCAACTGATGTTCACTCTAAGTGCATGTGCGACTCCTAGGTCAAGTAATGTTCTGAAAAAAATCCTTGAGGTAATGTGGGCATTTTGCTGGTAAATTAGCCTTTTACCTCCTCTGCTTGGAAGAAAATCCTAGAGGAAGTACGGACATAGAATAATCTTATAACTATAAATGGGCTGTAGATCAGACTCGTGCTGTAACAGGTATATGAGTTGCTCCTTCTTTTTTGGTCTTTTATGTGACAAAATATGTGACAAAATATACATATTCTAAAGGTTAGAAGCTGTGTGGTTTTAAGTTATATTCAGATAAAAATATTTGAATTTTTGATGGCTCATACTGGTAACATACTGGTGGCATTGTTAAACTCTAATGTTTTATTCAATTATTTCACAGATTCACAGTAAATATATGCATTGCTACATATACTGTTGTACAAAAAGGGTCTAAAGGCAAATTATAAGAAAATCATACTTTTTCCATGTCACTATGATATAGATTTGTTACAATTTATGATATTGTCCATATACAGGACTCTTTACAAAAGCTTGTTCCTCTTTTTTATATACACACGTGGACAAAATTGTTGGTACCCCTCAGTTAAAGAATGAAAAACCCACAATTCTCACTGAAATCACTTGAAACTTACAAAAGTAACAATAAATGAAAATTTATTGAAAATCAAATAATCAAAATCAGCCATCACTTTTGAATTGTTGATTAACATAATTATTTAAAAAAACAAACTAATGAAATAGGGCTGGACAAAAAATGATGGTACCTCTATAAAAGATTGAAAACTATTTGACCAGAGTGACATGATTAACTCAGGTGTGTCCTTTAATTGACATCACAGGTGTTTCCAAACTCATAATCAGTCAGTCTGCCTATTTAAAGGCAGACAAGTCGTCACTTTGCTGTTTGGTGAAAAAGTGTGTACCACACTGAACATGGACAACAGAAAGCGAAGGAGAGAATTGTCCCAGGACATCCGAAAAAAAATTATAGACAAACATCTTAAAGGTAAAGGGTATAAGACCATCTCTAAACAGCTTGAAGTTCCTGTGACAACAGTGGCTCATATTATTCAGAAGTTCAAGACCCACGGGACAGTAGCCAACCTCCCTGGACGTGGCCGCAAGAGGAAAATTGATGACAAATTGAAGAGATGGATCGTTCGAATTGTATCCAAAGAGCCCAGAACAACCTCCAAAGAAATTAAAGGTGAATTCCAAGGCCAAGGTACATCAGTGTCAGATCGCACCATTCGTCGTTGTTTGGACTTCATGGGAGACGACACCACTGCTGAAAAAAATCATAAAAAAGCGAGACTGGAATTTGCAAAAATGCATGTTGACAAGCCACAAAGCTTCTGGGAGAATGTCCTTTGGATAGATGAGACCAAACTGGAGCTTTTTGGTAAGGCACATCAACTCTATGTTCATAGACTCAAAAACCAAGCATACGAAGAAAAGAACACTGTCCCTACAGTGAAACATGGAGGAGGCTCAGTAATGTTTTGGGGCTGCTTTGCTGCATCTGGCACAGGGTGTCTTGAATGTGTGCAAGGTAAAATGAAATCTGAAGACTATCAAGGCATTCTGGAGAGAAATGTGCTGCCTAGTGTCAGAAAGCTTGGTCTCAGTCGCAGGTCATGGGTCTTCCAACAGGACAACGATCCAAAACACACAGCCAAAAACACCCAAGAATGGCTGAGAGAAAAGCGTTGGACTATTCTAAAGTGGCCTTCCATGAGCCCAGATCTGAATCCCATCGAACATCTGTGGAAAGAGCTGAAACATGCCATTTGGAGAAGACACCCATCAAACCTGAGACAACTGGAGCAGTTTGCTCATGAGGAGTGGGCCAAAATACCTGTTGACAGCTGCAGAACGCTCATTGACAAATACAGAAATCGTTTAATTGCAGTGATTGCCTCAAAAGGTTGTGCAACAAAATATTAAGTTATGGATACCATCATTTTTGTCCAGCCCTATTTCATTAGTTTGTTTTTTTAAATAATTATGTTAATCAACAATTCAAAAGTGATGGCTGATTTTGATTATTTGATTTTCAATAAATTTTCATTTATTGTTACTTTTGTAAGTTTCAAGTGATTTCAGTGAGAATTGTGGGTTTTCCTTCTTTAACTGAGGGGTACCAACAATTTTGTCCACGTGTGTATATATTATTAAATTTAGTTTTGTTTTACTATTCAGTGTAACCCTTCAACTATGCACTCCGCATCACATGCTAATATATTTTGTTCACAGTTCACAGCTCATGAGGAAGTGGTCGTTTCTCAGTCGAGCAACACATTTGGTTTTGTGTGGTTTTGAGAACTCAACAGGAAATTTCTTTTTCTTTTTTAGTAAAAACTCAGGGTCGCCTCAGTGTCAGAGTTAACATCACTTCTCTTTTTTGAGAATTTGAATTATAAACACAGTCTCTTGTTTATTTTAGCTCAATCTTTGCGTCATGTTAAAACTTTATTCAGGGTCGACTACATTTTCATTGAGTTCAGTCTTCTTCATCAGCTGTTTCCTGTTCTTTTTGTGAAGCCCACTGGCTCTCCTGACAGTTAATGTGATTGGAAGAGTCCTTTAATAGCCAACTGAACCATGGCTTTCTCTCGGAGACATTTGATGGTCAGTATTCAGAGTATGCTGCATTAATGTCCAGTAGTTATTGATCAGTTTCTAACTTGCCATTGAATTATGGGCATTGTCATTTAGCCAAAGGCGGTAATGTCATTGCAAGAATAGTAAATGGACTGCACTTATATATCGCTTTATCCACACCATCAAGGTGCCCTCAAAGCAGTTTACAATGGCCTCTCATTCACCCACACACACTCACTCATGGCTGCTGCCATGCAAGCTGGAGACAAGTTAGGGTTCAGCCCAAGGATACTTTGGCATGTGGACAGTTGGAGCCGGGATCGAACCGCCAGTGACTGGCTGACCCGCTCAACCAACTGAGCTACAGCCACCTTAAAAAGTCCATGCAAAGCCTATAATATCACTGTGTTACATGTATGATGTTCATTATTTACAGATTTTAGTTTCAACTGGTAATTCTCCTTATCAACAAAAGAATAAAACATAGATAGAAAATAGATAAAAAAATAGATTCAGTTGTCATATGATCAAGCAGTAGAACTTTTAAAACACCTTTCCTGGAGCTCCTCTTTTTTTTTTTTTTAACTGAATCAAAGAAAAGTAGCACTATTTGGCTGTCTCTCTCTGCTATGAAAAAATAGGCTTAAAAGTTGAATGCATTCAGGTGAATGCATCTGAACTGAAATGCTAAATGGAAAGAAAGAGTTTTCTCACAACTGAAATGAGCCAAACAAACATCAAGTATTTGGCTTCACTGCAGGTGAGGAAACACACAGGAACAACATAGGATTGTTTTACTCGGCTCAAATGCATTTTTAATCAATATTTCTGTCATCAGAGCTGTTTATTTTGTATTAATTTCTTATTATCTAAGTGCTTTAAACCTAAGAGCATATTTAAAACCATTTATGTCTGAAATGTTCCACTGAAAGCCTCAAGTAGCATCTACAAATTGCTTTTCTGCATAAGGCAGACAGGATTAGTTTTCTATAATGATATTATCAAAGGTAAATGCTCTATTGGATCAATGCTGTGTATCTCCATTTTCATCACGCAAACAACTGGGTGCCATGACTCCTTTTAGGTGCTGCTAAGGACTGATGTGCAATGTTTTTATTTTACATCTTTCTATATCTGTGCCTGGAGCTCAAATTTATTCCCTTTTTTTTTTTTTTAACTCGAGGCAGTTAAAAACATGCACGGCTTTTTGTTGATGGAATCAATACAAGTACTCTTCAGGAAGTTGTAAACGTCCTAAGATGCATACCACGTGTACAGGAAACCATTATAGCTTGTCTGATTAAACGTAGGTGTATGCCCGTGTTATACTACAAAAAGCTGATGTGCATTTAGGTGATGGGTGTGCAGCACACACATCAGTATATGTGATTTCATATATCGACAGACTTTCAAGCAGGTATTTCTTTGGATGCATAGCTGCTGCCAACATTGTGTTAAAAGAAAGCAAGACATTGCTATTATGAATCCCACCACACTACCACCATACCACCCTCAACATGTCAAGTTGTACTCTTTAAAAAGACCCTGAGTCATACAATTAGACCTAGTTTTCCATGGAAAGACATTACTTTACTATCAGTGGTGTTGTGTGATACTGTCACTTTGCTCATGTCAAAATATCAGTTTCAGTTTCATTTTAAGAAATATACCCTTACTTTCACAAGGGATCATCTGGCTCTTATAGTTTTCTGTCCTTTCTATAAGGAAAATTCAGTCAAAATAAACTCAACAACAATGAAACTAGCTCAAAGAGCTACAGTTGACATCATTGTGGAGGTGACAGACTCAAGAAAGTAATTATGAAAGAGGGATTGAGAGAGTGAACAAGAACGAGACAAGCAAGAGCAAATCTGTCATTAAAAAAAAAAAAAAAAAACGAGTTCACCTCCACGCTGAGCGAAAAATCGCAAATGTTTCTTTGTGCTGCTTTAACTATAAAAGTAGATTTAGCCTGGACAGTAATTTTTTTGCAATACTTTATTGTTGAAATCTGCATTTTATTTTCATGACCTGCGGGGTCTGTCATCACTTGATGCTGTATCGAAATGGGAACTTCTGTACAGTGTCAATGCTCAATGATGCATACTGTTCCTCTTCACATATTTCATTAGAAATCATATGACGGGTAAATTCCTGACTCTGTATGTTTCAAGACACACACATACACACAACTCTTGGGGGACTGTCTCGAATCAGAGTCTGATGCCAATAAACGAGAGTCTGAAAGGGCCTGCTGACAAATTGCCTGCAGCTGAGAAAGTTGCAGCACTTGCAATAAGTTAGATGTAAGTGATTTAAGTGTCTTATATAGAGCAGCATCTGTGGTGGACTGGCAACCTGTGCTGGATGTATCTCACCTCTTGCCAAATACTTATCAATCCCACATCCTGCAATCTTGAGTAAAATAAAGCAGATAGCAAAAATTGATTGATGTAGAGCAATATAACCTGTTTAATATATTTTTAAAAAGTGCTTGATGTTATGTCAAATCAGTCAGTGTTTGTTTTAGGTTAGATATAACAGACTCCTGAGAGTCTGCAGGAGCCTATACCAGCCATTTCAGGTCGACAGTTCATCACAGCCAAACTCAAGTGACTTGAAGGAATGTATCATTATAAAAAGAAGAAAAAAAGTTCAGGAAGAAAAGAGTCTTTATTTACACTATCAAGAGATATTGAGAGAGATGCTTTGTGGTTGGTATTGATTAACTCTGCATTTTTTGGTCTGACTCTTTTTCAATTTTTCTCAAATTTTAGGAGCAGTCGTCTCTGATCAGGACACCGGTACCAGCAAGTGTCTCTCATCACATGCTGCTGAAAGAGGCTGTAAACTGACGAGGTTGTTTTTTTTCCTGTGGAGACAACAGGTAACTCCTCAAAAGAAGCCACCCCTTTGTGGGAACAGTCCTTTGCTGGCATTTCTCAGACGCTATTGGTGACTTCATGATCTCCATTTAATCTGAAGAATGTTACTCATGCTTGAAAGATTAGATGAGTATCTAAAGGGTGGGTTTCTATTACTGGATGTCCAAGTTAAAAACCAAATTACTGGAACTGGAACAGGGCCGACCTCCTCTTCAGTAATTTTAGTTGCTGTCTCCGTTGACACTGATGGACCTGGTAGTATCCAATGACTTAGTACACTGTACCCACTCTCACTGTTTGCCGAATTCCAATATGTAAAAGAAACAGCAAGACAGCAAAAGATAATTAAAAAAAAAAAAAAAAAGAAAAACAAACCAAATGACAAGGTAAACATCGAAGGATACAAGATATTGCTGTGTTTATGCTTGCTGTCCACATACACCTGCGATGGTGACGGTGAAAAAGAGGAGATGACTCTATCTCGAAAGGGATGTTGTGACAGCTCAACAGCATCATCTCTTGCTCAGCATCAAGACTGATAAGGGAATGTATTGTTCAACAGCCATAGTGATGTTTGTATTTTCTGAACACTAAGCTGCATTGAAATCATGAGCTTCTTTACTGATATGGTTGTGTCTTTGTTTCTTATTCCTCTTAACTCAGCTGAAACTGGATTATTGTCACATATTGTCTCGTACTTACATTGTTTACCTCCCACAGACCTTGCTGGGTTAATGTCAATAATCAGGGCTTCTAAACCATTATTGTGAATCTTGGAGCTCATCCCAACCAGACTGTTGGAGGATGTTTTACCCCTTTTCAACATCTTTCTACTTGATCACATTAATCTCTGGTAGGATCTCATTGTTCCCTGCAACCTCGTAAGAGCTCTTTCCTCTCAGAGTGCAGGTCTCCTTGTGGTCTCCAGATTTTCCATGGTTAGAAAGGAAGGCAGAGCTTTTAACTACCACACTCCCAACTCCCAGACAAGGGGGTGAGGCTCAGAAAACCTCACTGCTTTTAAGAGCAAACTTGAAACATGTAAATTTGGGAAAGCTTTTGTTTGAATTATAATTGATCTTTGTTTTAATTTAATTTAATATTTATTTGTTTTTTTATTGTGCAGTAATTTTGATTTGTTTTCATATTTTTCTGCTTCTATTCATTTTTATTACTGCATGGCAGGTCACTTTTATGCAGAGGCAAGTCTTTTTTAAGCACTGTTATTAGGACCACATAACCTGAAAATGCTATTTGCAAAAATTTTCCTAATCTATAAATCAGTTTCCGTAATGCCAAAAGGGATGTTTTATGTCATCATCAGTCAGAGACAGTTATTATTACATCATAATCTAGTATCTTTTGCAAATTGTTTTGCTGTAAAAGCCAACATTTTAATTAGCCACATTTTAATTAGTAATTAAGGTTGCGTACTAAAATCTTTGGGAGGTCTGGTTCAGGGCAGCCCCTTCATTTGGTATTTACAGATTTATGAATACATCACAGTCCCTAAGAGATATTCCTCTGACAGTTCAGGCTGGGAAGTCCTGGGAACCGCTGTGATTCTGAAAGCGACTGCAGTCTTTGCGTGGCAGCGCTCCGTCGGTGTAGATCGGAAGAAACCAGTTCCACCTTTTGTTCTTATTCCAGTGATCACTCCGTACTAACTTGCTCTGTTATTTTTGAAAGTTAGCTGGCAGCCTATGTGTGTTGCTGTGAAGAACTTTCTGTAGGAGATCTTTAGCTATTTTACCTGAAATTCTCACACAAAAAATACCTGTACACAACAGGGCTCTAAAACTGCTATCAAATCATTGTGTGAGACCCAAGCAAAGTCACTGAACGTTTGGCTTGTCTGTCAAACTCTCTTTACCTCCATAGAACTGGCATTGCTGGTACTTCCAAACCCAATTTTCCAAAAGAGATGTGGAGTGCAGATCTGATGGAAGGGGGTTGTACTTTTTAATTTTTTGTTTTCTAAGTCTCACTGACTCTTACTGGTTTTTCCAGCCTCTCCTGCCCAACCCTTAAACTCATTAAATGCCTGTAGTTTGCTGATGAGGACTCCTCATGCAGGTTTTCTGTTTGTGGGTCAGAGAAGATACTGTACGCGGTATACTCTATACTGCCAGGCCTTGTAGTGATCTGAAAAGGAGTCCTGCATGACGTTCCCAGAGAAAGCTGAAAGAGAAAAAGCTGACCCTCACCCATAGGCGGATCCACAAAAAAAAAAAAAAGAGTGTAAATAGAGGTTTTGGGAGTTTTTACTCACTGCTCATGGGTGTAACTCAAATGTTAAGGTCGGATGAAGTGGCTGGAAGAAAGGTGTTAACTGTTAACTGTCAGAGTAAAAGTCCAGTTTAGCTCACTTAAATGAACTTGTCAGTTTGTGGTTACAATATTATTTATTTCCAAGACTAGCCTCTCATTTTTTAGATTTTATTTGCAAGACTTCATTTCATTTTTTTCATTTTATTGATTAATTCCAGACATGTCAAAACAATCTTTTAAAGCATAACAATTTTAACACTATCATGTATCTATGTATCTGAAAATAAATAAATAAATGCATAAATCAATATACACCGACACATGTGCATAACCATAATTTTGAAACATAGAACCTCTTGTAAATAAATCTAAATATTAAATTGACATATTCCCTCCCCAAAAAGAAGAAATTAAAAAAAAAAAAATCAAAATTTATACCCAATGTATACACACCTATCTATATACAAATACATACTTACATATACATACGAATATGCATAACACATATCTGGTTTAACATGTCTGAAAAGGGGTAGGAAGACGTAAAACTTATCTAATCCCTACCCCTTCTCCAATGTTCCATGATTACCCTTAAAATTTATCCGGTTTTTGAGGCCTAATTCTAAATTTTAGTTGTAATTTCATATCCAGATAGACAATGACATCTAACTACATACATACATACATATTGATACACACACATTCACTCTACAGTACATACTACAATATATACTATAGTATTACATACTACATATACTTCACCCTGCACATTTCACACCCACACACACAGTGCACCCCGAGAGCACCCAGATATCTCCCCCATCCCACCATGCTGCACTCCGACACCAAACCCACCCGAGCCCAGTCCCCCCCACCAGCCCTCAACAATGATGGCGCAAGAGCAGAACCAAGAGGGTCCCCAACCCGGTTGGCCCAAACAAGACACCACATCAACACAAGCACCCAGACCCCTGACAGCAACATCCATGAGCCTGCCCAGGCACCACCCACCCCCCTCCGCCAGCCCCTACGACCCCCACACAGCGGAAGCCCCCCTGCTGGGGCAGGTTGGGGGCGCCCACCCAACCCGCCCCAGCAGGGGCGAACCCCCGCCATGCAGCAGAGTCGTCCCAGAAGTGACGAAGCGTGATGGGAGGCACCCGAGCAAAACCCCCGAGCACCGCTACCAAGGGCCTGAACACCCATGCCAATGCAGTGCCACCAAGACTTGCAAAAAGGAAGTTTTTGACATCACTATGGTCAAATGCAAATAAACTGTCACATTTATAACAATAAACTAAGTTATCTATCAGCACCACAGTAATTGGATGATCATATACAGTGCATGTAACCTGGAACTACCAGTTACTATTTACGGTAGTCTGTAACAGTGAAACACTATCAAGCAGGCTGTTTTAGAGTGTTGTTTTTGGAAAACTGTATTAACTGCACACTGCGGCTGTCACTTGCTGCAGTAAGTGCAGACAAAACAAAACTGAATTATGAAGGAAACTTGACCCTTAACCATTGTACATTTAGTCAAAAGGGTGTGATAAATGTGGTAAATGTGGGGAAGCACAGCAAAACACCAAAGCAAACGTGTCATATAAAACTGGGCCAGAGTGTGTTGCAACTGCAGGTCTGCAGGTCACTGAGCAAGGTCTCAGAGACTAAGGAGGATGATCAGACCGCATATTTCTTAGGTTCAGAGCATGATGCAAATGAGAAAAGTAAAGCATGGACTGTGCAGCCGCATATGGCTTCAACTCCAATGGAGTTCAAAACTGGCACGGGTATCAGTGTCATAAATGAAGGCACATTCACCTAAAAACCTTAAAACCGTCTGACCTGGATGTCCCAGGGAAGCAGCTGTTGTGGGTTGTGTGTAGGGTGAGTACCCAAAGTGACAGGCAATACGCTGTTGTACCATACACACTGTGTGCCGTGTACTTTTTCAGGTGTTGCAGAAAGTTTAAGTAGAACTGCAAAAGATGAAGAACAATTACCTCATCAAACTGGTGATACAACCTACATACTGGTACTAATTCTAAAAAAAAAGAGAACATAGGCAAAACATTTATAACATCATTTGGTAGGTACTGTTTTAAGAGTTTACTTTTCAGTTTATCCAGAAGTCTTCCAGTGGAAGATGCTGGAGATATTGGGAGGTGTTGAAGTCTTCATGGATAGCACATTCAGATGAAGGGATTCACCATCAGCTTGTTATCAAGGCCTGCACGGGTTTGTTGATGATCCATTCCTTTGAATCAGGTGCACTGAAGCAGGGAATCATCTAAGACATGCAGGACAGCGGTCCTCGAGGACTGGAGTTTGAGACCCCTGGTTTAGACGGAGCCAGCTATGCTTCCTGGGACACCTCATTGATCAGTCTGGGGTCAAGCTGGACCCTGAAAAAGTAGGAAGCCACAGCCAGCTGTTGCTGCCTGGAAATGTACAGGAGCTACAATAAGTTGTGGTTCAGCTGTGGGTCAGCTGCTCAACAAGAACAGTGGTGTACTGCTGTAGATGCTTCACTCTCAATGCTCAGATAGAGTACGCTCTAGGATTTTTTTTTTTAAGTAGAGGGGACAAAATGCTATTTTACCTGCAATATGGCCAACTTACCTCTAGGATTTTTCTTAAGTTGTGGAGCACTTCTTAACAATTTAGTAATAATTTTGACCCATTCAGTCACTCATTCACACCAGTTCACTTATCACTTACTCTTCTACTGTTTCTATCATTCTGTCACAATCTATTCATGAAAAAAACACTACTTTGACTCTTTTTTGACACATCGCAGTAATCTTGAATCCTGTAAATGTAGCTCTGGATAGGAGCTCACGTGACCTGGAGCCGACGACGGAACAAAGTAAGTGTAGTCCGATGTAAGTGAATGGACAAGCATAATGATAAGTGTAATCAAAGTGCCATCTCCTTAGAGACCATCTAGCTCCATTTTTTAAAAGTCTGTAGGCTCTTCTAGGAAAAGAAATTGTGTTTTTTGTTGGGGAAATTGACACTTCTTTGAAATGTTATTGTGTGATACTGATGTAATGCTTCCCTTATTCACAAGGATCCACCCACTTAGTTCAGTGAACGTGGGAAATGTTTATTATCATTTGCTGTTATAATATGTCCAGAGTTTGTCATTTATAGGCACAACTTTCAGAACTGAAGGCATTTCTTTACCTTGAAAGTTAAGGGGCTCAGCTGTCTTCTGGATGTCCTCGGCAAATCTTTAGTGTAGCTGACTGTCTTTGTCATCATAAAGTTTTCTCTTTCTGTCCTTTCTTTTCTTGAAACTCATATCTCCTAGTTCAACGTCTCTCCTCGATTGCCTGCTGACTATACTTGATTAGCCTGATGGAGCGATGCTCTTCGGTTTGGAGTGTTCTGTGCTCTTGTAGCATCCCGATTTAGAACATGAGTGAGATTTTTTACCGTAGAGATTGTTGAACTGCACTTTGATGTTTAGGTCTACATATTGTTCGTCTTGCACTTGGGTGTGTGATTGCAGCAGTTGCTGTGTGGGACATAGCATGATAAGCAGAAGGACAGCAATCTTTGTTTAATGTGTTTTTATCTTTAGTATTCAAAACTGAAGTCTGAAATGTGGACTTCACACATCAGACTGTTGAAACAACGGCAGCAGTAAATGTACAGCAGCAGGCCACCACGGCAAAATGCATGTAGTCAAAACACTGGAGCACTTTGACAAGTGGAGCCACTGGTCAGCAGTCAGAGCCTGGACGATTTTTCCTTGAGGTGTCAGCATCTGTTAATGTGGCTCATGACCTCAGATGGTGTACGTGCCCAGTAAAAACCTATTTGTTCCTAATGCTCATTCTTGTAGCAAGAGACGTCAGCTGCAGATTGTCATCGAACACATAAAGAAAAGGGTGGTTTTAATGCAGTAAGGTATTGCTAACCACAAGAGCATGCATGAAAGTAAAAAGTGATCTTTCAGAGACTCATGGCTTGGTCATACAAGGCTGCAAGATTGTCTTTCCAAGGTCACGTAGCGCTGACATCCTGTGTGTAGATGGTGCAAACTCATTAATGAAACTGCAGCTTGGAGTGAAACGTTTTCAGTAATACATAAGGTTACATTTATATAATGTTTGAAGAGTAAACTTAATTTAACTGTGTCATCACAGTGAGTGGGTCTCTCTTTTTTTTTTTTTTTTTTTACATGTTTTTGTTTTTTAAAGTAACTTGTTATTACAAAGAAAAAAGAGAGCATGTCATATTTAGTGTAGAACTGCAAGATCTTGTCTACTGTAGTTACCGGCAGTGTAACGCTTTATGGCTGCAGGCTGTTATATAGTTTTGTTTTTGGGGAGCTGCATTAACTCTACATTGCTGTTGTTATACAACGTGCAGGAAAAAAATAAAACTGAATTACAAAAGAAACCTGACCCTCAACCATTCTACAGGGACCATTCAGTAGATCTATAGTCAATGTAGAGTTATCTAAGCTACTTTCTAATTAAATTGTTTATACCATATTGCTCCTTTTTTAATAAAGTGTTTACAATACAATATAGTACAATAAATACAATACAATAAGAACAGTTGTGTTTTCAAGGTTCTTTGTTATGAAACTGTTTCCGTACTGGCTTCTCAGAAACCCCACAGAGAGCATGAAAGTGTGTTACCTTCAACAGCCCCTGTAGTCTCACATGTAGCTGCATTGTCCCATTGTTTCTTCAGAGGATGTCCCATCAGAAATCTTTGTATGTGCAGGCGTGCACAAACACACAACGCTGTGTTCCAACGCAGGCATCAGAAGATAGTCAGTGTTGAGAAGAACGCAGTGGAGACTGTGGGTTACTTGGTCAGGAAATCATACATTAGGAAGGCTGGGGTTCAGGATGTCATGCACACGCACAAGCACACATGCACACATGCACTTTATTTTTTCTTGCTTTTTTCTTTCTTTTTTGGAGATTCATTTTTCCCTGCTTTCTATCCGTGACACACGCTCTAGTTACAATTTAACCGACATGTTAACTGACCAGTTTTCTGACTCTTGCAATGTGCACATTCATATCAGATCATAAATATCAAAATGACAGACCAGTGGAGATCATTCCCAGTGTGGCTGTCTTATACAGCAAACATACTGCGATAATTTCACAGACTGGATTAAGACCAAACTGGACCAAGTAAAAGTTTACCATGGCAGTAGTTTGACATTGTTTTGGAGTGCGATTACTCAGTGATAAATTGCTTGGCGTATGCAGAAAATTTCATTGACTGAGTACAATGCTTTTGAAATACCTCATGCAAATTATATGCCCTGAAAAATAGGCAGGAGGTACTCATTTGGGGTTTCTTCATAGCCTCTTCTACTGCTTTGTAATCACTTTTTCTCCTTCAGAGCATGATGTTTTGACTATCTCTAAAATTAACACTAACCCAACTGTATGTCACCGTTAAGGCCGGTCTGACAATAAAATTGAATCTCTACCGCCCTCTGGTGGGATAACACTGACCTTATTTCCTTTGTAGCAAAACTTGGATATTTAGTTTTGATGGGTTAATCTGATATTCAAATTTCTACACTTTGGTCACTTCAACATCATTATTAAACATACAATATTTCTTTATGATTTGTAAAAAATGTCTTTCTATAATTTATGCAAATAATGACATATACTGAGTTTTTAACTCAATTATTGTACATCATTTACCAAAAACGTACAGTACCTCTTATCGTCCAGTAGAGAGCAGTGTGAAGGAACACAGTGGTTCTGTATGAGAAACAGGCACTAAACAATGAAAAGGCTTTTGTGAGAACACATTGAATGTTGTAATCAGATTCAGGGAATAAATGTCGTGTCTGCTTGTGGAATTGTTTACTTGTAGCCGATGTTTTTTTTTTTTTTTAAAGCATAAAGGACAGCTACTGAAAAACAGCTGTGGATTAAAAGATTTACTGTGAGGTTTTGTCTGATTTTATTTTACAGTCATCTAACAGATAAGATGTGTCATGCATTTCTCCTGTTTCAACCTTCCACCACCTTTTTTAATTGACCTTGTACTGTATTGAATTAAATCTCCTATATATATATATATATATATATATATATATATATATATATATATATATATATATAATATATATATATATATGTATGTATATGTATATATATATATATATATGTATGTGTGTGTATATATATATATATATGTATATGTATATATATATCTATATATATATGTATGTATGTGTGTGTATGTCTATATATATTATATATGTATATATATATATCTCTATATATATATATATGTATATGTGTGTGTGTATATATATATATATATATATATATATATCTATATATATCTATATATATATCTCTATATATATCTATATATATATCTATAATGTGTGTGTTGTGTGTGTGTGTGTGTGTTGCAGTTTGTTAATGTTGCTGAAATCATACACCCAGACAAGAGGAAAGGTCACCATTTAGTGTCTTTATAAAACAGATTTGCAAAATATAGCCAAGGCTCATTCATTTAAATATGCATAAATAGCAAGAAAATACTTTCCCATTTCAGTTCAAATATTTTTTGCACTTTTTTTGTACACAAATCAGAGATGAACATTCATATTAAAAATGGGGCAGAAACCCTCTTGATTTGTTGCACCAGAGAAACAACATACTTTTTAGCTAAAGCGGCAGTTGATTAGTCAGAATTACAGATCCTCTGAAGACACATAAACATTAAAACAAAGTCTTATTGGAGTCTCTGAAATATCAAATAAGTCCTCATCTTATGGATGGATTTCTTAATATCCTCAGAGAACAATACATTTATATTCATATTTTTTACATCATCAGTAACATAATCATAATTAACATTACGATGGCCAAACTGTATGTACAATAGTGCAGACAAGGAGCTTAAATCAGAACAAGGCAGTAGAAAGATCATAACACTTTATTAAAAATTCAGATTTATTATTCAAGTTAGTGCCCTTTGTTTGAAAATGTTAACATAATATGCAGTTATTGAATAATCTGGATGCCTTTTATGGCACACAAACATTCAAAATGACACTATTTTTTGTGATATTTGATTTCAGATGTATTTTAAAACTGAAAATGTATTAGAAAAAAAACATTATCTGCAATTATTTCTTTTGATAATGTAATTGTCCAGTTCTTTTTTTGAAGCACAGAAGCACATTTTGTAGCTTAAGAGTACTTTTCATTTTAAATCTCTTTTTTGTTTCAGAGTAATTATAGTGGATACTATTTTACACACTTGAAGATGTTTATTTGAAAATAAAGTTGATATGATAAAACAGCATTCCAATCCCAGTTTCCTTCATCAGTACTGTGAAATATTTGCCTGTGCTTATATAATTGAAAGTATCTGTAACATTCACAGGGCTGGGGCTGAAAATATTATTTAAATACTCAATTGTACTGTGTGTTCAAACAAATGTTTTACCTCTGCCTCATCAGCAAGCTTCACAAGGTTCATTGATGTCACTTTTTTTAAAAAGGTGCTTTAGCTTCCTGGAGTGGGACAGACATTGAGATTAAAGAGATTTTTTTTTTGTCATCTGCAGACTAAAGTTCATTTGGCTGGCTCAGGGATGGGTGGAGCACGCTGCAGTCTCATGGTCCAAGGGTCAGAGGTTGCAGAATAAAATGGAGAGTGGGTAAGCACTTCTTCGCCAGCAAGGGCGAAAGCAAAAACTCCCCTCTGCCGCCTCGTTCCCGCCTTCTCCTCCTCTGTGACATGTTTCCCCTCTTCTTGCCTGTTCCTCCCTGCTCTCCCTGCCGGAACTGTCTACACTCTTAAATCCCAGAGCCCTGCTGCCGAGGCCGAACAACTCCCCAAGTCCGTGACCCTTGACCCCCTGATACGAAGGACTCAACCCGTTCTCCTCCAGCGGGTTGACTGCAACAGAAGGAGGGCACAGGAAGTTGCTGGCAGGTGTGGGGCGCCAGGCAGCTGGCTTTCGTCCTCGCCGGGGGCGGGAGATACGGCAACTCTGCCTCTTGATGTGTCGATGTAGGTGGTCGGACCGTGTGAAACTTTTGTAGCAGTGCTCGCACTGGTAAGGACGGACGCCGGTGTGGATACGCAGGTGGTTCTTCAGGTCATAGTTGTGGACAAACTTGGAGTTGCAGTGAAGGCAGATGTAGGGGCGCTCACCTGTGTGCTTCCGCATGTGGATCTTGAGCTTGTCTTGTCTGGAAAAAAATAACAAAATAACATGCTTTCATGGTATATGTTGTATAGAAAGGTTAATGCCAAAATTAAATTTTCATTGCTTCATTGCTTTGGTCTTGAATTGAACAAATTTTAATGCAGATACCAATGTTTTGTCTGTTTAAGTTCTGGCCTAATTTACAGGTGGAAAATATAACAAAGTAAGAGGATGTAGCTAAGTGAGATACCACTAATGCAAATAAACCAGTGGAGGGGGCTTTCCACTTTGAAAACTCTGATATTTAGATAAGGTGAAAATAGATTAACCACAATCACAAGAGGCTGGGGTACTTTTTTCCGTTAACCCTGCTGTTTTACATAAGCTGATGCTTTGTAAGCAAAATGCACAGAAGATCTTCACCCAAACTCTGTGTTTTTTTTTCTTACTTACCTTGTAAATCGCACTTCACAGATAGTGCACATGTAAGGTTTCTCTCCTGTGTGTGTTCTCATGTGCCTTGGCAGTTTCCCAGCTCCTTGTATGACTTTGTTGCAAATGGGACATTGCTGTGATGCTTTTGGCTTCATCTTCCTCTCCTCCTCCAGCTGCCAGGGAGGGAAAAGTGCACCCAGATGGGAAGCAGAGCTCAAGAGGCTCAAGTATGACCGGAAATCTGCTTCATCCTTAATCGGACCCAGTGAATGACTTTCTGACGGCACTGACCCGACATTTATGGTGCTGCCCAAGCCAGAGGTGACAAACTCTTTCAGGAAGTCACCCTGGAGTAGACTGGGCGGGACTTCCTCCTTCATCTCTTCCTTTATGATCTCTCTCTTCACAGCTAAATCAAGCGGCCTTGAGGGCTCGAGTGATGCAGAGGCAGGGAATGAGTGAGGGTGCCTGGCTTGTGGTGAAGCTCCTGCGTGTGCATGTGTGGCGTTCAGGAGCTGCTGAGGGAAGGCTGGGAACTCAGTAGCCCACATAGAGGGGTAGAAGCCGGGAATAAGAGGAGAGAAGTTGGCCCTCCTGTCCAGTGTTGACATGCGGGGATACAGGCCTTCCTGAAGGAGAGAGTCAATGGAGAAATCCTTCAGAGCCCGACTCTCCATACCCTCCTGCAACACAAGACAGTGTCATTACTCTTAAAAGCCCTTTTCCTGTGAATTGACAAATTAAGGCGCAGTAGTATCAAACATTTAGTGAAATATACCTGTTTGGCTCTAATGGTGCCTGGAAATTGGGACTGTGTGGGCTCTCTGTGTTGCTTGAGCTGTCGTTGGTATGTAGAAGTACTTGGAGGTGGTAAGTCTTGTGCACCCAGAGGCGTCTGCTCTCCCCTGCTCCCCAGCGACTGCAGCGACCTCTCACTAACATTATCCTCCTCCTCCTGCTCATCCTTCCTTGACCCCACATCCTCCTCTTCGTCCTCCTCTTCTTCCTCCTCCTCCTCTTCATCTTCTTCCTCCTCCTCTTCGTCCTCTTCTCCTTCCTCCTCTCTTCCTCCACCACCACCTCCACCCCCACTATCCATGATTTCCAGGCAAACATTAATGATACAGGGGATCTCAAGCATCTGAGCTGCGTTCAGGATCTCCTTAACGTTGGACGCCGTTACCGTCAGAGTAGAAGTGTAGGCAAACTCCAGGATTGCTGTGAGAGACTCTGGAGCTACAAAGTCTATTTCATACACAGCAGTAGCATGATGAGGGTCCCCTCCATCAGTGGTTGCCACCGTGAAGAGCTTCTTAAAGTATTGACTACAGGCGGCAAGAACAGAGCGGTGGGTGCGGTACTCCTGGTCACGGACGATGAGGATGACGTCACAGAGCAGCCCGTCACGACGCTGCTCATTGAGGCTGCAGAGGACGTCGCTGCTGTGATTGGGGAAGGGGATCCCAATCAGATCTTCCTCTCTGTGATGAACCATTTTCTTCTCTCTGTCTCTGCTGGTTATGGAGATATAAAACAGTTAATTCTTGTTATTTACTGCAACTTTAATAATAATACATTTTAGAAAATGAGCCAAATTGAAAATGATGCTTCTGGATAAACCACACTTTGGGGAGAGTTATTTTTCCTTGCTGTGGCTTAACTTTTAAATGAAGTTTTTTTTATGAAAGATAAACATTTCCTAGTCTTTCATAGATCCACTTAAGTGTAACTGGAATATTTACAATTTTGTGTCTGAACATTTCTCACTTGTCAAATATTCTCATTTAGGAAGTGAATTAGCCAATATCTTAAAAAAAAACAAAAACGTACTATTTTTTTTTTATTGAAAATGTTACAGGAGATAAGGTATAATAAAAAGCACAATGAATAATGATTGATTTTTTCTTCTTTTTTTTTTTTTAGAATAAAACTTAGTAATAAATTTCTAATAAATTTTAGATCATAGAGTAAAATTTCTAAACCTTAGGTGAAAGTGAGGAGATGCATCACATCAACCTGCCGTCTTAGTTCAGATTGTGAAATAAAGCTTGGGGGAGCGATTAAAAACTAGTTTTACTGGGCAGCAGTTATAATGTATTTAAAGGCCACATAGACAGAAATCCAAGGAAATTTGATAATACTTAAAAATGGGGTCAGACGTTTGTCTAATATAATATTCTTCAGAAACACATGCTGAACCCTGGAACTTAATTACACTGAGAGCATATTTAACAATGACTCATTTCAACATGGCTCATTAAACCTCCTGTTAGCATTTAGCATTTTGTCACATTTACACTATGAATAAGAGTGGAGAATAATAATTGTTAATAATAAAGGGTTTGCCTCATAAACCTTATTTCATTGGTTGGAGTAAGAGTTGATTCTGCAGCAGGTATTCTGGAAAGGAACAAGGAGTTCCCCCTCGAAAGATAATGAGGACATGTTACAGAAAAAAAAATGAAACACTGATTTGAAGATTGCAGCAATTGCGCAGCTCAGCTAACACCTGCATCTCAGTTAGAAATGACAAGCTGAGTCAGATAATTAGATGAAGGATTTTTTTGAAAAGCCCTCATGCCTGAAGACATTGAGGGTCTTAAGTGAAGCTCCCACTGTTAATACAATGAGTGACAGTGGAGCTTTATTCACTGAAGCTGCGCTTGTTTGTGTGCCATCTGTGAAGCGCAGGCGACAAACGGTAAATACAGCACGTCTCGTTTTAAGCAAACATCATGTTGGGTAATATTTGTTCTTGAATGTGTTAAAAGAAAAAAAAAAGATTGCGTGTAACTATGCGAGTTAGGGAAACCCATCATCTTGATAAGACATAAATCGGCTCTTTAAAAAAAAAAAAAGTTCGTGTGAGTTACTGTGATAATGTCCATCCCTCTTGCTTGTCTCTTACAGATATGAGCATGGAGCAAAGTGATACCTTCGTCTGAACAAAACAATGCGATTGGGATGTGGTGAGAAGTGAAGAGAACAAAAGAGGTCAGATTGTACTCTAGATACTGTATCCTGTCAAAATGCTTACTTGCAGTCTATCATCACTCATTTGACTTGCAGCGTACTGACTTACAAGCCCTTCAGTCTAAATGCACAGACAAACCTCCACACACTCAGTTTTACTTACATTTCCACTCCACAGATGCCTGAGCTCCTACCTGTTGATTCACTGCGCTGTTGTTTACAGTTACAGCGTTCAAACTTCCACTGGCAGGGTGCTCATTCATTCACATCTATGAATAGAGCTTAAACTTAGTCATCCACACTTGGTGGTCACTTGAGGCATGTGTAGATAAATACTTTGAAGCAGCCCTGAACACCGCAGCTGCATTGTTGACTGGTTCTAAATGGCCCAGTGTTGAAGCCACATAGACACACACACACACACACACACACACGAAGGAGTGTCGAGTTTTCATATTCGTGTAACTTAGAATCACAATGTAGAATTAAAAAAAAAAAAAAAGATTCCCTAAGTTCACCTGGAGGTATGAAACTTGGATACTAATCTCACATGAAGTTTATTTTCGTCGATCTTGTTGCTAGGGAACTGGCCATGTTCATGCCATTGATACAGTGTGGACGTAATTAAAATGTCTATGGAGAAAGTGGTAGCGTATAGGGGCGCAGACCAGTGCTCCCGCCTCGCTGGGGGAAAAAGAGCGAAAAACACTGCATTCAAGCTGAGTTGATGATATCTTCAAAATGTAAGTAATCAATCATTAAAGGGGATATTAAAATAAATCATACAATTTATCATAAATCCTGCACTCAATTCCTAAATAATGCAACCACTGCAACATCTGTAGAACATTCATGAAAGTATTAGCTCTGGTTAAAAGGTGAGAGAATCTTCAGTCAGAGAACAAGTAAGAGATCAGATGGCCCTAAAAGTTCCCTAACAGGTTGCTCAAACAGGAGAGGGGCCCCTCCCTGTAACAGCCTGCCAAGGCAAACAATAGTGCAGAGCTTGGAACAACACAGAGTGGATAAGAGGGAGAGAAGAAAAAAAGAGTCTGACTGGGAGTGCTTGGCGAACCCACTGTCATTCGTCTGCACTCGACCCATCCCACCCACTCCTAGAACTAAGGGACACGTGCTGCTGTTGCTGTTTGCTCGCCTGGTGCCCCTTTGAGCACCACTCCCCTCTGTTCCCACTGTTTGCTTGCCACTAGCTAGTGCTAGCTCTTAGTGGCCAGCCCCTAATTACAGTGTGGAGAGGATCTGAGAAGGATGTGCCACATAGACAGGGAGGGGAGGAGGGCACAGCTTTCCCACCACAAGGTCCTGGAGCAACATTACATGAGCCAAACAGTCTTAACCCTTTTACATATACACACAACCCACCCACCCGTCCAAGCAGCCGGGGCGGGGATGCCTTGAGACAGAGCATTAATAATTCCTATTTAAGTTATATGACTCACTGTCCAACATCTCTTTAAACAAAGTTAGACTTGACAATAATAATAAAAATAAACTTTCTAGATAGTTGTCAGCTCACAACAAGTGGTCATTATAACATGACACAATTTTTGAATGAAATAAGCAATAGTTCCTAAAGTTAGATGATGTTGCCGCCATCAGTCAAGATACTTCTCTTTGACACATGCATTCTTGCTTATCAGGATTTTCAGCTGCCTAGCTTTGTATCCACAACTTTTTTTTTTACAGTAACCTCTAATAACAGACTTTCTTTCTGTCTCTTTTCCCTCCCTCCCATATCAGCCACATCTCCTGTCATGCCTCACTTAGTCACTAACACTTTCATCTCAGCACTCCCACCTCAAATTATGTCACCTCTATTCCGTGTCGTCTTTCTAGAGGAACTTCATCTGCTTTCTGAGCACTGACCACCACCACCACCTCCGCCTCCTCTTAATCATTCTCCTCTTCCTCCTCACCTGTTCCTCTTCCTCTCTCAATCCATGTTACAGCTATGTCATCATTATGCCCAGAGCAGAGTGGCTAACTCATCCCCAACCTTGACCGCTCAGGCCACAAATCAGAAGCTAATGTCCATCTCAGCCCCTTGTCACAGGCAGGCGCTCATTTGGCCAGTAAGCCCCAACAGCCAAAGCCTAGTTTATCCCTGTCAGGCCAGAGCATACACCTGACCCACATGCTAAATCACCAGGAGCCAGAATTTACCCCTGCCACCAAATGCCCATTGCAACTGCCTGTTAAACAACTGTCACACGCGGCCATTTGCAAAGCCAATATTGACACTGTCAAAATTCGGCCCCTTATTAGGAAAAAAGCCTTAATTTGTGCTGCTTTATGAGCCAGTCCATTATCACCTGCAAACGGTGCTCCTGTTACTCAAGGGCACATTTTCCTGCTGTGTTTAATGTGCCAGGTTGTTTGGAGATTTTTGGAGATATAGGGAGACTTTTTATTTTTTTATTCAATTTTTTTCTTATGTGCTGCCAATTACAGCAGGAGAGGAAGGTACAGAAATGCCAGTCATACAGTAATGAAGACATGCCAGGGTCAAACTTAAGAATTTAACTTCATGTTTTGTGTGAAAGTTAAGCATCGGTCAGTAATTTGTTATTAAAACCCCACAGTGCTTTAATTTGTATGTATAAATACACATTTTAAGTGGTTTTAAATAAATATAAATTGACCACTGTCATCAATTTGTTAATGAACTTGACTTCTGAGTTTAAGAAGTTTTTAATCAAGCACTTTGTCTCAACAAGTGGATCACTAAATTCATTATTTTAATTCATTATTAACTTCATAACTTTAGCAGGTGATTAACAGTTTATGTTAATTAATTACATCTTAAATTATAGCTTTACTTTTTTATCGATAAAACATTTGATTAATGGAAGCAATTTGAAATATACACTGGATTTGGTCATTGGTCAGTTTAATTTGCTCGTCTCCTTAAAGCGCCTGTTGGCACCATATGTCATCTCTGGAGCCTTTGGGGGGCCCACAGCTACACATAATTAGCACTATTCCCACAAAAGTAGACAAAAGCTTTCTAAATATCAGTTATTACTTATCAAGATTATTGTTTTTATATTATTGACCGTAGAATAAGAGAGAGATTGTATTTGACTCTACATCACTTAATGTTTTCTGATTGACATGAATCCCCCCTCCCTGCCGAAATATGTAAAAAAAAATGACTGTAGCACAGGGGAGGATGGCAAATTTTAAAATTAAACATGCATAATTTTGCAAGTAGGAGTGTTATTACATGTTTTGGTGTCAATTTTCTTTTGTATTCTTATTGCATTAAAAAAGAGGCACTTAAAAGTAGCCAGAATGCATGAACTTTATCTTAAAAAAGACACACAAATAAAGTCTGTTATTTTTTTATTTCATTTTATTTTTTTTTTAGCATTGATTAAAAACTAAGTGGTGCTAATATGATATTATCTTTACAGTGTGTGGTTAAGACAACAAAAAATTGTTATCATAATGATCTTTGTTACTGTAAAATCACAGTTTCTTCCTGCTCAGTGTTCTTGTACAGTTTAGTTTTATTTAGCATTTTTATATAAAGCTTTTTGTGCATAATCCCAGGTGAACATAACGTGACATGAAATAACAGCTGGCAAACAATTCTAGTAATAATACTTGTTGATGCCTTTTGTGACGTGATGTAAGTAGGTCTACAAGGTGACAGGTTGTAAACAATAATTTACCGCTCAAATCTATAACATGTTTTCATCTTTTTGTTTCGTTCACACTCCCAAACATCCTCTTTAACTTCATGAATTACCTGAGTATTTGTTTTGGTTTTAACGGAGTATGGCGTATGAATATAGAAATTGACATGTAATTACTCCGGGGACAAAACATACACTTAAGTTCCCTGAAACTACTATCTTTGACATCCCCCAGATGTGTTGTTCACTCTAAAAATGTTCACTCTATTTTAAGGATTTTACAGCACGACATTGGACACTGACGCGTGACTAATGACTTAAGTTGGGAAGTGACTTTATTGACCTGTTTGCACCTTGTAAAGCAGCAGATAGCAACGCTCAGATAAACCGTAAGTGAGACACCTGGTAACATAACACACAAGTTAGAGCTTGTTCACACATAAATGCGTAGTAACACTTTGACAAATTATTAAAGACATATACCCACTCTCTCACACGCCCATGTGCATGCTCCAGAAGTCTGGCATCCACATAAATGAACACATGTCTTGATACGCTCCCCCAGCATTCCACAGCTTTCAGCAGCCCTCACCTACCTTCCTTCAGCTTCTCGATTCGCTTCACGTGTCTTTGTATTTCCAGAGTACTAAGAAGCTCGGCCGCTCCTCACTTGAACTCTCAGCATCGCTCTCTTTAATTGAAACACAGCTGCTGCTCTCTTTGCCCGTCAGTCAGTCAGCCCAGCAGTCAGTCCATTCACAAGCTCCTTGCTCTGGGCACGGATGCCCATTCACAAAAATTTGCTAAGCACAAGAGGAGAAAAAAAAAAAAGCACCCAGGGAAGAATATCCAAGAGGGAGAAGTAAAGCAGCGCAACAAAGCAGAGCAGAGTGTGAGTCTTGGGTCTGTCTGTGTAGCAGAGTGGCTAGTGTGGAGTTTAGAGCCAAGCTCTCTGTTGTGTGCGGCTCATGTAGGACGAGCGCGAGGGAGTGAGAGGAAGGGAGGGAGAGCAGCAGCACTGCGCTGTGGAGATGTCGCACCACTAGTTTTTATAGCAGGGTGGGTATCTGGAAGATAATAATACCCCATCCTCCTCCACAACACAAGTTTAAGCGCAGTGTGTAATAAGCCCATGGTGCAGACACCCTCTGATTTAGGTCAGACAAAATGAATTTTTAGTTGTGTTCGAGTGGATTTTGGTGTAAAGGGACTGGGGCAAAGCAACTCTAAGGGGTTGTTTGGGGAGAATGAGGGAGGGTAAAAAAGGAAAGGAGAAAGAGAGAGAAAAGTTGGTTAGTTTCAAACTGAGATGTGCATATGGAGAAACTCAACTCCAATTTGAAGCCAGATGCTTTCAGTGTTACACCTGTTTTAATTGGTGCCCACTTATAATAAAATCAACATTTTACAAGTCATTAAAACCTGTGGGCATGTCTTCTGCCATTGTGAGCTCAGAAACAGGTGGTGAGGACACAAGGATCACTAAATAAAACAATAAACTAATTGCTGAAAAACATAATAAATCAACCCAGTTTGGCATGTGAGAACCCTATAAAACTGACTTGAGTCAGTGGTGTGAATTTGAAAGGAAATATTTCTTAAAAGTTGAGACACGATTAAACCACGAAAGCTGAAAATACCACAAGTGCAGACATATTTTCCTCTTTGTTAAACCGTTTCTACTAGGCTTACAAAAACTAGCCTGAGAAGAGCAGAACGTTAGATGTTAGATTCTTGTTTTGAGTCAGAAAGCGCAAAAGCAGGGCAACAGTTAGTGAGCACACCGCCACCTCAGTCTGTGGAGAGAAGGAGGACGTTTCTGCAGAAAGGTGGAGAAATAAACTAGTCAGTCTAGACTTGAGCATAGAAGAGGAACACAGAGGTTTTGGAGGAATACATTCAACATCAAGAAAATCCGTTCATGACATCCAGTCCGGACGAGTAAGCCATACCGCACCTGTCAGGAAGTGTGTTTCTGTTGGTGAGAAACTAAATGAGTGACAGAAAAAAAAAAAAAAAAACGGACGAGTATTTCGTTTGTTTCATGTACGAGTCAAGTGTTATGACATAGCGCATTCACAGAATCTGAAACAGCCACTGGGCTTTCCTGGATGACATCATTAAACCAAACCCACAGTCATACTTTATTTTGTCAAGTTATATGTTATGTTGGACATTAAATAGGACAGCTGTTTTGTCTCCTCAGCGTGAGATACAAACAGAACCTCTAAAGTGATGGTTATCATCAACAAAAATACATTTAATTAATCACAACCTAGATTTTTTTTTTCCCCCAGGTAAATGTATACACAGTAAAGCATTATTTCCTATGTAGACCTTCAAATCTTTTAAAATATTTCTAGCCCGACACTCTTACTGTGAAGGCAGTCAGATTCAGATGAGTAAGCCTCTACAAATAAGTAGACATCAGAGTGCACATCAGACTGCTATGCCCAATTCCCCCTGAGGAAAACATGGACGAAAGCAAACCACAGCCTAAGACCATGGTGGTTTACACTGTTTTGTATGGGGTAAGAATGGAGGCCAGCTCGCATTGGCATCTAGTATATATAAACAGGGTTACCCACTAACTGCTCGCAGGCCAGCGACACAGTCAGAAAAACAGCGTTTGCCATACTATAAAATCCGTTATCTGTTCTAAACTTGTTGCTGCCACCATAGCAACACACTAAGTGGTACCTGGGTGGACTGCTTTGTTCAAAACTGACTGTTGTAACCTGCACACTGCTGTGACTGGTGACACTTGGTGGAAATGTGTCATGATACTGCGTTAGCTCACACTGAATGTTATACACTGATTATCAGTGCAGCTCAGTTTGTGATATAAATTTGATAATTTTACAAATTCGGCTTGTGAGCTTCGAATTGATCTTGGTTTCATTGTTTTGTGTTTCTATGTCAAATTGGTCACTGTGATCAGGGATGTCCTGTCCTTGCTGAGTGTGCCGATACGAAGCGCCGAAGAGTTCTGCTGCTCCATCTGTGTGCTCAAAGCTACAGGACAGGAGGATTCGAGGGGCTGAGAAACAGTCATCTGTTTTGTCTGTCTGTCTGACTGACGACTCTCGGCATACCTGTTTACTGCCACCTGCTGCTCCCAGCAAGATACTCGTACCACAACACCAGATTGGCACTTTGGATGAGGGATGAGGTGTGAAGCGCTGTTACATAAAGTCATGAAGACTTTGCTTTGTGGCTTACTGTACTGTGGTATCAGCACAGAAATCACATTTATAATAGAAAATGTCTTGAATAAGACTTTGACAAAACTGGCTCTTTGCGATGCTCTGAGAAGAACTGAGGGCAGAGGAACAGAAAGTCTCATGTCAAAGGACACAGTACATCCATTTTGAATGTTCTTTTACAGGTATTTTAAGCATACTGTCTTTTGAAAGTTCATTTGTGTGATTCTACAGTTCCTGATTGTGAGGTTCAGGTGTTTTTGTTTTGCCAAAAGCTTACAATCACTTTGCAAACATTTGCACTTGCAGTTCTTTTAGTGTGTTCCTTCTATTTCTGTGCATCAAGGGGCCACCTACGGATGTAGAAGTACAAGAATGTGCAGTTCCTCCAATAACCACTGATAGCTGGCTTTGGAAAATGAGTCAGTTTCCATTGAACCTCATTAAAATGTTGACAGCAGTTAATAACATTATGTACTTCATCTGTTAAAATTATGTTAATTCAATTCAATTCAATTTTATTTATATAGCGTCTGTTACAATGACAATTGTATGTTAAGCCATACATTTATGCGTAGTTGGGAGTGTGTTTTTTCTGAGTGACGGCTGTATTGCAGCCTTTTGGTGAACTTGACATCTGACCTGTGAATAAAGACCTAACAGGCCATAATCATTCTTATTTTAAAGATAATATGGCGTGTAGTACAGTTGGTTGTATTGATAGCTGTAGCCCCAGCGGGAGTGGGCAGTCCTACTTACAGCTCCACCAGTCCTCATTTCAGATGTTGGCGGTTGTCGTTTCAGACGTCTCTATTAAAATGACTCGACTCACTACTAAGGGCTAGCTCCAAAAGCAAGCCACTTTCCATCCATCCATTATCCATACCGGTTTAGTCCTCTGCAGGGTCACAGGGGTCTGCTGGGGCCTATCCCAGCTCTCTTCAGGTGAAAGGCAGGGGTACACCCTGGACAGGTCACCAGTCCATCACAGGGCCACATATAGACCTTTTGCAGTGGTAATATGTGGGACAACAACCAACACATGCATGCCTATGGCAAAGTGCCCTATTACCGCTCAGTCAGTCCCCAGCTGATCATGCAGAATTATTTACAAAATAACATAAGTCTTTTAATTAAAGATCATCCAAATGTTATAAACAGTCAGTTAATCAGTTGAAACAGATGAAAACACACACCTCCAACAAAATGCTCGTTACATATGCGACTTATTCTCACCGGTCACCACTATTTCCTTGTGTCATCCCCACGAGCGTGTCGTAGTACAGCGATCCACTTTTCTCGGCAAATCTGTGGAACGATAATCCTGGTCCCTTTTCTCTGTAGTTTGTGCAGCTACACAGTTCAAAACCATGTTTTCAAACTGTTTTCTATCCACTTGAACATGACAGATTACACACACAACAGGTAAACTGCTTAGCTGAAGGGCTTTGTTTTCACTCCAACATGGCGGCGAGTTGTTGCGACTGCAGTGTGTGACGTCACGTGCAAAAGGTCTATAGACAAACAACCACACACACTCATAATCACTCCTACGGGCAATTTAGAACCACCAATTAACCTGACATGCATGTCTCTGGACTGTGGAGGAAGCCGAGGAAGCCGGAGTACTCAGGGGAAACCCACGCTAGCACGGGGAGAACATGCAAACTCCACACAGAAAGACCCCTGTGAAGGTTCAAACCAGGATGTTCGAATGTTAAAATTTCTAACTTTGCAGGAGAAATGTACATATTAGAAATACACAGACAACCTAGTGCGAAAAAAAAAGAAAAAAAAAGCGGTGTTGGTCTCCACAACTACGTCTCACATCCATGAGAGCTGTACAAGGGGTGAATTCTTTTGTATCACATCAGCAAAAATGATCTATAAATGTTCGTGTGAACGCTCTCTGGTGGTACATGGGAAACACCATGACTTTCCACATTTTTTCCACATTTTCACTTAAAAAAAAATCAGAAACATACAATGCATCATAAATACAACATTTCAAACAAAATATTCAGCTTTAGATAATAAAAATTGTGTCTTTTAAAAAAATATTTGTTGCATACTCAGTTGCAGTGCAGATGTAACAACTTTTGAGTGTGTTTATTTTGCTCTGTATGAGAGTATGAGTATGAGAGAATTGTTGGACAGAGTTGTAAATGGCTGATTCAGTAAGGTAACAATTCAGGTAATAAATAACCACTATAAGGAATAAACATCTCTCCTGTGTGTTTAAAGTTAATTGAGAAGGCATATATGGCTGTATTTTAAAACTGGTCATCATGGTGGTACTCAGAGAGCTGAACAGTTTCTCAGGTGGTACGCAGTATTAAAAGTTTGAGAACCACTGATCTAAAGCAACAAATGTACGTATGACTAGGGGTATGGTCCTTTGATTGAAATGAGGATGTTTGGACAGATTTGATCAGAATAAATGTAAATAATATTAATTATTATAATAGATTAGCCTAAGCTGAGCCAGTCAAGCTAAAACAGCTATCTATGACTAAAAATGAGGCAGCCGTGTTTTAGCTGACTTTCGAGGCCTGCTTGTTCCACTTATTTGCAACATGGTACCACATAGTACGTAGAAAACAATGCTTCAAAAGCACTCTTCAGAAAACCTATGGGTGCCCTCAAGGGGTTTGTCCATTTCTTTTTAAACAATCTATAACTTTAAAGTTCTGTGTTGACTTTGTTATTAATAGCTTCAAGTCAAACAATGACAAATGCTTCATCTACTTGTTTCTCACTGCTTAATTTTCTGCTTGATTTTCAGTATGAATACAGACCGTAAAAGTGAGGCCTCAAGAAATGTACATAGACCGTACCAAATTTAAAAAAAAAAAAATTGTGCAAAGATGTTGGACAAATATCTGGCTCCTCTATGAGAAGTGAGGCCCCTGGGTGGCCCCTTACTTCACCAAATGCTCTCTACTGCTGCAACATCAGCTGCATCAGCTGGATTTAGCCTTGGTGGCGGTTTAGTTCAACTCTGGAGATTTCTGAAGCTTTCAGCTGAGAAGGCTACTGGCTCAGATGATGGACAGTCCATTTCTTTTTACAGTTCAGGACTCGTGCATGTGCTGTTGTAAACTGAAACTTATAAACAAATGTGTAATGCCGTCTTAACAGGGGCTGGATTCAATCAGTCAACAGATTGAGGCCATTTGGTAAAATCAGAATACTGAATATAGCTTTTTTCCAGTTAAGGGGATCCTTTTTCTTTATAAAAACATTATCTATAATATCCATGATGCAGCTGATGCTATGGTATTTTTATTACTTTACATTTGATTCAGTATTGTTGATTCAGACTTCCAAAACACTCCACAGCCTAAAACACGAGTGTTAGTCTGGTAAGATGGATTCTGTTATCATGATCCAGCTGCTTCATGAGGGAACTGGTTAGTGTGTTCAGAACAGAAAAATCTCCCCATGTAATTCGTAAAGGTGCACACAAACAATGCACTTTAATATAAACTGCTAACTCGGCTGCTAACTCGTTCTTATTTGAATGCTTTCACATACTTTCAAACATTCGTACAAGGAAAACATTAATTTTCTCATTTTATGTGTTATATATTCAAAAACCTTACATTCAAAAGTTATTGAAATGATCAACAACAGATTTTCAAGTCAACACCTTTTTATATTTCTTAGCCAGTCCTAGAGAGTTTTTGCAGTGTGGCTTGAATTGTCCTGCTGGAAGGAAACCATTCTCGTCAAGGATGGCTTTTGCTACGGGTTGTGCTTGGATTGAAAATTCAACATTGAAAGGTTTTGAACTTGTGACTTGGGAATAAGTAAAACTGCAGGTTAAAAATACACCCTAGCTGATTCTACACAGCAGGTTTGAATGAGGTCTGTCAAATTAACACATCTCTAAAGCCAATTATGGAGTTATGGCAGCAGTTTTTTTGCACAATACAAATCAGGATCAAGAAATCACTTTATAATGTATAAACCAATGAATTTATTTTTCACCATAGTGTACACAGCTGATGATAGTAAAAGCAAACCAAGGACAAAACCAACACCAAGGCTGTGGCAATGGCTGCAGACAGCAACAGCTTTCTTGGCAAATGTATGACTGGAGGTGCCACTGGAAACTGCCACAACTTCAGCCCGCTACTGTTATAATGTGCAGCACAATTGGTACAACAAGGTTAAAAACAGCAAAACTTCAACCTCCAGCAAATCAACTATCCCTTCTCTGCAGGGAGCAGGGATTGTAACTTTCCATCAGACACGTTTTTATCTCCACCTTTGAGATGCTGAACAAAGAGAAAAACATTTAGATGTCAGTTGTTCTTGAACTTGGGCCTATTTGGAGACTAAATGGGTAATTATAAGTAATTTATCCACCTCTGTCAGGGCACATTCCTCAGATGCATTCAGTTTCCTGAAATGGTCCAAAACCACCTACTTAAGAGGGGGAAGCATGGTAGGTATAAAAAAAACATGATATAAGTGCTGCGTACTTTTGCGCATTATAATATTAAATACATTTTCAATTACACTGCAGTTAATCACGATCGTGATCAGAAGGAATTAATACAGCAGGATTAATACTATTTTAGTGCTGCTTTAAATGTATTGCAGTGTGGCAAAAAAAACTTTATTTTCCAGGATAAAATACTGGCATAGTCGCTGAACAACACACCCAGCTCAACTTGTGCCTTCTACTCTGGTGTTTCTGAGGCCAGGTGGGGCTTTGTGTGGGAGAGAAGCAGGAAAGGGAGGAACCCCCCCCCACACACACACACGTGCATGCACACACACACACAGACATTCGAGAGATAGGGCATCGCATCAGCAACCCCTGCCTCCACAAGGCCAAGGACAGACACCCATTCTCAGATTAAATGTTGCATCAACACAAAGGGAGCAGACCTACTGTATGCTTTGCCTTGCTCAATCACATACACACACCCACATGTCATTGCATTGAGGTCATTAGAACTCACCTAGGAGCATGCCTTTCAGATGAGTGAAGTTTGGGTGTTTCCTTTCTGCTGACCTGCCTGTTTTTGCGTTAACTTTCTCCTGTTCTGTCTTCTTTACAAACACTGCAAACACCCTAATCAGTATTGGAAGCTTTGCCAGAAGGGAGGTAAAGTACACAAAACTGCATGTTGAGAACTGCGAGTACAGAGACAGAGTTACAGTGTTATACAGGTGGCTGCGGTGTGTTGTATGACTCCACTGATACGTGTTTGGGGAACTTTCTTCAAGACAAACATTAGTTAATAAAGTTTTAGGCCACTTTTTTTTAACATATTTTTCGACTCTTGCCAAAATCTAAGCAACTATTCTTTACTATTTATTAAAGATTTCACTTTGCAAGATTCAGCTTGACAATGCATGACTGTGTTGTATTCATTTGATTGGTTTAGTGTTGATATATTTGTGTGTTGTGAGGGTCATCAGGTGAATGAGGACAGCTTCTTATGGTGATAATGAGAAGGAGGCCAGCCTTGGTGGGACAGCCTCTGTCTGCCCTCAGGTAGTGTGTGTGTGTATGTGTATATGCTTGTGTACGTGTGTGTGTGTGTCAGCAGGAGAGCCCTTGGGCTCTCTGGCACCTCCTAATTAAAACCAGTCAGGCTGCAGGGCAGGGGAGACAGATGCCTGTCAGGACACACACACTCACACACACACACGGATGGGGTGGCGGACTGCGTTGAACCACATCCTTACTTGCAAATACACAACCACGACGCGTGGGTCAGCTATTTCTGGATGCAAAGCCAATCACTTCCCACCCACTCAGATATCACACAGGTAACTAATCTGTTTCTGGCCCAGATGTCATAAGAGGAGCCGTGAAAGCATTAATAAGGCTGTAAATATTAAAAATGGAAAGAAACTTAAATGCACATCAAAGTGTTTTTTGCTAGTTTCATAATTAAATATGTTCCTTTCTTTCAGACGTTTGCCTGAGGTTAAAACAAATATGAATAATTTGATTTTGAATACAGCTAATAAGTTTTCATTAGATGTATTTCTACCTTAAATTTACTGTATTATTTGAGACATGTTAAGCATGAACAATACAACAAGGGTGGCTCACACACTCCCTCAAATGCAATTATGACCCATGGTGGTTTCCAGATTGACACATCTGTCTTTCTCTCAGCACAAAATGAGACATAATTGTGCTGTATGTCTGTTACCTGCATTCTCTGTCACATTTTATCTTCGTTCCCACATGTACAATGTAGAGCCACAGGCGACTGCATATAGTACTTAGCAGGCTAACTGCTGTTTGTTTGGGGTGGGTGGGTGGATCAAGGCACCCTGCTCTCCTTTCTCTCCCAGTGATTAGATAGCATAAGCAGGCCAGCTAGCCTAACCCACACACTCATGTCTCTAAAACCGCCATCCAGCCCTGCTTTCTCTCACTGCCTCACACACACAGGTGGGTGGACCCACTTATTCAACCCAGATCTTTCTTTTAGACATTATGAAATCAGTCTTTTTTTTTTTCCGTTTCTTGTTTTCTTCATCTACCTCCCTGATGTTGAGTGACATTCTTCTCTCATCTCTACATATTTCCTGCATCACATTTGCAGTTGTGCTCTTTAAAGCAAAGCTTTATTTATTTTTTTAATTGACAGCGTGATCATGATTTTGTGTGACTGCCAAGCTGAGAACCACATCTCTTTGTGTTCGTCTATGAGCTAAAGCGAGGTGGGTTGCCAGTGGTTATGGGGGCCTTTTTTTTTTTTTTTTTTTAATTATCTAGGTAACATTCAGGAAACACCCACAATTTGTATTCAAAATGATTCACAATTTGTGTTTAAAATTATTCACTGCGTGACCACATTATGAATTGTGGCTGTCGCTACATTTCTGATGTGCACGCCTATTTCTGTGATGACTTTGACATTGTTCAGGAATACAGAAACCACTTAAAGACACCCTCCCTTTGTTATGTAGTAAAAACAAATCTTAAATAGGCGCTGTAATATTATTAAAAAAGAATTAGAAAATATAATGTTGAATAAAAACTATACAACTGGATTTGTTTGGCAGCTTGACAGATTTAATAAAAAAAACACATCAAAAATAGTATACATGTTGATGTGAATGTCGTGTGACTTAAAGCTGTTTTCATAGAAATCAGCAATGAATGTACAAGTCTCCAATATAGTCAAGGACTTGAGTCTGTCCTGTTTGTTTTTTGTCAAGGTGGGTGGTGAAAGTTAGTGCAGGACAAGAGGTGCATCCATGCAAGCAAGATGTTTTAAGTACATAAGCATCATCAAAAACGGAGAAAAGTGATCAAAAGAATTAGTGAGGATAGAGAGGAAGAGAATGGTGTATTTAGCGTGAAACGCAC
This sequence comes from Hirundichthys speculiger, assembly GCA_018398805.1. NCBI lineage: Eukaryota > Metazoa > Chordata > Actinopteri > Beloniformes > Exocoetidae > Hirundichthys > Hirundichthys speculiger. The sequence goes on from JAGFBZ010000477.1 coordinate 1,366,265, forward strand.
AGAGAGACGACCCACCAACCTCTGCAAGTGCTAGTGCCTGCCTCCCTGGCTGCTTTGTCGTTAGAGCCAGGCACTGTGTTTCGTGAGGAACGCAAAAGTACACAAATCCCACAGAAGGAGCTTTTTTGGCAGGGATTGGGCCTCCCACCCACAGCAGCCTCTTCAAGCCTCCTCCCATCCTCTATTCATCTGTGAGGGGCGGCTTACTCACCCAGCCCAACTACACACAACAAAAGCTGGACCTCTATCCTACGAAGGAGGGTGGACACGCACTCGTGCACATAAAAACTCAGCCCTGCTACTCAGCCGTTGCAACCATGAACACACAAACTCACGTGTATTAACCTGAACACATACAGGGTTTGTATGGGTGTACACCCCAGTGACTGGATGAAACCTGATGTAGGGGTACAGATTTGATTTGTTTTATTAGAGTCAAATTTTAGACAGCTGTCATTATGAAAATCTGTTTTGCGGGAGCTTAAGATCAGATTGTGCATCCCAGTGTAAAGGCTGTTACATGGAGATGCCCACACTGTCAGGTGGGAAGAAGGCGTGTGGACTCATTCACTATCATGCTGAACACATTGCATAATCTTGCATTTATGAAGCCACATCCTCATTCATTTAACACAAATATCCACAACACTTAAGTCTCTCAGTCAAACACTGTTAGACCCTCAAATTTAAACACTTTCTCTGTCACTCCCTTTATCAAGCCACTTTAGAAAATGGCTTATAAACCATGCAGTGTACAGTAGGTACGAGTGTACAAACATGAATAAAATCCACCTGAGGTAATGCTTGATAAACACGCTAACGTAAGAGAGACCCTGCATCAAAAATCTCAGGTTAAAAAAGGATCAGGTTCAATCCGATAATCCTGGAGGACAGACAGAGGTCTGTAGTCAGGGTGTGTGATGAAAATGGGTGCGGTGGTGTCTACTTGGTTTTTATCCCTATCTTACCCTTTCTGCAACAGGAAGAGAGCTATATAGGTTCAGCTAGTTAATGTTTTTTTTCTGTCACTGATGAAGGCTGATAAGGTTTCAAATTCATGTGCGAGTTTTTTTTTAACATGCACTCATACATCTGATGACGCTACACTCTGCAGTGTAATTAATTTTCATGTTTTAGACGATGGAAACAAGTACAGTTGGTGATAAAAATAAAGACCACTTCTGAGAACTGACGGTATTTTTTTTTAGTTACTGCGCTGCAGTTTTTTTTTTAAGTGGAAGTGTGTTTGAAATCAATAAATGTTTTACATTAAGCACTTAAGCCTCATTAATGAGGACAAAGCAACTAATGCTTACAAAGAACTGCAGCGTCATCTGATCATTTTACAATATCTCCGCAAATCATTAGGTTATGTCCAATAAGAGTTGTATAGATTTCTGATAGATCAGCGCATATGACCTTTAACGGAATCAGAAAGAGTGAAACAATTTTGACTGTCACACCTCTTTCCTTTCATCTGCTGCTCTGAAAACCTGATCTGAAGTGAAGATTAAGGTTAAATGTGGGTGTATAATATTGGTAGCTGCATAAAGAGATTTCAGGAGAGCAAATGTTGTACCATCTTGTCAGCGTGTTATGTCACATACTCCAACTGTGTCACCCTCAGTTTTACCATCACATCTTCTACTAGTCAGAAACTCAGATGTTCAGGAAAATTGTGTCATGTGTGAAGTAAGAAGTCTTGCACAGTAAATATTCAGTCAGTCTCATGAGCTGCTGCTGAAGTAGCAACTTAAAGCTAAAATGATATCAGACTTTCAATCTGTTCTAGCTTTGTCATGCTTTCAGTAGCTGCCTCTTAAGTCTGTTATGCAAAAGGGAGTTTTTCGGTGTTCGCACATCTGTTGCAAGACATGCACAGGAAAGTTTCTGCTACAGCACTGATGGATATAACTCATTTTAAGCAAATATTGTTTTAAAAAGCAATCCGCAACTTCCATTAGGATCAAAGGGGATCTTGATTCTACAAAAGGTCAGCAAAGCGTCATTTCAAATGTGCGTTGCTCAGCGGGTAGCTCATTCATGCCTCACGGTTTCACAGCAGAGAGAAGATATACGACTCATTATGATTTTTCTTTCTTTTTTTTAATATATGGGAAAAAGCTGTGTTGAAAAAGAAAAAAAAAACAAACTGTGAAAGAAAGAAAGACGGCGAGATGTTACTGACCTTTTAAGAAGAGAAGTTTTGATTTCAGTTCCTCTCATGTGCTCTAACTCTCTGCCAGGAAACTCAACTCCGTCTCAGCTCTGACAGACTTGTGAAAGTGAGAGTGGGCAAGATAGAGACTGAAATTTGCTCTGAAGGTGTGTCAGTGATTTGGGGGAGTGAAAAGGTACCATTTCACGAAACGGTTATCTAAGAAACACAACAAAACAAAAACTGCTACACCCACCAGCCTCAGCCAACACCCCTCCCTCCCCCTAAAGCAAAAGTATTTGGCAGCTCTCCCTTCAAGTCCACCTGTGCTTAGGGGAGGGGAGTGACACACACTAGCACTCAGGGGCCAAGATTAAAAACCTGCTTGCAAGCGCTGCTTCGTGGTTATGACGGAGAATATAGCGAGCTGAGGCCTGGGGGTAAGGCTTGAGGACAGAGAAAAGAGAGCAGGCCTGATGGTTTAAAGACATGGATGATGAGGCATGAAGCAAGAGTTAGAAAATCAAAGAAGTAACCCTGAAGCTGGTAATAAAACAATCATACCATAGAAGGACACAGCCAACAGCTCAAGAGGGGTAAAGAGGGGAAAAAAAAATGCGGAAAAGGTGGGTGAATCACATCGTTAGGTCGTACCAGTGGGTGGGTCTTTACCTGGCAAACAGGAGCAAGAGGTGTTCGTGTCAGGTATTGAACGAAAGGCATAAAGAGAGCATTGGAGGAAATTTGTGATTGTCAGTGGTGAGAGGTGATTGTGTGTTTAGGTGATTGTGTATCAGCTTGTACCCTGGCAAGGTGAAGGCACCTTTGTGCCGCTCTTAATGCTGCATAATGGGAATGTAATGAGTGTATTCAAGGTTGCATATTCCAGTGACGGTGCCTAAAAATGATCAAACAAACTCCAGAGAAGTCAAGATTACTCAGTGACATTACGTCAGTGAGGCAGCACAATTAAATTAGACACATTTGAACATGGTCTTTGAAGTTTGTATTTTTTGTTTCATGGAGAAATTATGCTTCTGCAAAACAGTCAGTTGATGAATCTGTTCCAAGAGCCACTCGTGCTTTGTCTTAGTATATAAACAAAAACACAAACCAGCTCCATGCGTTGCACCATTGCAACAGATTTGTGAGACCTGGATGTAAGGATTTTTCAGAAAAGGGATCAATGATGTCAGTGTCACTGACCCCCTGTTATAAGTTACTCTAATCTAATCAATTTTTGATGAGGCAGAGATGAAGTTTTGGCAGAGTTTTAAAGAAAACACTCTACCTTGGTGATTAAGATGAGAAGATTATCTGTTGTTTTGGATTCTCCCAAGTGTCTCTTATCCACAGACCCAAGGTTGTCCAGATAGGCCCTACAATGGTGGAGCTGTGATGTTGAATCTGAGGAAGTCTTCTAAGGGGGAGTTTAAGAAAACCATCTGTGGTTCAAGCATTTGAGCACATATAATTCAGTTTCTTGTAATATCTGAAGACTGTGTGGAAAAAAAAAACACACTGATGAAATCACAGAAAAGCCAAATCCAAATCTTCAGCTCCTTTTTACTTTTTTTTTTATTTTTAGAGTTTACTTGATTAGCAATCTGGCTCAAAACTTTACTGTTCTCTCACTGTTGTCATGACACTGTTTCCATCTTCAATAGGCAGATGTGTCAATGAGACAAAAAAAAAAAATATATATATATATTCTATCCACCATCTGCTCAGCAACAAATGGTTGATGGATGCAGTTAGCAGGTAGCTGATGAACAAAGTGAAACATTTACCAAAGTAGCTGAAAAGGGCCAGGTGCTTTCCTGAGTAATTGATGAAAAAAAAAAAAAACAAAAAAAAAAACAAAGGAGAGATAAAAGCAACTAATTCTTGTTAGCAAACAGCAAGACAAAAAGAAGAAACTTTGGCAGTACTTAGCAGTGATTAATCCTCAATGTCTTTCAACTGTAGCCCAAAAAAAAAAAAAAAAAAAAAAATCATTTTAGTATTAAAGAATATCATTCAGTTTTCTTTGTTACTACTGAAGAGACCTGCACAGATGGAGGTGCCCTTATAATAGAAGACAGGGAAGATTTGAAAGCAGTTTGGGCAGGTTTTCAGTCCGTCAGAGTGAAAACAAACCCTCATTCAGTGGTTCTTAACCAGCAGGTCAATTTTTGCCGGTATTGTCATCACCTGCACTTTCACACTGGAGCAACACCAGCTTCAACATCTGGCCCCCCGGTCCCACCGAGCGCTGAAGCGCCGTGCTCTGGCTGCGTCGCACCATCTGTTGTGAATTGCGCCCACTATAGTCATCAGAGTGGTACCAATATTTCAGAAGTGACCCTCCACTTTTCTTCCCTAAAGGTACTGTACTTGCCATATCTGTCTTGGAGTTCAGCTGCAGCTGAGCTGCATAAACTTACATGCGGCAGCTCAAATGTAAGAATGGCAGAGAATCCGCTTGATTTTGAAAATAAAACACCATGTGTGGATTTCAACTCAGAAATCAAAGTTGCATCATAACATGTGAAAGAAGGTAAATAGACATAAGTTGACATTTGTGCTTTTTAAATATTTTATAAGTAAAGAAACAAAACATTGCTTATCTTTTGTATATCGATAACAGCAGAAAAGGCAAAGCATGGGAAGAAATAGGCTTCATAATTACTTCTCTGAACATGCCAAAATGTTGCAGGATGTGATTTTTGCACAATCTCGGCATTTTCATGTAAATTCTTAATCTCATTAATTCAACTAAACAAGCAACACTGATCCTGTTAGTTTTAAAATGATAAATAAAAAAGTCACAACTTGTTTGCTTCGTGGTTGGGTCTTGAGGTCCTTGAAAGTGACCAGATTTTCTTCCCTGACTTGTCATGCGCCTCTCACACGAATGTTTTTGTTGTTGTTGTTTAAGAGATGTAAAAGGCTCCTGCAGCAGTTGATAGAGAGTTGATAGCCATGTTGTAATTCCTGTGTCACATACTGGTTCAGCAAACCAGAGGCTTCATGGTCACTCCATTCCTGTTCCAGTTGGTTTTTTAGGGCCTCATTCATGAAATCCTTGTAAAACTGTGAGTAGATTTGCACATATTGTATTTCTCCTAATAAACGCTGTTGAGTGTGATGCAAAACATGACCAGGGCGTCTATTTTGACCCCAAAATTCCAAATACTGTTCTTACCTCGTTTACACACCCTTGTAGATTAAAATCTCCAGTGGTTTTACGTTATTGTTTAACTATAAATTTTATTTATTTTTTTCGCTGTTTCTTACAATGGCCAAATGTGTGGTGACATCACGCTACAACAAAGTCAATTAGAGACACGTAATATTTGTAAAGATGTTGTGCTAGAAGTGGTCAAACACTCAAGAGGTGAAGGTGGCTTGAAATGAGCGTGGATGAGAAAAAAAAGAAATTAACGTTATAGTCTCTATTACCTGAGAAACACTTCATGACACTGTTGGTGTGTCCTGTTACAGCTCGAGCATGTATGTGTCTCTGTCAGCAGGTCAAGTCCATTTAAACAACCCATCTACACTTTAAGAAACATGATCTAAAGCTTAAATATGCTAATGCTTATCAATAAAGATAAACATAATATATTTCAAATTTATTAACATGTTTCTTAACAGCCCCTTTAAGGCATTAATGTAAACACAAAAATTACAAATTAATATTTATGAGCACTCTCCATGGTCAGAGGCAGGAGTAGATGTGGTTCATACCTATGAAAAGTTCAGAATCAAACATTTTCATGAATCCTAAAGCGTCCATTAATTTAATTCTGCGCACAGTTTAAACACAAAACTTTTTTTCACGTTTCATGAAGGAGACCCTTAGAGGTAAGAACTGTTGTTCATAAGTTTGTCTTCTCACGTTTACTAGTCATCATCACTTAAACTGTTGACCAGTGACTGCAGCTGTTGTGCAGTTTAATTTTGCAGAAGGCAGGAATTGATCTGGTAACTTGCAACAAGTGGGACATTTTTTTTTTAATTATTTTTTGCTGTGAAAGGTAAAGGTTTGAGCCTGTAAAATACATGATTAGGATGCTTTCAGAGCATCTTCCTTTGGAGAAGGATTCAGCTAATATGAGGCCTCAGGTTAGACACAGAGTTTGCTGGGGGAATTGCATATTTTAAATGGCTTAGGAGTGCCTTAAGATTCCTTAGCAGTGGCTAAAAAAGTATGACTGGAGGGTAAAGGACATCTCAAATATGTTTAGCTTATTTGCTTGACTGCTGATAAGTGGAAGGTCATGGATGAATAGAGGTATATTAGTATGTAGTAGTAGTATAGTTCTGAACTATTCTGTTTAAAAAGCCATTATTTTTTTCTTAAAATGGATATGTTTGTATGGGGACGCAAATATGATCATGAGAGTCATAAAGTACTTTAATATCGTGATCATATCATGTACCATGTTCACCTTCTTGGTTTAGCAAATATTTGCAATTGTTCTTGAGCACCAGCAATAAGCAGAGCAATGAAAAACAAATGGACAAAGTTCAGTTTTACATAGTGGTACTTGATGTAGTTGAGAAACCGAACACAATGAAAATTTCCTCTGAGCTAGCACTTGGTGAGCACTTCGAGCTCTTTTGTTCTGTTATCGCCAGCTGAGTACTCTCCTGGTTCTGACACACGCTGGTAAACATCCTTATAATGAGCACATTTTTAAATTGTATCTTTCACGAAATGACTGGATATCTTCTCTTTGGAGATGGAGCTTTGTTGTGCAGCATCTTCTCTGCTGCAACTTTAATGTGATCCAGTTTGTCATGTCATCTTCTATGTTTGAGATCATGAAAACATTCACGTAGCACTAACTTTGGCCCCCGGTCACACTTCATATGTCCTAAGGGGAACTAGAGCTTTGACAGTGGCAGAGAGAAATTTTACGCCGTTCTGCAACTGTAAAATTCACACAGCACAGGAGAAATAAGTTACAGTGGTGGAACAAAGTGGAAGTCTGAATGAAGTATACAAACACAAATACAAACACTTCATGACAAGTAAGAACACTGACTCTATAAGCAGCATGAAGTTAAGATGCAAGTCTCCCAGGGCCAATGAACAGCTGGATTAGGCTTGAACTTGCTACATTAACTCTTTAAAGGTAGGGTAAGAGATTTCTGAATGTCATCATCTCTGTTGATATTTGAAACAGAACATCAACAAGACACATAGAGCCATCTCCTCCCTGCCCCTCCCCACAGTCCTCCCTGAGACAGCAAACTCCATCATTAAGTCTTCCAAGCCTCCACCCTGTTTGTTTCCCATTTACAGAGCCAGTGCTGTGTACAAGGTATCCAGAATCCATGTCATGATATTTTCTTTTGTCAAGAAAATAATATGATGAAGGAAAATAATATGAAAAAAAGTTGTTCCCTTTTCCTGACAGAAGTTATCTGTTCAACACAGCCATGCTTATACTCGTCAGCAACAGGCAGCTGCTTTAGTATTACTGCGTTTCTCACTTTTTCAGTCATAAATCACAGCACAGGTATGTGCAGTGAGACTCAGAAGGCTGTCGTGGTGCAGCACATAGTTTAACAAACTCTTGTGATGCCTTTGTTAAGCAATTTGAGTTGCCTTTGTGTATGAAATGTGCTACACAAATAAGCCTGACTTGCCTTGGCTTGCCCTTCATGGCATTGTTCTCTACAAATGACATTTTTGTGTTGCTCATCTGTCCCTTTGAACATGAACTATCACCAAGTTTTGCTGACTAACACTCTTTGGTAGTTTAGTAGAAGCTTGGTATCACCATTACTATGTTGTTTCTGCCAGCAGAGCAGAATGAAGGTACGAGACCATTAACTCCACAAGTTCAACTGCACAAAGTCCGTGATGTCAGCCAAAAGTCTTCTGAAGAGTGCCTCTTTTTCCTTGTACCATGCGTTGTCCTGTTGAGAAAGGGCGGAACAAACAGGGCTGAGAGGCAGGCTGGAACACCCCCACCTTACGTCTGTCACAGTTAGGTATTTTAGCTTGGCTGGCTTAGCTTATGATAACCCGTTTAAGATTCATTCTAATCAAATCTGTTCAAGCATCCACATTTCATGTGTAGCTACTGAAGCAACATTAGAAACAAGTGCTGCCAGTGCTGGTCATTCAGCCAACCACCCGTGGGAATAGACACGTTACAGTCAGGCAAGTCTAATGCTGTCAGCTTGCGAACTGTGCAATGACTGCAGGTCCCAGCAGACGTCCACTTGGAAAGGTCCTGATATGATCCGCTGTTCCTCCTGGCTCCTTTGGCCAAGCTACGCTGGAATAGTTGATGGAAGACATCTGCAGCAGGACCTCCCGTTTCAAATGTTATCTCAGTCGCAACGTCAGAATTGTCCACTGCATTTAGCTGACGCCTGGTTACCACAAACTCCCTCCTGATTAGCTCAGGTTCATCGTCGTTCTCTTCCAGGCCAACCCACAGCCAGTCATGGCAGTCTGTTTACACAAATAAGAGCACAACAAAACATATTCTTTTTAAAGTAACAATGATCATGCTCATGCCCTGTGGAACAAAGGGTCTGTTCTTTGTCATCTTTCGTGGCATCTTGAGTAATTTTACTCAATCATAATGTTGTATAAAAAGAGTCACCTTATGCTGCTACAGGAGAATGATGGATGTGTAGAACGCTTCCTGGCCAGCTGAGAGATATAATCTCCAGGGTGTCCTGGGTCTGCCTCGTGGTCTCCTCCTAGTTGGACATGCCCGAAACACCTCTTCAGGGAGGTGTCCAGTGGACTTCCTAACCAGATGCCTGAACCACCTCAACTGGCTCCTTTTGATGTGAAGGAGCGGCAGCTCCACCTTGAGTCTCCCCCAAATTACTGAACTTCTCACCCTGTCTCTAAGGGAGAGTTCATCCACACTACAGAGAAAACCCATTTCAACCACTTGTATCCGTGATCTCATTCTTTCGGTCACTACTCACAGTTCATGACCATAGGTGAGGGTTGGAACAAAGATCAACCGGTAAACAGAGAGCTTTGCCTTTTGGCTCAGTTCTCTCTGAGACCCATGGTCTCAGATTTGGAGGTACTGATTCTCATCCCTGCTGCTTCACACTTGGCTGCGAACTGCTCCAGTGAGCGCTGAAGATCCCCATCCGATGGCGCCAACAGGACCACGTCATTTGCAAACAGCAGAGACGAAATCCTGACACCACCGAACTGGAACTGCCCTGCTCCTTGGCTACGCCTAGAAAATCTGTCCATAAACGTTAGGAACAGAATCGGTGACAAAAGGCAGCTCTGGTGGAGTCCGACTCTGACTGGAAACGAGTTCGACTTACAACCAGCAATGCGGACCAAACTCTCACTCCATTTGTACAGGGACTCAGGTACTGTCCCTGATTTCCATACAATGTTGCAGAGACGTGTCAACCAAGACAATCCAACAACATCCAGAGCCTTAAGGAACTCAGGGTAGATCTCGTCCACCCCTGGAGCTCTGCCACCGTGCAGCTTCTTAACTCCCTTCGGTAACCTCAGCCCCCGACCCAAACGCGTAGGGAAGCTACCCTCTCATCTACTGGGTAATGTACAGGTTCCAAGCTTGGGGCCATAGGTAAGCCCACTCCAGCCTGTTCTCCTCTCACCTAGGGCAATGCGAGAGTAGAATAAGGTCCAGCCTCTTTCGAGGAAATTGCTTCCAGAGCCCAGGCTGTGCATTGAGGTGACCCCGACTTTATCTAGCCGGTACCTTTCAACCTCACGCACAAGCTCAGGCTTTTTCCCCACCAGAGAAGTAACGTTCTCAGTAGCCAGTTTAGTCAGCTGGTGGTCAGCACGCCAAGGCCCACACTTTTGGCTGCCGCCCAAGGCACAAAGCACCCGACCCCCATGGCCTTCCCTACGGGTGGTGAGCCCACAGAGAGGCGAACTCTTGGTGCTTGTTTGGGCTGAGTCCGGCCTGGCCCCATGGGTAAAAGGCCTGGCCATCAGGCGCTCCCCAACAAGGCCCTCCCCCGGGCCTGGCTCCAGGGTGGGGTCCCAGTAACCCTTCGAGTTCTTGTGTTTTGATCCATAGAAGTCAATTAAATCGCACTGAGTCTGGTCCGTCCCCCAGAACCAGTTTGCCTTGGGTGACCCTACCGGGGGGAAATGCCCCCGACAACGAGATCATTCGGGAACACAAACCCCTCTACCGTGTTAAGGTGCCGATTATTTTTTAAAAATAATATTATTTCATTGTAAATGAGCTGAAGAGCAAAAAGTTAAACAAAACCAATTAGAAAAGTGTCTCAGTATCAGTTTATACAGAATATATTATTTATATTGTGCATACAATGTCGAGCACTTGCACAGAGTGGCATTGCTGTCTGAAGTGGTGTAGACTGTTACAATTGGGTTTAATTTGGTTCAAAACTGAAAGTCTTTTGTTTTTATCAGAAGACATCTTGCCATTGTCATCAGGGATCAATCCCAAGACTGTGCCATTAGCCCTGCACTGACACTGACTATTTTTTCATACATTAAACATCTCTAAAAAAATTATTTGGACAAGGTTCCCACCTTTCTTTCCCTGAAGCCCCTGTATGTAGAATGTCCAAAACTTTATTTGCAATCTCCAGAATAGAACAGTTAGTCGCATTTATCTTCCATCATATTGAGCCTGGATCCCTTGCTTTTATCATTATGAAGCAGCTAACGATTGTCTCTAACAGGTGTTCCACGTGAGAGTAACATTAAGCTGGCTGCAACTTGCATCCTTTGACAGTCAAAAACTTTTAATACATGTTTTACTGAAATTATTCTTTGTCACAGAGTCAGCATGTTCAGCAAGCTCCTCATCACAGCAAATTTAAAGGCAAAACATTATTGACTATGCATATATAACTATGCATAAAGAACAAAAAACAAGATTTAATTAGATCTCAGAGTGGGCTAAGACCCACAAAGAATAGCACCTTACTGTCTTCATCTGCAGAGCAAAGTATAGTGGCTCCCCATTTGACTTTCTTTTTTTTTTTTAAACTCTGTACTCTGGTTTGTGCAACCAGAGGGTCTTTGAGCTGCATGATATTTGAGCCAGGACCCTGTATTCTTCTTTTTGTTTTGACAAAGTGAATGTGTTGGCTAGCTTTGCTATTTTAAAAAGCATCAGTCACCTGTTTGCACAGTGCCTACACAACACACCTCGGTGTGTAACAGCAGTGTTTGATGTATTTCATCATCCCACAGATTTCTGATAATCCAGTAAATGTGCTATGATCTTGCACATGTGCAAATCTAATGTTGACAATCTCTGTGCAGTGAAACCATCTACACCCTCTGTGATCTTTTGTGGCTCCCTTATGGAGGCTGGAACCCCAAGTTTCAAGCTGCTGCACTAAATGATTCACATTGTTTGGTATCAGTCTGTTCAAATAACTCTGCATGAAAAAGAATATTTGACAAGCTCTTTATGCCAGGGTAATCCTTAATAAGGTGTTTTTCTTAAAATGAACTGTAGGGTTGTTGCATGGCTCAGTGGCGTATGCAGACCTGCGACCTGTTTCCTGCATGTCTTCACCACTCTGTCTGAAAAAAAAAAAAAAAAAAAAAACTATAAAAATGCCCTGCAGTTATCTATCTGTACCTAATTAGTTACTTCTACTTTTAATTTCACCAGCTATGCAGTACATGCATAAATGAATATAATAGTAAAGTAAATATAAGTATAAAGTAATATAACTTTGATACTCTTGACATATGAAAAGTAAACATCCATCCATTATCTATTCCTGTGCAGGGTCACAGGATGAAAAGTAAACAATCTAAATTCAGTTTTTTGTTCTGTGTATAAGACTTCTCTACTGCATGCATAAATAACTGATTAAAATCAGGACTTTTATGCCTCCACACTGGTGATCGCTGTGCTCAAAAGTATTGTTTTCCATTTGCCCATCTGTCTGTCCCACTCTTCATGTCACAATTTATACAACTATTATAAAACAATACCAAATAACTATCCAGCAGAATAAATGTCCAAAATGGAATAAAATGTCCAAAATACCAAACTTGACTGGTACATCACACCACTTTAGTGGCCATAATACAGTGTTATAACTGTAACATAAGGACAGATTTCACATTTCGTCAGATGCATAATTGATTACACTTATTTTAAGAGCCTGTCTTGAAACTATACTGATCTTGGCTGGGTTTAGGATGTATATGATGCAACCACATTTTAGAATTTAAACCTTCCTTGAATCAATACCTAAATTTGAAGCCCTTTCCAATGTCATATCGACAATCTTGTGTTTTCCCAAAATCACCTCTGTTTTCTTTTCTCTTATCTTTGTTTTCCAAACATGTATCATTTAGGTGCCACAATATCAAAAATCTAAAGTTTGACCTGAAGGGCTTCAGCCCGTGTAGAGTGTGTTCTTCCTTTTGACTGTCAGCTCTCCCTTTTGCTACGATACTATGTTTTTAGTGTGTGAGGTTGAGGTCCAGGAGACAGAGCTTCACCCCTTGAATGCAACAAAGAAAAAGACTCACAGTGCATAAAACAGCTCTAGGTTACACCCACATGCTGCTGTTGCTTTCATCCTGCCACCTGTGGAGTGGGTGTCACCATCCTATTCACCAAATCTGTCAGATAGACCTGTTTCTGTTTACAGGGCATGCTTTAGGCAGTGGATTCTGGTTTTTTGAAAAGCATTTTTTTTCCTCCTCTCACAGTTCTTGCGGGAAAATGTATCAGAGGTGAGCAGACATCAGTTAATAACAGAGACTCTACTTATTTTGCCACTGACATTGTGTTATTGATAATCAAGGTGACTGACTTTGAAAGTTATTGAAATACACACCAAGCAGATACCAACAGTCAGTAGAAACGTGCTGAATACAATCACCACGAAAGTGTGACAAACCCCGACACGTCAAATAATGCTATAATTATATTATATGCTATCTGTTAGACTTCTTTTTACTTGCTGCATATTTAGTTTTCTCTTACTGTAAAGAGCAGATATTGGCCCATCAAGGTGTGTAGGTGTGTGTAGGAGGTGACAGTTTTGAACAATATTTTTGTTAGGTCTCTGCTTCCAAAGGTTCAAATATACATTTATAAATGACCTGGCACCTGAGATAGAAGCAAGTGCACTTTGTCTCCTCCTCCTCCACCTCTTCCTCCTCTGTTTGGGTTAAAATTAGGTTACTGTCAGTGTCAAGCCTCTCCTTATCGTACAGTAAACTCCAGCAAAGCAGTTTATTCAAAAAATAAACTTAAAGAGGAATTTTAGTAGCCTGCTGTACATGGTCGTTTCCCGTCCATCCTGAGGTCCACTGACTTTAATTTGGCAGCTTCCTGTTATTTCCACTCAATCATTAGTCTTGTAGCATGATGTCTGTTCCAGCTTAAAGTCCATATTTGACTTTGTTCATGAATTGTAAAAGTTTATGTAACATTTAAAATAAATATTGAGTGTAAATATGCATGAAGGTGTTGAAAACTAAAAGAGAAAAATAACTTTACAGGCAAGATATTTATTTTTATCAGTGCACATGGGAGTTCAATAAGCTTAACGCAACTCTTTTCTGGGACAACAGGCTTTAAACTGGACAGTAACTTCACGCACAGCTCTGGGCTAAGTCCCCCCACTGGATGATTTAGAAAAGGCGCTAAAAACTGCCAAAGTGGTTGACTGGTCTCAGGAATTTAGTTGTAGCTGCGGTAATTGCTCAGTGCCCAGACCGGAGGAAAAAAAAAAAAAGGAAGAGACAGAAAAACAGATCACCAAGTTAAGAGGGTTGTTCAAAAAGGTGGAGGACCCCTTCCCTCCTGAATCCAAGAAAAGACCTTTTCTTTATTTGCTCTTGCAAGAAAAGACTGGGTCTCTCAGTAGTAAAATAACACAAGTAACATTAGCTAGAGTGAAAATGTGCGTTCTGGTACTTCAGAGTCTGACACATGGAGAAGTTTGAATCATTGTGCAAAAAAAAATGAAATACTAAATTAAGGTTTAACAAAAAAAAAAAAAGGGACGTTTCTTGAATTGCAACAGAAATTTAAATCAGTCATTGGTTCATTTGCTTGAATGTTTATTTCAAACAGATCAATCAGTCCAGTGTTTTATAAAGCACTTGTCGGACACCATGTGCAACACAAAGGGCTTTACAGGATTAAAAACAACAAATCTGATACAGACAATAAAATCCCCCCATCACTGCTGCCAAGAAGACATGGAGACATGACCATATGTATACATTGATTTTTATCTTTTTTTTTTAGTGAAAAAGAATATTTGACAAGCTCTTTATGACAGGTTAATCCTTAATAAGGTGTTTTTCTTAAAATGAACTGTAGAGCGCAGATTTTAATGCGCTCTTAAAGACAAGTTCACAGTTTAAATTAAGTTATTGCTGTTAGCTTAGCTGAACAGGCAGAAACAGTCTACATGTTTATTGAGTTATATAGTCCTTTCTAAAGCTGCTGTGTATTGATATAGTCATGAACAGTGTTCCTCAAGTCTGGCTTTGGGAGCCACAGCTTTCCAGAACACTGGATTTGAAATGAATTGATCAGCATCAGCATCAGCATCATCATCAAGGTCAGCACAAGTTTGTTAATGACCCATTTATTTGAATCAGGTGTGTTGGAGGAGGAAAACATCTGAAACATGTCAGCCAGTGGCCCCTGAGAACTGGAATTGAGGAAAACCGATCTACTGTAGAAGACTTTCCCTCTAATAGAAGCCATTTAATTTGTGAGGAAGCTCATGAAGTCACTGCTATTTAGTGTTAAAGGAACACATGGCTCAGCGGCACTATCACATCATCTTGTTTATGGCTCATTTGTAAAGGTGCGTATTGAAAGGAAGCTTGAGACGCAGCTCATTTTTGCTCACAGTTTTGATGTCTTGAGTCGGCTTCACTTGGGTCTGAGGTGTGAAAATGAAAAACATTTGGGGATGTGGAGCTCAACCCAAGACTTTTGCAGTCTGCTCTTCAACTATGTTTGCAAACTGTTCGGTGGAGCCATTGGCACTCAAACTGTTGACAAAGTAAAAGAGTGCATGAAAGCATGATTATATTTCTGGTAGTGTAGTATTGATTTCTATCTCTTTTTTTTTAACCATTCAATATGAGTCATTTTCATGCTAAATCAGTAGATTTATTGATCTAGGCTTTCTAAAAGGGAAGACGGTCTTTAGTGGGTTGTGAGCTTCTTTTTGACTTATACTCTTACTGTTGTTTCCCTCAGCATGTGCATTTTAGTAAAATCAGAAATAATCTGTTTTTATACTTCTTGAAAAAAACATTTTTCATGTGTAATTCCTCAGTATTTCTTGGATACTTTTACCATGATGATAAAAAAAAATAGTAGCTGAACTCTTGTTTTGTATGATGTTTGCATTTAGACTTGTGGATGTCAGACCAGAGTCGTGGTTGTATCCCTGTACCCCAACCAGTGTCTACAACTGGAGCCAGCTATAGTCCGACCAGAGCTGTTAGAGGGAGCTGTTTAAAACAGCATGAGCGAAGAAGTTAAGTTCTCATAAGGGAGTCCTTACCTAAATATATCACGGTTTGACAAATGGAGTCATGAGGAGTGTGATTACCAGATAGCAGAAAGTCAGTGCCGATATAGGATCAGGAGCCTTTTATTCTCTCTGCAAATTAAAACAAAAAATGTTATATTTCATATGGATAAAAAAAAGAAGAGGGCACAATAGAATAAACATTTATAAAGCCCCCCATCCATTATTATTAAAGGGGACATATTACTTTTTTTCACTGCTTGAGCATATATGCTTGGATGCCCAAAGTGACTATCAGATAAAACTCTAATCTTTTCAATTTGTTTGGAGTGGCCTTGGTCTAAAAATATGTCATTCAGTGAGTGGTTAAGATGTGTAGTGTACTGTGACATCACAGACCCACATCAGAGAAGAATGATCGAGTTAACTTCACCTAATTTAATATCTTGCTGTGTTTGCTGGTGGGTGGTTCAAAGTTTTATGACCAATTTCAAAAGAGGCGGATGTTGTGGAAGAGAAGGGGTGGAGTGGAATTGAGATGCTAATTCCACCCACCTGAAACCAGCCTATGAACACAGATGTAGAGATGACTGACACTGGAGATTTTGCACTGTGTTGTTGTGGTATTTCTTTTTAAAATGGCACTAGTGACCTTTTATTCACAGTGAAGAGCAACAGAGAGCGCAAGACAGGCACAAAGGGTCACAGGCGGGGAGTCGAACCAGCGGCCGCTGCAGGAGGACTGTGCCTCTGTACGTGGACCGCCTGCCTCAACTCTTTAAATTAAATTATGCCAGCTTTTGAAAAAAGGGCAGAATATGCCTCTTTTAATAAAAAATATTGTTTCTATGGTGTTTGAAACTTATTTAAATTATTTTCAATTATACACATTAGCAGCTATAACTGTGCCTTGACAGACCGAGCCACGGTGTGTTGAGTTCCAATTATGTTTGTTCAGCTCCACAATAAATATGCAAAAAATAACTGACACACCCTGACTGTTCGTGACAAGTTGGGGTTTAGTCAGGCAGGCGTTCGTTAGGGGCTAGTACGCCAGAATTCACCATACAAAACATTCAATTATAAATGGGCCACTATAATCGTTATAAAACCAGTTTAACAAGTTTTACCATTAAAAAAAATCAGGAGGAAAGCCATCATTACCTGAAAGGCAAGAGGTGAAGTCAGAGACAGGAACAAGATGGGATAAGACAGCGATGGCTTAATGGCTCAATGGGTTTAACAGAGCTCATAATGGAACGATTCACCCTGACCTGCTGAACACTGTACAGTAGTTAACTACTGCAGTAAATTATTTAAAAGAAACATAAATATGGCGACACATTTATAAAAGAATAAGTGCCAAAGAATATACCTTCGACTGCGATTTGGCACTCAGCTGAAGGTGCACAAATGCAGTAATGCATTACAGCCAGGTGGAGGGTTTACAGCAGTAGAGCCAGAGGGAATGTTCATGAAGGCTCTCACCATGAAGTCATATTGTTATGTTGACACTGCGTTAGTGCTGAGTCCAAAATGACCCCTTTGTTTACTTATTCAATACGCCCTTCAAACACATACTAATCATTATTACTCATACTCGTCATTACTTTGTGTCACTTTGATGAGTCATGCAACATTGTGGGATCGTTTTCAGAAAGAAGCGGACAGTATTTGGTCCGTTTCTGATTTTTTTTTTTTTTTTTTTACAGCGCAATCACAGATTTCAGGGCAAAATACAGGGCACTACAATGTCATTGTGATGCAGTTTTAGGTAGTTTTGATGCTTAAACCCTACCATCAAGTTTTCACATCTAGTCTTCAAAACAAAGACCATAAAGAGAGTCGGTTACTAATAATCAAAAAGGTATCGCCTTCCTCTGGCTCAGAAATTAATAAAAACTGTAGTTGCTGTTCATCCTGTGCTTACAGACATTTAAAACTATTTAATTTTTTCCACCTATTTATCTTCAACTTGTTATATATTGACATTTTGTCACAACTCATTGGCAACACAGATTGAAAGAAGAGAGAGAAGTCTATAGTTTTGTTTTTTTACACTCTGGATAAATTGTATGTTCATTGTCTAAGACACTGGATTAACATTGTGAGCTGACTTGTTTTAAACCAAACCACGATCCTTTCCTAACCCTAACCAAGTTGTTTTGGTTCGTTTCGTTTGGATTGCACTGGAGATGTCTTGTGCCATTAAGGAGGTGAAAGAAAACAAACAAAGAAACAAAAAAAAGCCCACGAGGTTATTTCAAAGAGCCAGTGTCAACAGTGATTTTAATGATGGCTAAAGCAGGTTCCAAGGAAGGGTTTCAGGAGCAAAGATGGACAGAAGTTCTCCTATTTGCCATCAATAGTTTCAGAAAGTCACTGAAATAAATGTTCCTCAAAAAAAAAAAAAAAAAAAAAAAGAAGATTAAAATGGATTTTAACTTCTTTTTGAACAGTGAATAATTTGATGAAACAGTTTAGGAATCTGGCCGACTCAAGGTTGTTAAAGCATCAAGAGAGCAGGCTTAAGCTGAACACAGATGATCTCTGATCCGTCAGACGGCACAGCATCAAGGACCACCAACTCGTCTAGACTGTTCTAACCACACGGGCAAGAGATTGCTTTGGGAATCTTACGTCAGTCACTATGATACAGACCTGCATTCACAAATGCCACTTAAAACTGCACTGTGCAAAAAAAGAAGCCTTATTTTAGTCTTTTACACCTCTGGTCTGAGGAGATCTTGAGTGGGCCATCACACAGTGGAAGCATGTAATGTGGTCGGACAAATCTGTATTCCAGATGTTTTGGAAGAAATAGACACCATGTGCTCTCGATAAAAGACTAATAAAACCATCCAGACTGTTATCAGCAGTATGTCCCAACGTCAGAGTCCATGCTGGTATATGGTTGTATTAGTGTATTAATGCAGAAAAGACCTGTAGAGGAACTGGACTGCTTCTAGCTTGACATCCTCTGTGCCAGACTACCTTTTAAGTTTTGTGAGACGGAATGATAATATCACAAATTGGTGAAAAAAAAAAATCTTTCCAGTCTTGACTTTTCTTAGAATCTGTTGCTCGCCTCAAGAGCAAAAATAGATGCTCAAATGAAGCTGACCAAAAAAACATGAACTATCTTGAGTTGTCTGCATTGAAATAAAAGTCATAGTAAAATAAAAATTACTACTTTTTCATTTCATTTTCATTTTCCACATTATTCCAACTCCTTCTGATTTGGGGTTATAGACTTCCTCAGCAACACAATTACGATATGTCTGAAAGTGTTTTTTAAATTAGTCTAATGCATTTCATCATCTACAAAGGTGCTCTGACTCACATAAACAATCGGAGCAGAATGTGATCTTTGTTAGTAAAGTACCACCACAGTCTGAGCCACTGAGTAATTGGGGTGATTTTCTGCCAGCTTGAGTTAAATATGCTTTATTTTAGTATTTTTAGAATTTTTCCTGCCTGTCTAAACTTTCAAGGTTTTGTTAATCTGAAAGAGGCATTTAATTAGTTAAGAGCTGCAAGAAAGTAAAAAAACTGCTCGGCAGAGGAGGATGAGCGGAGAAAACGGACGAGCCCGTGGAAACCAGTCTTCCCAGTTCACGGGTGTAACACACGTGCTGCTTTGGTGAGAACCGTCAGCACTGCCGTCTCTCAACCCTCTCCACCCGTCTCTCAACACATCCTCTCCTACCTCTTCCCCTTTCTTTCTTTCCTTCTTTCTCGCTCCATCCCCTCCCTCTCTTCCAGCCAGCTCCACCACAAAGCCCCACCCACAGCATGAGAAGACAGGGAGAGGAATATGATCTAACCGCACTCCCAGAGATATTACCTCAGCAGCCACCCCCACCCCTTACACACACATGCAAACATAAACTCCTACCTTCCCTTCTGTCGTACCCCTCCATACCCATTCACTGCACTCCCACCCCCAAGCGTTCCCTTCCCTTGCTCCCCCTGATGTCCTCCTCATCCTCCACTCCTTACACCACTACTGCCAGGCCGTAATGTTTTTCTTAGCCTCTCCTACACAGTTTTCACACAGATTCCATCTCCCTCAACATACAGCAACATCCCACACACCCTGGGCCCAGCTGACCCACTGAGAGAGGAGGTGGGAGAGCTTTGGGTGGGCAATAGTGCCATCAGCGAGGGACAGGCACTGTGACTGTTCCACTAGAAATCTGAGAGCAGGAAACCTGAAAGTAAGTCCTCACTTTAGCCCTCTGCTTTCAGGAACTGAATGAAAAACGACTCTTCCAACGACTCTCTTTTCCTCTTCCAACATTTTTCTGCCGGCCCCCATTTTTTTTTTTTTTAACGGCTTCTCGTATGCTGATCTTTGCAATAGTTTAATTGAGGCCACAGTGATGTTGCCTTTGACAGGATGTGGTGTAGGATTCACAGCTTTAAAGGTTAGGGTGTTTGTTATCGACATGTCTTGTTACCTTCCATCAGTTTGTTGTGGTTTTCTCAACATAGCCCTTAAACAGACTCAGCATCCATCCGTGGCTCTCAACAGTTACACTACCCCTGTTGTCGATGTGATGACTCTTGAGAATGAGAGATGAAGCAGCTTGTTCTTTTCCCAATGACTCATTTTGACTAATCAAGTTGTGTGAATGTAGCTTATCGCCCAACATCTAGAAAACATGAAAAACTGTAGGATCCCACACCGGCCTGCTCGCCACCAAATAACACGGTTAGCAGCTACCTGATAAACACATGTATATTATAAAAGATAAAGCACATGATACATCCTTATGACGACAAAATGACAGAAAAAAAAACTTTCCATGGGATAACGATATGTATTTTCTGTTCAACATCTTAGTGTCAGACTGTAAAATGGTAAGCAATTGAAACAGTAAAGCTGTGGAACTTGCAATGTAATTTGCTTTGAATATAATTAGTCATACATCAGTCTAATATGAATTAGTTTGACCTGGTAAGATGGTTAAAAGCAATTTGGTCTTGAAGAAAAATGACAAATGACCTATTAATTATGTATTATGTCTTGAAGCACTTAATGTGTTAAAATGAAGCACCTAAACCATGGAAGCATCACGCTCCTCTTTCATTATCTTAGTTGTCAAGGTGATGAGTTTCTCTTCTAGTGAGGAATAATTGAGTTTTTTTTTTTTTGTGGTTAGGGTGTCTTAATCACAAGCATAAATAAATAAATGAATAAACATAACCAGATTCTCCTGGTTAAATGTCTTGCAGTCTTGTAACTACCAGCATCTCCTCCTTCCACTAATTATGTTTTGTCAGTATTTATGCCGATCATGATCATCAATCATCATCATCATTATCACGTCATTGATCTCAGCAGAGGTTTGTCACCTTCATTGCCCAGAAAGTATAAGAGGGGACATATTTTGTCAGAATAAATGCTAAATTGGGAAAGTGTTTTAAAATGTAAGCTTTGCTCATCTGTTTTTAATTACATAAGGTGTTTGAACAAGGTGTGTCTGGTGAACTGTATATGCACTTTGCCACAAAAAAAAGGAAAAAAATGGATTGTGTGCAAGGATGTTGGACCAATACCTGGCCCCTTACTTAGGCAAGGCAAGGAAAGTTTATTTGTATAGCACATTTCGTGTAAAAGACAATTCAAGGTGCTTTACATAAAACATTTGAAGCATTACAGAATATTAACAAAAACCCTTTAAGACAACAACCTGAGACGTCCCATCCAGGGCTTGTCCCATGTCGCCGGCCGTTATTACTTTTTTTTTCTTTTGTTTACTTTATAATGCTCCACGATTAGTAAATCCCAAAATCAGCAGCTATGAAGCTTCAAATTATCCGTCTACTCCAGTCGTCACCAGGACGGTTTTACTGCTGTTTCACCTTTTTTTTTTTTTTGTCATTTTTGTACATCTTTTATATTTTTTTGTTTTACTTTTTATTTTACGCCTTAAGGCTGATTTATACTTGGACGTCATGTCCCCACCCTACGCAGACACTCCGGTGCACCTCCCCAGAATTGTAGGTGACCGCAGACAGTGCCGCAGAGAGGAGAGAAAGGAGGCCTCTGATTGGTCAATTCTACATCCGTGTAGAAAAGAGCGCGTCATCGAAGAAATAAGGAAGTACCCACATCTGTACGATTCTCGTCATTCTCCACACCACAAAGACAGCACATATTCTAGTAATTCATTGAGGGAGATTGTGATGAATGTGGGTCTGGATACGGTCGAGGCGGTGAGGAAGTGGAAAAACCGCAAGCGATAAGTTTAGTAAGATTAGCAAGTTCGTAATTTGTCCCTCTTGCGTTGTGGCGCGGAATAACATAGCGGAGAGCGCGCTTCAAAATTGAGTATAAATCAAAAGTGACTGCGGCATACCGGCGACAAGCTGACAGCGATACATTGCCGTGAGAGTATACACGGCCCTTAATCCAATGCTAGAAACGCGTCAGGCTAACGTGATGTGCCGACTTCTAACCGCAGCAATTTAGAAAAAAATGTAGATCCACCACTCGCAAAACTTCTACTGCAACATTCATCTGCACCAGCTGAGACTGGATTTGAACTTGGTGGCAGGTTAGTTCAACTTTTGGAGATTTCCAAGCCTTTCAATAAAGTTAGCTAATGACGTCCATTTTACTCACACACCCTCTGGTCAGTTTCATGACATTTGTCAACTCTGAAAGCTTTATCATCATCACCTTAAAGTTAGCATCTTAGTTTCTTAGTTGTTTCCTCACTTGCCCAACTTTTGAGTCTCTTTATTTGGGACCAGACTGTTTTTTTGCATGTCTCAACCCCACTGGAACTGTTAAGAAGTTATCTTTATATCTCCAGTTGTAAGAGCATATGAAGGTAGTTGGCTCTGCGCCACCAGTTGTTGTGGATGTAACAGTTTAGGTGTTAAAGTCTAGACCATGATTTAATGAAGACTCAACTTTTTCAGATGTATTCAAAGGGAAACAAACATCTTACTTTCGGGTCAATACAATAAAATCCGAGTACTCGTCTCTGATTTCGAAGTTCGAATGCAGTTAATGCATGGGTTCGAGTCAACAGTGCTCAAGTCTGAATCAAGTCATGAGTTCTTAAAATTGGGGTTAAGCCAGACTCGAATCTCAAGTCCTGGACTCCAATACTATGTGAGGGATCAAGCGGACAGACTAGAGAGACAGAGTTTTATTAAAAGTTTTAATAGCAGTATTTTACAAAAATAATAAACTCCCAAATAGATTCTCCGAATTGTAAGTTGGGCCCATAAAAAAGGGTCAAAGTAACATAACTGAACTCCAAACTGAAAAGAGCCTGATGGCATGAATTGACCTAACAAAACTGACACACAAGGCAAACAGTGATAGTGGGTGATCAGCCCACAGACAGACACGTGAGGGAGAAGACAAAGACCTGGCAAACTAAACTACAAAAATTACAAGACAAATCAATGTACCATTTTAACGAAGCAATATTTATAATAAAAGAGAAAAAACTACAAAAAGTAAAGAAAAAGGACTAACTAAATGTGTGCACCCATTAAAATTAATCCAAGTCAAGATTACGATAGGGATTAAATTATGAATTGTGTATCTAAATTAAAAAATAAATAAATAAAAAAAAAAAAACATCACCCTCATGTTCCATCTGTGGCTGCTGGGGGCTGCTGGGGGCTGCTGGGGGCTGCTGGGGTCAGCCTCCACAAATACAAGCCTATCATGAGGATGTGTTGGAAGATCTCACAGAGCTGCGTGACAGAGGACCCTCCAGCTGTGGTGAAGTCTATACTGAAGTGTCAAACAAACTTAGAAATATTTTCACATAATATGTACTGTAGCTGGTTCATTGGAGGTTAGGTTGTAGCTCAGAGCTATTTAATAACCACTGGTCTACAATGTGGCCAGAGTTTGTTTGTTTTTTTTTTTTTTTTTTGTCTCCCCAAACTAGAAGAGCACTGTACTGACTGAAAATCCACAATAAAAAATTCTGAATAGTTTTTTAAATCAACAAAGATGATATTTTTAGTATGAAACCACCAATTAGAAAAGAAATCCTATTTTTCTGTGCTATAATGTTTTTGAGAGGTTTTATTTTTTTTAAATAGGGAGAAACTATTTCTTACTACATCCATACTTTTTATTTTCTATACCTACTTCATCATTTTCAGGATCATATGGAGTTCCTGGGCTTGTCGCCTAACCAAACATGCTTGTTTTTAGATTCTGGGAGGAAGCGAGGGTACCTGCGGAAAGTCTGAGCAGTCGCAGAGAGAACAGGCAAACACTAGACAGAAAGGCTGTTGTCATTATTTCAACCAAGAAACTTCTTGCTTTGCGGTTACAGTCTTTTTTTTTATATTGTTTAGAAGATTTTAGGTGATTTTGATTTGTTATATCCAAACACTAAAACACTCCAAATTTACATATGTAGGGAACACCAGATTTCAGTGACAACAACCAGTACAGAGCACTCATTCATTTTTTTTTTTTTTTTTAAGATTTTTTTTTTGGCTCTAGTGGCCTTTATTGATAGTGGAGAGAGACAGGAAGAAGGGCAGAGAGAATGGGGAAGACACACAGCAAAGGGCTGACGAGGTGGGAGTCGAACTCACGACCAGCTGCATGAGGACTGTAGCCTCTGTATATGGGCCGCCTGCCCTAACCACTGCGCTACCGGGGCGGCCCAAGAGCACTCATTCATGATAACCTGTTTACTGTATTCCAGGATAGTCATATGTGGGACAACATAAAAGTACATCCAGTGAACAATAATAATCCCTCTTGGTCTATCAATATCCACATGATCATTATGGCCGGCAGACAGGGTGAGGGTGCTGGTCAGTGAAGGATTGTGGGTTTTGCAGTTCAGAACAGCCAAAATAGCCAGGCCGCTGGTGGGGCATGTGACTACAGGGACCGGCGAAGCTTGAGACTGTCCTGGCACAGCAGATGAAACCGCGCTGACACAAATGACTGGCCTGGACGCCTTTCATCTCATCAGGGAATCAGAGGCCCTTGTCAAAAACCAGAAGGCAGTTGTAGGCCACAAAAGCACAAGTTACGGGTGTTAAACCATGCCAGGGAGAGGGGAAATCTTGCACAGCTGGAAGGACAGGAAATATTTTATTCTGAAAGCCATGGTAGCTTGATTGAGGATAATTGTTTTCAGCGACTTTGCTTAGAAGGAGGACTGTTTTGAAAGGCATAACTTGTGACTTTATTCTTTGATTAATCTCACTCTTGCGTGGGTGTGCTAAACATGATGTTGCTTGAAGTATGAAAAATGTTAAAAGAAATTTTGCCTGCAGATGTATGTGCCACTGCACATTTCTTTGTTCTACCTGCAGAAAAAAAGTGCACACATATGCACAGTATATATGGCAGTTTAAAAAAAATGCAGATATTATGATAAGTATGAGGTAAAACGCTCTCATACCTACTGTGGTTTTTAGTGTTGCCAGGTCAACCTGCCCACTCTACACTCAACAGCACTGGGATGAGGGTTAGCGGCAGAAGAGGTGAGAGAAGAGAAGTGGGAATGCTAATGGTGATTTGGGGAAGGAAAACGGTGGCAGGCTGGTGGCTGGAGATAGAAAACGATAGTAAGAGGGAGGAAGGGTTGAGAGTAAGAGGAAAGGGGACAAATGAATGGTTGAATTAAATATTGACAAGTTAATAAAGTCAAAAGAAAAGACAATTGATGCATTACATAGATCAGGATAATAAAGACGAGTATGATGAAGACCAAAGTTCCTTTTACTCTTTTAACCCAACCACTCCACCCAGCGCTGCAACTGTCAGCTCTGTCCCGGCATGCCCTCTATCTACTTTTTTTTTTTTTTTTACATCAGATAAAGTATGTGCCATCGTTCATGCTAATCACTGTGTGTGTGTGTGTGTGCACGCGTGCCCATGTGTGTGTGTGTGTGTGTTTATGCTACCCTTGCTTACCAGCTGCCAGTGTGCAGCGCTCAATCCAGCATAGGCAAAGCCTAATTACAGACGCACGGCTACATATTTAGCCGGCATGCTAACCATAACGGAGGAGGCAGAAGGGAGGGGATCACTTGGAAAAGTCACGGCTGGACGGGAGCTTCACAAGCATGGACCACAGGAACATGGGAGGAGGGGGGGTTTACTCTATTTAAGGATATGCTGCTCTCATTATTTATCATAGTGTAAGTCTCGGCAAGAAGCGGAAACCTGCAATTGACTACATGCATCGGCACTACCCCCATGTCACCCACGCCCTCCCACCCACACTGTATATCCTGCCATCCTCTCCCTGTGTCCACGATGTCAAACAATGCACACACACACCATCCCATTTCCCCACTGTCATGCACCATTATTGGTTTTACTTTTGCTCTAACGCACTTGTCTCCTGCAATGTAACGCCCAGTGGGAGCAGGGTGGCACAAAGAGCACACATCTCATTACAGGGACGGATGTCTTTCGTGTTCGGCACACACTAAATGACACAGAAAGTTTTTCAGGTTGTCAAGTTGAAACTCCAAAGGCAAAGTGTGTGTGTGTCTATGTATGTGAAAGTGTGTGACGGACAGTTTGAGAGACTAGAAAGGGTTGGCAGTTAAACTCTGAGCTCACCCACGACTCTACCACTTCCACCCACAGTGTCCTCTATACAGCTGCTCTCACTGAGCCAAACTCGCACTTCTCTTTCCCTCTCCATCGCTCTCTCCCTCCCTCATCCATCCATCTATCCATCCATCTCTCCTTATATACTCCATTTTCTATTTCTAATTGTTCCTTATATTTTCAGTTGTTACCCTCTGCCCTCCCCACTCACCGTGTGGTATTTTTATGCAGTCTTTTGCTGGTAGCAAGTCTTTTGCTTTCTATTTCAAACTTCCACACCAGGACACAGTTTATCCCTGTATAAAATCTCAGCAGAGGAAAAAAAGAATTAATGGAAAAAAGTTGCAGGTACGCAGTTTTTCACATGCAATAAAACGTGTTTGGCCACAAACTTATTCGTAAAGAAAGAGGTGCCACACATCTGATGTGATGAAAACCCTCAGCATTGGTTGGAAGACAGCGTTACAGCATTTTGATGAAGACAACTCATCATAAAATCCTGTTTATCATCCACTACCATTTGACACTTCTCGACTTTGTTCAATTACCGTATAAATAATTCTTCAGCTGTTTGTATGAAAAGATGACTCAGCGATGAAAAAGTCATCACAAGAACAGAGGAGCTGATTCACCGCTCACACTCAGAACGTCCACTGTTCATCAAGAAGGAGTTATCATGATTAGTATTTCATTGACAAAACAACCTCCTGTTTAGTAACCTAGACTTCTGTGAGATGACTGAATTTGATCTACAGACACACCAACCCCACTTCTTGGCCGCCTCCTAATAAATATCCACATAGCATAGCAACTGTCCTCCAGACATAGTTGACAAAACTGTCAACGTTTTAAAAAATTTGGCAATGCTGTTTTTATTATTCAAAAAAGGCCTTACTCCCCTTCAGACTGCACACACACAAACACAGATATGTAAGCTACTGAGGACGCGAGGTATTGTCAGCTGATGACAGAAGAGCTTGAAGATGGCTCTTCCAACCTTCAGCAGCTACGGTTAAGCTATTCTTAACCACTGACTGGAGACCTGAAAATGAAGCAAACCCCTATGAAGAAGAAAAAGAATAAAAAAGGAATATCAGCAAACCTCAAGCTTTCAATTTCTGTTATCTGAAATGTCATTAATAAATGGAAATTAAGGGGAGTTGTAAAAGAATAAGGCAGTCATTGCTGTGACCTCTACATCTGAGATACGTAAACTATTGTTCTGAGTGAAACTAAGAAGCATAACCAATACTGGTTAAAAGATCTGTGAAGGGAGATAGGAAGCATGTTTCTAAATCAAGAAGGGAAATATTTGATGCACTCAAATTTGTTCTTTGGCATATGAAGGTAGGACGTTTCAGTGTACTGACTTGTGGAAAAATCAAACTTTTACACGTCACATTTAATGTTCAATTTTACAGTTTTTAGTCTTTAAGTCCAGGAAATAAATCCAACCATACATCAGAGAGCACGTAAAAAACAGCCAAAGAAAGCAATAATTGAATGTTATATCAGTGAAAAGGCTTTGAACCTTTTGACATGTCACAGCAGGAAAAGTGCAGCCATAATAATGGCTACTTCATTCCACATTGACTTTACTATTCACGTTCTCATACTTATTTACTTATTTTACATTAATGGATTTTATACTTAGAGTATTTGAGTGGCTAAAGTTGTAACTTGGACAGGTGACAGATGCTTAATGCAATTACCTGCTTATATATTTTTCCTAAATTGTTTCTAAAGGGGAATTCCTGGAGACTTCTCTGAAACAAACCATCTGGCAGTTCAGGATAGATTGCAGCGGGAGCCAGTAGATAGCCACGATCTGTGTATTGATTGCATCTCTCTTCACTTGAGACACGAGCCAGATGTTAATAGAGGGTACCCTAAGTACCGTAAAATGGTGCTATTTTTATCTGCTCAGTGATTCCCAAAGTGTGGGCCGCGGCCCCCTGGTGGGCCGTCGCGGTACTGCAGGTGGGCCGTGAGAGGTTATTAAAATTAAACAAATATGTTTTAAATCTTTAAATCTTTTTAAAATATGTTTTTAATTACTGTAAAATATTAATGACATGATTTAAAAGCATTAAGAAGTAACAAAACAAACCAGGTAAGTGTTATTCTACCGTCATCTTAACTTAATATGACAAGTGTCACCTTATTTGTTGACCCCTTACTTAATATCAGAACATGGTTCCTAGTCCTGTATGTTGATCACAGTTGTGATTAAAGGTTTCGGTGGGCCGCAGAGATTTTTCGCATTTCAAATTGGGCCTTGGGGTTCTGAAGTTTGGGAATGGCTGCGCTAACTAGCAGTAATCCATCGCATTTGGGACCTTTTGGGGACACGACCACTTCTGGTAAAGAAAGCAACAAGTAGGGCTGCACGATTATAGAAAAAATGATAATCACGATTATTTGGATCAAAATCACGATTACGATTATTAATCAAGATTATTAATCAAGATTATTTTTTGTTCAGAATGTTATTTAAAATCACGATATGAAATGTAACCAAGAAAGTATTGCATAAGGGATGGACAAATTATATAAAAGGCAATAGCATGAAACTTAGGCGGTCCTAGAGATTTTTGGCCATAAACACTAGCCTGTAAACATGTCTTAGCTTCAAGAACGCCCAAAGGTAGGTCACTACCTTGTCCCCTACACTACATTGTACATGGTCACGATTAATCACGATTTTCAAAATTTTAATCGTGGCAACCAAAAATCACGATTTCGATTATTTTTCGATTAATTGTGCAACCCTAGCAACAAGCCAAAATAAGTGATACAGATTATTCATTTTGCTCCATTTTTAGCCTTCAGATCATCACGGTGTATTACTTGCAGTGCTTTGGGGAGTAACGTCACACACAGTAGATCCAAAGCAAAGGTGCTACACATCTATCCCTACATGAATGACGTGACATCTCTGCATCATCTGTGCAGAGATGGGAGGCACTGATTCAGCGTGAGAGGAAGGACAAGGTGGGCAAGAATCTCAACAAGCTGGACCTCACAAGAACACTCCAGCTATTCCAGTGATTTCAACAAGGAACAGATCAACACTGATCATGTCTACTTTGCCTGGAATAACTGGAAGAAGCCACTACCGTAGGGGAGACTGGAAGCCTTGGATCAGTGTGAGTCCTGCACCCTTACATGTTATAATCTGCAGTACTCAGGCACCCTCTATTCCTCCCCCCTCCTCCCAATTCTATTTCTATTGTCTAAGGGGTCTTTAATGAGTCATCCTTAATTTTATTAATCAATTTTGCCCATGCTGTAGTCATTTGACGACAGACTTGACACCCTATATGTTACAGCATAAAATGTTAGACAACACTACGTTTCTTATAGTAACTTGGTCAAAAAAAAAAAAAAGGGTTTGGGAGCTTGGCCACCGATCACTCTTTTCACAAGACCATGAACATATTTCACTTAGTGGAACACAATTTGCATATCTCATTGACACTCTTTGCAGCCATGGTAACCACAAGTGGCAAAAGGTAAAGCAGAGATGCCACACAGAGAGTAGTTGTTTCTGATGAATCTCGAGCTTCTATCACAGACTATGTTCTTGTTCATGGAATGAAAATGAGGGAAACTCAGAGTCCAGCCACCACCAGCAGTTTCTCTGTAATCATCAGACACGGGAACACGTACAGGCATTGAGAGCTCACAGTAGTATTCTGTACTGTATACTTTATTCAGTAGATTACATTACAGATACCACTTTATCCATTCATTTTTTTTGGAGAATTGTAACTGCCACATGCCGATGGGAGGACATTATTGGTGACATCAAAACATCGTTACTTCAACATTACTCCACCTTAGACCCTGGTCTCCAACATCACAGAATAAGCTTGAAACAAGTGCACAGAATAGCCTTCTAGAGCATCTCAGAAAGGGTCAAAGAGCTGGGGTTTTAGTTATGCACAAGTAAGTGTACATTCAGCTGGTGCACAGTAATCTATGGTACTCTAGATTGTTCACAGTGTAATATTACTGCCACTGCCAACTTCAGTAGGATATATTGTACAGCAAAGGTCTGTCTTTATGAAGCCCTTACAAAACTATACCTATCAATTTGTAGAGGATATTTGTATCAGAGACCTCATGAATGTATTTATGTGGACAAGGCAGACTTCAGTCTTACAAAAAGGATAAGTAGAGGATTGGAACATAATTGGGCAGTGTGCCTTTGTTTGCACGGTGGCAACGTAACACTGTGTGCTGTCACTTTGGGACCATGTGACAACCATGATCCCCTCCTACCTCTCATTGGTCTTGGAGATGTCTGTACTTGATCAGCCGGATCCTGAAATAAAGGAACGTCCTATTTGTGATATAGTTTGGGACAAACATTGTGCTGTTCAGACAAGAGTATGGTTCAACATCAGTGAAGATTCATCAGCCTGTACTCGCCACCACACTCACCGTCTCTCAGCCTGACAGAGGAGTTTTTCTCTACTTGGAGGTGAAAGGTGTATGACAGACAGCCCTACACCAGGGTGACTCTCCTTCAGGCGATGTAGCAGGCACGTGGTGACACAAGTAAAGAGACGTGCGTCAGGGCTGGCTCCAGGACACCAGTTGCCCCCCTCCCCAATAGTCCCAATAGTCATAGACATGATGAAGTGCAATTACTAAACCAGGGGTTTATGAACGGGTCGTCAACAGACTTGTGCAGACCTGGATGACAAGCTGATGGTGATCCATCCATTTGAATCAGTTGCGCTAAAGCAGTAGCATAGTAAACTATAAAATCTTTTTTTCTTCTTTCAGTTTAGGTGTTATTAAATGACCATTAAACATTTCTCGATGAGCTACATACTCTGAACACTGTGTTTTCCATTTTTTTAGTGTAGTGCATGATGACTGTTCAGAAGTATTTCTGTTTTGACTGCTTCGTGCATGACAAATATTTTGAGCTGATGCAAAACAATTTTGAGGCAATTGTTTGAAAGTGTCAGAGGTTTTGTTAAAATAGTTTGAAAATAGGCTTTTGTGCTTACAATTTAGAGAAAAGGGCGGAAGGTTTCAACAAGTGTTTTTTTTTTTTAAATCGTGAAAACTGTAGTACGTTAGTATGACCACAACCACACACACATCACCATCTAGCTGTGAATCTGCACCCTCAGTTATTAAAATGTACATACATGCTGTTTAAATATTGCATAAATAAAACCATTAGGCTGCAGACGATGAGGACAAGGTTTAACTGAAACCTCACCTTAAAAAGAGCCGCCCACCACCAGTTTGAGCTCTGCCGTGTCAGCAGTGCAGCACGGCAAATGAGGAGTGGGTGGGTGTGTGACCTGACGACCCATCAGCAGTGCACTCAGGGCCCAGCCGCACACAACATCTCCCTGCACTCAGCTCCCGCTCAATCGATCGCCCTCATTTTCACATGTACAGAAGGAAAACCAACTGTTTTACAGTTGTGTTGCAAGACGTCTGTGAACTGGGGGAGGTGGAGAGGAAACTGCATCGCAGATGGTTGTTATGTTTCTTGAACACTCAACAGTTTACTCACCTTCTGGGCTTGTTATCAGCTTTGCATGGTAGTTTTTATGTGAGAGAAGACATGAGCTTATGGCTTGTTAAGAGCACATTGCATTTAATCTTCTGGTTTAAATGACTGATTGCATCTGAAAATTACATTTCTGCAGTAAAATCATTCTGCTTTTGCTTTAACACCCGCGGATAATCATTTTCAGCTTACTGCATTGCTGTTCACACATGATCCAGTCTGAATTATTCTTTGTATAAAAGTTTCGATCGGCAACTTTGAAGGCTACACAGCATCCTCTTTTGTGAATGTTGTCCACACGTCTTTGTTCTGCAAATGTTTTACAAATGTGTTTGAATACTGGTCTTAACTGAGACATACATTGCCGTGCTTGCTTTTCCTGTGCACGTACATGCTGTATGCATGCATTACCTCCTTTTTCATTTTTACTTTTAGCTGAATGTGAAGGAAGACAGAACAAATGTGGTGAAAGTAATGCCTCTACTCTGACAAAGAGCGAAGTAAAAGATTAACTTTGGATAAAGGTTATGAAAATTCAGAGAAGTCAAAAGCACCTGTCCATCTTTCACCTGTCACGGTCAAAACGAGCTGCATCCCCTCCCAGGACGCAACAAGCAGGAAGCAAGAGAACACCCCGGACACGCTTTTAGAGTATCATAAAGTTTGAACAAGCATCTAATCATTAAAAATGCTCAACTGAGTTGCCCGAGGACGTCTGCTCTGACAGTCAGGTGGCTCGGCATTTCGACAGATGGTACTGGTGTTTCACTCTTGCTTATCACAAAACTCACACTCAGCAGGGTGGTTCAGTGTTTACCAAGATAATCCTTCAAGCAACAGTGTTTAAAAAGTCTCACTGGTTTAGTTTTGTAACCGAGCATGAACCTTTTGCTTTACCTGGACATGGGAACACTTGTATGATAAAATAGTTCCGCTTAAGCTTGAATAAATAGTAATATATTGTGCATAATAATATATTTGCACAATAAGTAGACATAAGGATTGTTGAATCTTTGAATGTGCTGGACCCAGAGCTGGATGGATACTTGGAGCTTGAAAAACAGAAAAGTAACTCTCAGAAATGCGGCCCATGTGTCATGGCTTTCTGATGCAATATCTGTCACACTGTTTCCCCAAAATATTATTCTGTTTCACCTCTAAAGAAAAAATGAAATATTTATCAAAAGAAAAGAAAAGGTAAGTCATCAAATATAAAATGAATGTAAGATTGTATAAAGTCAAAAGACTAAAATCTTTCAATGCTAAAAACCTGATAATTGTTTCTGTATTTGTGATTTTTGTACGTTTACTCTGGGAGCGCCTCACACTTTGTAGAAGCTGTGTGAAAGTAAAATCAGTACTTCCCCTGCAGAAACCGAGGTTGAGACTTGCTCCTATCATGGACAGAATCTTGAATAACGACGTAAAATGTGAGAAATGGAAGTGCTGCTGTTTTTATGTCTGTGGCCTCGGACAGTCCTGATAGGGTCATTATCACAGTCAGCTAAATGGCACATGCACATATTGCAGGAATTGAGTCAGACGAGAATCTCTGTTCACTGATTTTTTGATAGATTTCCTCTGATTGGTGTGGGAGGAAGATGAAGGGAGAATGACATTTTTTTGGGGCTCCTGTCCTAAATCTAGTTATCTTCAGCTAACAGAATAGTGTCGAGATGTGTTATTGTATATGTGTGATTGAGATAAATTTCCAGGAAGGTGAATTAATGTGGCTACACTGACAAGAAAAATCTCATTTCAGTAGCCTTATGAAAGCCTGACTTATGATTACATTATTTTTTTCTTACTTTTTTTTCTGTATTGTATTTGATAATTGGGGCTTACAGTAGCTTTTGTGGGAACATTTTGTGGGCCTCAAAAATTCATATATTTGATATGGCAGGCTTGGTGTTGGGTAGCAATGTCCTCCAGAGGCTTCAGAGAAATTTGATTCGTCAGGGAGAGATGAAGTTATCGCAGGGAGGAGGTATGGGTGGGTGGACTGCTCAGAAAAACGTCGCTTTAGCGAAGACGGGTACAATGTTTGATTTCTCTTTTCTGACAACTCTTCCTGAAACTGACTATTATAGTACCAGAAAGCTAATAAAGCTTCTTTAACCTCAAAGTGCTTTTTACAAGTTGCTTTTGTACCTAAACCTGGTCGAGCCTCCATCACAACACTGTCAAATTACAAAATAACTTTTATTGTGTTTTGGGTTTTTTTTTGTTTTCAAGGCACTGAGCTAAAAGAAAATGGGTGTTTTCCTAAAAATGGATCATAGCTTAGAAAATAGACACTTTTAAAGAACAACAAAACTTCTAAATACGAAAATGTTACGTGTAAGAATCCCCTTTCTTTGCACTGAACTAAAACTTTTTTCCTGGGTAGAAAGTAGACATGACAGGGAGACCAAGGTAGGACTGAAAATGCAGAAATGGAAATGAAAAAAGAAAACGAGATGCTGACTAATGTATGAAGTGGAGAACTGAACTGGATCTTTTTATTGGTGTGCTCGTCTGAAGAGAATAAGGAAAGCAGATCAGGAAGAGGTGAGGACAAAGGAAGGAAGGGGCATCATGGGAAAGGGCTGGGATCACTGTGTGCAACAATATTTTTTAGACTGTAGAGGCTGAATAATGAAGTAGCAATAGATTTGTCTTTTTTCCCCTTCATCTGTTCAGTGCATTTGTAATTTTTTAAAAAAAGTTTAAATACTGTACAGTTAGGTTATTTTTGCTGAGTTTATCTGTTACCATAAAGGACTGTAAATACTAGATCTTTCTAATGTTTGTTATCATGACATGACATTTAATCAATTATTCATAATAATAATAATAATAATAATAATAATAATAATAAAATGAAATAATGCAATGTAATACTCTGTCCATTCCACATTTGGACACTAACTTCTCATTATTTAATTTTTTAACTCTACTTGTTTATGTTTTCATACTTTTAAGAAAAGAACTGAAGGCATTTAAGTTGTTCACTGGTCCCCATTAACCACGAAAAATAAGGGATCACTGTATTAAAAAAATTTGACCAGCTTTCTCCGCGTGCCTCACTAGTACACATTTTCTGTCTTGGTGTGTCTGGTCGTCTGTGCTGTATTGTGTTTTGCGAACTAACCCTCATCAGCTTACTTCCTTGGGCATCAGTCTCTGGCCAACGGCACAAAAGGCCTCGGTGGGACCATCAGAAACCTTCCTGGGACTCTCGCGGCCCCATTAACAGCACAGACACACACACACAAACATTTTCTGATACACACACTTTTGGAGTGGAAAACACTGGATCTAATGTATCACTAATACATTTTTAATTTTAGACTCGGTCATGGATCACTTCATGACTTACATTTAGTGTCATTGCAAAAAAAAAGAAAGGCAAAAACACTATAAGGATATTCAGTCAAAAAATCAAATGTTGACTTGATATAATGGGTTTTTTCACAGCAACACAAATCGTTTCATGCCAAATATATGTCTCCAGAAAAGATCTATGGATTTATTATATACCAATTTAATAAATGAGAGTAGACCGTCTCATCAATGAGTCTTTCTTCTTTGAGGAACATGCAAATTGACACCCTGAATTTTTTTCTCCATAAACTGAACAAAGTAATCAGATTTTATAAGATATTCATAGAACAGAAAAAAAAGCTAATTAAATAGAGATGAGGCCTAGCAGATATTGTGATTGCTACCCTTCACAAAGCTTCCATTAGGACGTCCATTTATCACCTGCAGAGAATGAGGTTTACACAAAACTGCATTTTCTTTTTCTGACACAATAGGAAGAAGACCTTGAGTGATCTTTGCTATCTTTTGCATCTTTGCTGATGGAGGTGAAAGGTCTGTAACTTCTGGAGCAGTGTTGTGGGTAGACCATATCTCACCGTAACGAGGTGGGCCTGTACTCGTTGTGTCTGAGTCACACAGCGATAGCAAAGATGAGAAATATATGCATATGATGACCCCTTTAGATTAGAAATGGGATGTACAGAAGCTCTTTCAGCCGGCCATGCTTCGAGCCCCTGAGGCCCTTTGCTGCCTGTCTTTCCTCCTCTCTGGCCTTCTTTCCTCTCGATGTACTTTCAATGATGAAGGTCAGTGGTGTCATGTTTCTCTGTATAATCTTTGTATATTCCTCGTAGTGTTTTGTTTACTTGTCATATGTGTATTATTTCTTAATTGAACAGAAATTACATTTATTTTTTCTTAGCAGTTAAATTACTTACCTCTTTTTCCCTTAGAATAATTGATGGATTTTGGCTTCATTTAGACTAATTAAATAAGAAAGTCGGGCATCTTACTAGTTGCTACGTTGCACACAAAACTCACTTCTGATCGGTGTTATCGCCATGGTGACAGATAAGCATTCCTTCTTTTATCCTGCTGGATGAAAATTGTGTGTGTGTTTTCACGCAGGTGCTATGCACAAGTAGCAGCTTGCACTGTCTTTTATGTTTCCATGTCCTCATCCCTCCACCCCTGACCACCCCTCCCCTTGCGAAACCTTTCCTGCCTGCCTGAGAAACAGAGGCTCGGCCTTGTGGCGTTGACCTCACCCTCGGACCCCCAGGAGACTCTGTCCATTACTGTTTCCAGCTGTCTCACACTCCAGCCTGTTAGCCCCGCTCAGACTAAAATAGCATCCGCCACTCTCCCTCACATCCTCTGCCTATTAGCAGTCACATATTCCTTTACCTCCGTCCCCCATTGTTTTATAGGAGGGTTGGTTGCACCGTGTTAGTGGTGGCACATGCTGCACAATAGGAACTCACTAGAACCCAAACGATACAAAAAGCAAAGGTGACAAGGTAGCCAGTTTACTCTACCATAAATCCATTTTCATTTTCAGTCCTTGTTTTACGTAAATTATCCCATATGTAAGAATATATTCAAACTATGGAACTGTGAAATATGCATGTTATAACTCATAACATTTAAAATCTTAATTTAAAAATGAAGCAAAAGTAAGTGCTGATGCCACAAGAACAATAAAGCAATTCAAAGTAGCAAAAATATCAAAAGAAGCTCACAATTGCAATACCTGAGTAGCTTTTCTTTGTTTCTTTCCAGTACTTTGGAAAATGCTGCAAATGTCAAACGCACATGTTACACATCCTGAGCAATGATTCAGTTAAATGACATCACCTCTGAGATCACCTGATCCACCACGTCAGGATAGTTTGATATGAGTGTATTTGTAACTAAAGTGACAAAAAACAAGAGGTGCTTGTATGTCTGGGAAAATGTTGGTAAACTGCGTACCGCTAGTGTAACAAAGATACATTTCTAGGTTTATGAGACCTGATCATTTCACTAGAGAATCTTCACACATGTTGAGGCATCTGATGTTTTCACAAGCAACATTTAATGATTGAGGATGCTTTCCTGAAAGAAAAATAAAAGGCTGTCAAGGCAATAAAAATCAACAAACAGAATGGAAATATATGAGTGTTAGGTGAAATGTTACGTTCAGTACTGTTGGAAATTTCTAGAGCATGAAACTTGGATTTATACATGGAAATAGATCCTGCTTCCTTGTAAACCACCAGAAAATCAAAGTTAAGCAGTTTTCTCTTCAGTGTGAGATTATGGTGATGCAATTTTACAGACGTAGAGATGCTCCTGCTTTAAAATGCTAAAACTCAATTTATTATAATACTGGATTACAATTAGACTGAGTTGGGATTGTATTTAATGGACCTGAACTGAACTTATTCACTTTCTCTTATAAATGCCCTACTATGCCCTAAAATGATTTCAAACTGTTTCACCTTTGTAGGCTGTTATTTTCACCAGATGTCTTATATTTCCTGCCGTTGTAGACACCAACATAAATGGTAACTTAGACAGCTGTATTTGGTTCAAATTTTGTAAGGCTTCTTCTGTGGACGTTTCTCTTGGGTTGATCCACAGTGGATCACCTGTTTCCATCTTAGCCCTTTACTTCCGCATCTTTCCGTCACACCAACCAGATGCATACCCTCTTTTACCAAATCCAGAAACCTCCTTCTTTGGTCATCCCCTTTTTCTCCTCAACTGACAGCTTCATCTCCAGCATCCTTTTACCAATGTAGTCCCATTCCTCTGATTTATGTGTACAAAACTTCTCCGTTTAGCCTTTATGATGTCTAACCACTAGCTGTTCTTTTTGCACACGTTTTTAATCCTCTCCATCCTTGTCACTCCCAAAAAAAGAAAACATACATACACAAAGTCTTTTTCACATTTCAGGGCACACTCGCAGTAGCCATACTGTGCCTGTGTCATGCTCAGGCATAATTAACCTTCCCTCCCGATTCCCTGCTGGCCTGCACTTACGTTACTCCAGTCTCAGTTGTGCTTGAACAGCATTGCTGCTTGTACACGCGTCATCACATCATTATATGGAAGTGCCCATTTGTTTACTCAAAGCTGAGCAGTCTCAGAGAATCAGCACAACACAGAAAATATGATGGCAACAATGCTGACTTTGTACTCCTTTTTTTCTTTCTTTTGTTTTTCCGGTCTGATACAGTCCTCATCTTGCCAA
Source organism: Hirundichthys speculiger (assembly GCA_018398805.1). NCBI lineage: Eukaryota > Metazoa > Chordata > Actinopteri > Beloniformes > Exocoetidae > Hirundichthys > Hirundichthys speculiger. The sequence continues at coordinate 1,404,585 of JAGFBZ010000477.1, forward strand.
AAGCCCTCAGGTACCACCCTTGCCATTTTTGAAATTTTGGATTGCGCTGCTCTCCAGCACAATCCAAATGATTATTAATGACTGGAACAAGAAGCTGTTGCATCTATATGACATGCATATGTTGCCTGCATGCCCTCCTCCTCATACACGTGCAGCTTTACCATGCTCTAACACACCTCCTCCAGCGATGCCAGAGAGTAGGATTCGTAGTGTACTTGAGCACAGAACGGAGCACCAACACAAACCAAATGAACCAGACTTTAGGGTTCAATCTTTGAAGAAGCCCAACTGTGACATCACTGGCATGGTTGTTCGCTCACCTGCCCTGTTCTTAAGTGGCTTCAGTGGATGTTACTAGTCATCTTTAATACTAGTATAGATGGAAGGGATCAAAGAACAAAGGAAAAATGAGGAAGATCATTTCTGTTGCCCGATGATGCTTAAATAAGTGTTAACGAACTACGGAGTGGAATAATACCACCTTCTCTGTCTCAGCCTCAGCTGCTCTGCTGTTGTCTAGTCACGCTGAAATGCCAGGGTTCACCTGTGACACCGGGATAAAGGATCTGCAGCGACCACTTTAGTTTTTTTTCAGGAACTTTGTTAGCTGCACCACAAATCGGCTGATGCCAGACGCTGCGCCATCAGTGTTCAGTTTCAGCAGTGACGAGTCCTTTTTGAATTGAATGATGCTACTCTCCACCACAGAGACTGGGCGTATAAATGAGCTCGCCAGACAGAGGAGTAAAAGGCAAATTTACTCCTACATGTCCGGTTTAATTCATTAGGCCTCGGGTGTGGATTTAAGTGTGGGTGACATGGCATCTTGACTGGGACAACGTGGGCAACCAAAAAGAATGAAGTCACAAACATTTTATTTTAAAGCTAATTTGCACATTACTTCAATGATATCCTTGTGTTGATATTTTGTGGGTCAAAGAGAGAAAAAGGGGGCGGGGGGGGGCTCTTACAGCCTACTAGTTTGTTAAGTAGACACTGACTAACTGACCGCAGAGTGATAACTGTCAGCTGTCAGACAGCTGTTACAGTCAGAGGGAGAGGACATCGATTACAGAGCGCAAGACCTGCATCCCCACTGGTCCATTTTTAAACGTACTTTTCAAAAATAAAACAGGTCTGAATCTCAGCTCAGTGTAGGAAAAGATGTCCATGCACCTTACACGACAGTGATCCTGTCTCACTCATCCATCCATGCCCACGGGACGTGAGAGTAAAAACAGCTGAAAACTCGGCTGGAAAAAAAATCCTTTGTGGCAGGTTGATCGTACGTGAACATTTACCGTTTTATTAAATCCAGTCTCTGACTGCATACCAGACGGTGTTCAGCAACTGGTAGTGATTTAAAAGTGCCGCTGCCAGATAAGAGCTGTTCCTGTGATGTGACCAGCAGCAAAAACAAGGATGGCTGACGGCTGCCTATCATGTAAAAGTGTACTAATTTGTGTTTATATGTCTCGGAAAAGGGTTACCTTTGTAACTTAGTATTTTTGTGGTACATCTTGAAAACTTATTGATGGTATAAATATGCACTTATTTTAAAGCTGCATTGCCTCTTTAGGCCGCTACCATTCATTTTATACTAAGGGCCCGATCTTCCGCCAAATCTCCTAAAGCCGCTATTAAGGGATAGCGGGTAGCAGGAAAGGTATCCCCTAGCAAAGAACGCAATCTTCCACTTCCCTAAACCTGCGATCTTACCTGCGCTAACCGGTATATTATGTATGGGAGTGGTTAGGGCGTTCCACCTGTTAAACCAGTCAGTGCGTCACTAGCCATTGACTTTAAGAGCAGGTTGCGCTACCCGCAACCCGCAAAATCGCTATGGAGCATCTTTTCACCCAGATTAGAGCAGCTTTCATGCACAGCTCGTCTGGGACTCTGCTGTAGAGCCTCCTCCTCTTCCTCCTCCTCCTCTGCACTGATATATACATAAAAATATTTTTACACAGACAATTTCCTATCAGCAACCTGAAAGTCCCAGATAGTTGGTGCGCTCCCGGTAAACACGCTCAGGCAGAGCCACGGCAACATATTCTCAGCAGGGGGTGCTGAGGGGTGCTGGGAGTCTGGGACAGCTGTGCATCTTGTAGCGCAGCTGATGTGCTTTTTAAAGACCACCCGTGGTCAGACCACCTGCTACCCGCTAACCTAAACCCGCGATCGCAAGATACTGAGTTTGCGGCAAGCATAAGAGACATGCCCATTGCCACACCTACAATGTGAGTAAGGGAGTTGGCATAGCGGGTAGCGACTTTAGGGAAGCGGAAAATTGCATTAGCGGTTAGCGGAGGTTCCTAAACCCGCAATTTGCGGCTAGCGGGAGGTGTACAATCAGGGCCCCAATGTTTTCTCTTAGTTGGTTTAATTCATTTAACACCTATAAATGTAATTGTATAAGACATTTTATAAAATGTTTTTGCTAAAGTTATTTTTGCTCTCGATGCCAGTTTACAATAGAAACCTTTCAAGTAAGGGAATTAATAATTGACTAACTTTCTCTCAGTGAAATCTGGCAAACACCTACATCACAATTTGAATTTGAAAAGTTGAACTTGATTTTAGGAGCAGAGCAGAAGTTCTGCTGCAGGTAATAGCACCCTCCCCTAAATCACTCATAGTGTGCACTAGCACACCAAATCTTCCAGATCAATTGAACCAAAACTGTTTATGCATTCAGTCCATGCGTTTTTCTTGGTACTTTATACTCTGTAATGCAAATAGGTGAAGGTAATGAAGCTTGTGCAGTGGGAAAAGGCCAATTACTCCAGCATGTGGTGGCTGGGACAAGAGTGTGCTTGGGCTCCCTCCAGGCTAAAGACAGAACCTAGTAAACACCTCATCAGTTGATGAGAGACACTCACACACATACACATAATGATGAAGGATCTTGTGAATATTGTGAAGCGTACAGAAATACAAAGCCCAATAATAAATGGGACACCGGAGCGCACTTGAGAGGTATGAAAATGTACAAATGCATTGACTGGCACTGAATGTTTAAAAATAAATATTTTTAAAAAAAGTCACCATATGCACATTGCCAACAAATGAGCTGGGAGGAGATGAAGGGAGAGGCCAAGGGAGACATAAGATCCTTCCTTTGTGTCGTCTGTTGTTGTAAATGTTTGCAGCTCATTTGTCACACGAGTTACTTTTTCAATACGGACTTGTTGGGTCTTGTTTTGCATGCACAGTTACTAGAAGCGTTTTTGTTTGAAAACACAAAAAAGTCTGGCTAAACATAAGGCAGAGTGAAGCAAATTGCGGAGAAAGGAATCATCAGGCCAGACGGGAAAACAGACATGCTGCAGGAGGCCACTTGTATCACCAGTTGCCGGGGATCATGGTGGGGGAGGTGAAAATTAAAACATGCAGGCGGCGTCTTGCACCTCAGCCCAGGCTGAACCTCCTCCCCTGCCCTCTTTGGTGTCAGTGGCCTGTAAATGTACAGCATGTGTGAGTGCAGGATGGGTTTCGGGAGGAGTGATGGGTGAGGGTTCTCTCAGGGGTGTGGAAATGTACAGCTGAATCACAGGTGTAGCTGCTGTCATGCACGCTGCATATTTGAGGAGTATTATGTTAGGGTGGAGGGACGCCTGAGCGGGGACTGGGCCTTGTGCCTCCCTGCTCGTCAGACAAATTACTCTGATGTCTCATTGTGTGGAGCAGGGAGTGTAGATGGAAGATGTGAGACCTGTTGGACAAGTTGAGAGGCTAGTGTGCGAAAGACATTTGGACTTATCACGCTCTTATGCTTCAAAAAAAAAATGTGTTGCATTTAAGCTCAGTTAATGCGATGGGAGGAAGTACTGTAGAAGTAAAGATGACACTTGTTTGTTGTGTACAGAATTAATTTTAAGACAGTTCAGGATGCAGAGTTTGGAGATGAGTCTGCATTTTTATTTGTTATCAAAATTAGCAGCCCTGTAGGGCTGAGCACTGCTACAGTTTTTCATGATGAAGATTCAGTCTTTCTTTAGCTTGTAGTTTCTAATGGAACTGAACTTAAGAGTGAAGGCTGGTGACATCGGTATTTGTTTTGCTGATGTTAATGAACAATTCAAAGAACAGGACAAGATTGGACCTGACCAACATGATGGAAAGAGAAAGCATCCACCATAAAGATTACAATAAAACCAGAATGTCAAAACATGTTGAAATATTTTGATGCCACTTTAACAACTGGAGACTGTAACTTCATGTTCTGGTAAAATGTGGGTCAATTATTTTCAAGCAAATGTAGAGATGAGAGCCAAACACACATTTTAGTGTTTCTTTTACTGCACTTTCCTCACTTTATAAATCAGAACACATTTATTCCAGAGTTTTCATACTATTCATTTTTTTCTAGGACAGCACTGCTCATGGTGCCAGCGTGCTGCAGTAGCTTCAACAGTTTTTGCTAACCTTTTTGGATATTTCTGAGTTTTTCAGCAAGTCATCTTCATTGATAACATTGGGTTTTTAACTATTGTCATCATGGTTTGGATCCAGTGTTGTTTGAGGGATTTTTTTTTAACACCTGTTATGATGAGTGTGACAAGACGAGAAAGTTAATCGAGATATCAAGAAGTCAAATTATATCCAGACTGAGACCCCTTAAATCTCAGATTAGTTGAAGAGGAGACGCTACGGATGCAGGAGAGGAGAAAAAGCAGAGGGAGAGAAAGAAGGAGGTTTGAACCAGCTCTTCCCTCCTTTATATTTATATTTGTAAGATCTCTCACAAATAAGACAGATGAGCTTGAAGTGCTGACAAGGACAAATGTGGAAGTTTTGGCAATTGAATTGAATGTGTTTCATAAGAGACGTGGCTGCAGGAGCATATTCCTCACTCCAGCATCTCTCTGCCCAGATTTCAGACAATAAGGGTGGACAGAGATACGAAGAGGAGCAGAAAAAGTTAAGGACAGATAAGAAAGATAAAATGAAAATAATCATGAGCTGAAGTCTTCCAGGCAGGGTCAGTGATACTATGAAATGTCTATCCCACAACACATTTTGTTACAGTCTGTGAATATCTCCTCACCGCTAGCTGGACATTTTATAAGTACACACACACAAAAAAAAAACATGCAGCCCCGGCTCCATCAACTGGAAACAAACAAAGTAAAAGCACCTGCCCCAAACCCTAACAACAACCAACAGGAGGAGGGTTTGAGCTTATGTTTATGATCTGGAGGAGAGTGGAGCAGAACTGATGGGGCGGGATCTTTCTTGGTGGTGGAGGGTGGAGCTGGTTCTTTCATGTTTAGTTGATGTTTTGATTCAAATATCAACAAAGGTGATGTCATTCAGAAATCCCTTATCCTACCTTTTATCCTACATTTTCTAGCAATAAATAAAAGTAGATAAAAACAAATTGTTGTGGATTGTACTTTAAATATTTATAAATATCTTTGATCTTTCATTATGGGCAATTTCTTTCTCTTTCTTCCTCTCTTTTTTTCTGTCTGCTTTAGCTTTAAAATGTGTTTTAAAACAAGCTTTTTTCAGGTAAGAGACAAATATTTGCTGAATAATTCTCCATACTGTTTGTAAACGGCTTATTTTTCAACTTTGCAAATAGTCACTCTTATTTTTTACAGTACATTTTCATACAATGCAGGGATACCAAACGAATAAAAATTATATCTGTCAAATAAGAACACAATAGACCAACCACACACAGTATCCAAATAAATCCAAATAGACCACATTTATAAGCTTCCATGTTGATAATGCTATATAGTTGGGGTTTTAAAATGACCCATAATCTGTTAAAGTACTACTTATCTGATAAGTAATATGTGGGCTTTTTCAGTCAAATAGATCCACCTTTTACCAGAAAGAAAAAACAGAAAGACTGAGAACTCGACGTTAGACGTGTAGGCTGACCTGACTCAGTGCAGCTGATTTGTGATCCATGGAGTTATCATATCACCTGAACCACACTACCACCTTTTTTCATATTATCATTTAAAAAGTGTTTATGTCTAAGAAACAAAATAATTGTATTTTTCTTGCAGAGAGAAAGAACAGATCGAATGCTGTAAGAAATGTCCATAAAGAGATTTATAACCCCAAAAGAAAGAAAATGTTACAAACAATGGAAATGCAGAAAAGTTACCAAAAACAAACAAATATGTTCTTGTAGAGTTGCTTAACTAAAAATGTAATTTGCGAATATACTTCCTTTGGAAAAAAAAAACAGAAAACAAAAAAGATTTTTGCACTAAAGTTTCAATTCCAGAGAATGATTTTTTTTTTTTAAAGCGAAAGCAAAAAATAAAACTGCCACAAGAAAATACTACTCTCCAAGAAGTTCATAAATTACTGGAAATGCCCCTGTTGTAGAGAGCAAACTGGAAAAATAGAGGATGATTTGAAACTTAAACTGTACAAAGGACATGACAAAGTACAAATATTACACATTCTTGTGACCAAACAATCACAAAGAACATTTTTCTCAGCTATAATCTGTGTTTCTTTTTAATGTGTGTGTGTGTTTTTTTTCTTCACATGCAGACTTGACCTCTGTGATTCAGCATGTGTTTTTGTGGTCATATTATCGGGATGCCCTCACACATAATTATCTTCCTTTTCTTGTTGCAGCATTAAAGACTGCACATGTTTTCTTCCATGTAATAATAGGGAATTTCCAACAATTTACCCTCCAACAATTTGTAACTTTGTACACATCACATGGCAATCAAAACGTTGATGATTGCCTTTTGGCGTTTTGTGTTATTCAAGAAGAAAGAACTAAAATATGTGTCTTTAATGTTTCTATTTAAAGGGATGAATTGTAGTAGAAATAAAAGTGGAAGGAGAGGGAGAAAGTGGGTAAAGGACGATATCAGATGGAAACACAGACAGGAAAGTGCTGCAGACAGACAGACAGGAGATAAATCTGAAAACTTGACAAATAAGGCACAGGAACAGGAGGAGGGAGCAATCTCGCTGTCTCACCAGAGGAGTGGAGGGTGGGGAGAGCCTGGACCTAACTTCACATGCACACAGATGCGTTTCCAAGCAAACAACTTGGCCGTGCCGGGCGGTTAGGTGGGAGGATGTAAGGCACAGGGCTACGCCCTTGTGCGAAGCTTTGTTGTGTGACACATAGACAGCCCACCCTAACATTCCCACCCCTATATTTGGCCTTGAATACAATTGCAGGTTTGAGAGTGACAAATTGGACCGGGGCAGGCAGGCAGGCGGACTCAGCCGAGGACAAGGGCTAAATTACACGAGTAGAGGAAGAAAACACTGTAGTTTGCAACACAGGAATGATAATGCACAGCAGAGTTAATGAAAACTCACTTTAAGTAATTTATGAAGCTTCAAATCCTTCATGAGTCAGTCTTGGGTTGAAATATGTCTCAGTCCTTTCCAGTGTTGGGAAAAAAGGTAAAGCAAGTTAGAGCCATTCTGCAGAGCTATTGTGGGCTTATGATGAACTTTTCATGTAGTTTACATCTGTATTTGGTCATTTAGCATCAGCGTATAAGCTTCAGAATGTGAACAAATTTATTTCAAATCAGGTTACATTTATTTTATATGTATTAGTTCATTTCTGGATTTGCTTTTTTGCTTTTTGTTAAGGTACAGCTTTCCATTGTCTCTTCTGTGAGTATTCTCACCTTGTTTCCATTTTTCTATACCAAGTCATTTAATGTTTTTGCAGCAAGAACATTGCAAGGTCAAAATGGAGAAACTTTAAATCACAACGTGACACTGAACATTTGATCTGAGTTGTCTACATTGATGATTGTCATATAAATAATAACAATTAATGTCGAATTGTCAATTATAATACTATTAATTGACTACATGTGAACTGGAAAATATGATGTTTCTATTGATGCTATGATGAATATGATGCTCTGCAGACTTTCTAAACCAGGACATGCTGATAATGTTCCATGTCTGCAGAAGAAGTGACAAAAAAAGACACAGTTGAAAGTATGACAAGTTTATCAGTCAGTCAACTCTATTGAGTGTATGGAAAACTGTTATATGTTACTTCTAGTTATAAATGTTCATACATGTGAATAAAAGCCATCATATCCCATCCATCCATCCATTATCCATACCCGTTTAGTCCTCTGCAGGGTCACAGGGATCTGCTGGAGCCTATCTCAGCTCTCTTCAGGTGAGAACAGGGGTACACCCTGGACAGGTTGCCAGTCCGCCATCATACTGATGGCTCAAAATAAAAATAAAAAAATTATTATCTCATATAATTTACATATTAATATTATGTGGTGATGGTGACAGATCTAAAGGGTCATCCGCACCAAGAACTAAAGACAACAATGTGACCGTCCTCGCGCCTGTGTGATATTGTTCTGTAAAGAATGGCGCCTAGAACGTGCAGTGACCTCCAGCTGTTTGTTATTATAACTTGCTTGTGCCAAAAGGGTGTAGGTTCACAAAGTGGTATGTTCTATCCATCCATCCCTCCATCTGTCCGTCCATGCGGCTGTACACACACATGAAGGTGCAGCCCCCTTTGACTGTCAACTATTTGTGGGTTATTTTTCTCCCCCTGAATAACGTGTAAATACAGTATTAGTACAGAAAAAGTGCATGCCTGTGCTTTATGACTGTGTTTGTAATTGTGTGTGTGTATCTATGTGTGTGTATGTGTGTGTCTGTAATTATACAGTAGTGGACTGGTGGTGAGACGGTAAATCAACTGTAGAATGACTTGGATTGGTCCACTCTGCCAGCAGGAGTCCTCACCCAAACCGGTCATCAGGGAGGGATACACTCTTAGAATAAACACTCCGTGTCTGCAACATGTGTGTGTGTGTGTGTGTGCTAGTGTGCATGCATGTCCATATACATCTGTGCACATATTTTGTCAGGATAAGGCAAAAAAAGAAAAAGAAAAAAACAACGTATGCTCATGGGTGTGTCTGTGCAAAATGTATTTGTGCGCGCACAACTGTTGTTGGTGTGTCAGCAGACTTCCTCAACCGCACAGGTCGTGAAAAAGGACTCTTGACGGCTGCCTTTTTTCACCACAGCAGCCACTCGGCCTGCAGCCACACCGTTCGCTGCTATTAAAAACACTATCCACAAACCCAGAAAAAGAGAAAGATCTTGGTGCGTCACTAACATTCTAAAAACATTTCTCATATTTTATGAGATTCCTTGCGAGTTTTGTAATTATTTCTTGTAATCTTAGAGTGTCATGTGGTTTTGGTTTTCTTTGTCCAGGATTATAGACACAGGTGTGGGACTAAGGTTGAGTGAAAGACTTCTTTTAAAAGTGACAGCTCCACCATGACTAAATACTGCAGTACAAAAAGAGATTTGCGATGCTAATTTGTCATAAAATGCCGTAAAAGCGTTGGAAGTATCATCAACAAAATGTTATCTATATGTATTTATGGTGCAGCCACGCATCAACCCAAGGCATGTAACAGACCTAACGTACAGGACACTGAGTTACTGTCCTGTTTTTCCTCACCAAAGAGTGAAAAAGTTGCCCAACACCAAGAGAGTGAGGACGGCAGAATTCAGCTTTTTAAATGATCACATTAATGTTTAAAATGACTTCTAAAAGCATCAGCTTTCACCCAAAGGATGTCTTGCCAAACCCAACATGGTAGTTTTGCTCCACACACAGGACCGAAATCACAGCCTTATTTTTATTTATCTTCATCTCGCTACTAATTCTCTTATTTAGTTTTCTATCACCTTTAACTTTAAGGTGTGGACTGTAATTCAGCATATTTTACAGATTTCATAGAAATCAAATCTGTACAAGAAAGTGCTTGAAAAAAATCTCTTTACAGTGTGTGTTAAACGCTGTTTTAGGAATTCTGTGCACATTGAGAAATTCTTCTGCAGCCTGATTTAAACACAAATGACAGCGTTTGTATGTTTGTATTCGTGATGATGTTGAAAGTGCCAACTCTGCCAACACACAGAACGTGACTGACCACAAAAAGTTAGAAATGTGAAATGCAGGCATGTTCCAGCATGAGTCACTATCATACACACATGCACAGATTGTCCAGATTATTGGACCCAGCGATTGTTGGCAGCAGGCAACAATCAGCTTGCACATTGTGTCAGGGTAAATGTACCTCCTCCTCAAAACATGAACGTGAAACCTGGGCACACGTTATGTGTATGGTAATGATGAACAACCATCCCTGCAGCACACACCAACCACCACAGACCTCGTACACTGAAGCCGTGCCACACACTGCTACCGCACTGAGTCACACATCAGCAAAGCTGAAGGTAGCTCACCGAGCTACAGCGAACTCCTCTTCAGGGGCGACTAACTCGGTAAAGTCATTACGGAAGAGTGAGTGAAAGATCAAACAAAAGTAAACTGTAGACGCTGCTGCAAAAAATGTGCAAATGTCTCTTTGTGCTGCTTTATTTATTTATTTATTTATTTTATTTCTATTTGTGCTGCTTTAAACGGTGGACAAAAGAGCAGCATTGCATCACTATGTCATATATTTGTTCATTGCCACAGGAACATTTAAAGTAAGGGTGCACGATAACTATCGGGCCGATAACAGGAAATTATGACGTTGTTCCAATAAGTCCGATGTCATGACAAATAGCCCCGATAACATATATTTTTGTCAACACAGCAGTGCCTCGCTCCCTCTGAGTCTTAAATGACCGGCAGTGAATGTTATGTTCAAGTAACTTCGGCATAATCAGAAAAACGAATTCTCAATCAGGAAAATCAAGAATACCCCCTCATGCCAGAAAACAACTTGTTAAGTCGGTCATAATTTTGGTAGTTGCTGACTTGAATTGATATTCGAAGTATTTCCCCTCATGTTACAAATAAAAAAGAAAAAAATAGAAAAGGCTGAAAGAACAACTAGCAAACGAGCAAACGTCGGAATTTACGTTACACCTTGAATGCAGCATGAAGCACAGCGTGCTGATCACAACAACAAGTTTCAGAAAAAGATAGTTTGGTGGTTATTTGTGACAAATGCTCCAAGCGAATTCTACAAGGAGGGAAACACAAGCTTTAATATGTCAAAACTGATCAGCCACCTACAACATAACAATCGCTTCCATGGAGTTTTGAAATCACGCTAACGCGAGCTAAAGCTAACGTGCACAAGCCAGCAGCAGTCTCCCCCCCCCTCCCCTCAACTCTCTCATCTAAAGCTTCCATGAGATAAAAAAAAAAAAAAAAAAAATCACTGAACCTCATTTACTTTAATTAAAGGTATTAATTTAAATGGAAGCACAAGTCAAAATCCTTTAAATGTAAATGTAAATCCTTTTCAGTTTGTAATTTTGATGCATGTATTTCCATATATATATATATATATATATATATATATATATATATATATATATGTATCAGCAAGTAATGCACCTATTTAAGTTGATGTGAGATATCAAATAGGTTTGTTTGATAGCTTTACGAAAATGTTTAAGAGGCTTGCCTCTAGTTTTTCAATGGAAAAAATAAATATCTGTTCATTTAAAAGAGTCCAAGTTCATAGTATTAATGTAATGATCTTAGGTATATGTGTGTTATTGGTACTGGCCTTTAGGAGTTGAAAGTTATCTGTTATCAGTATCGGTTTTAAAAAAACAGTTATTGTGCATCCCTAATTTAAAGTATTGCATATGGTACCTTAGATTTTGCAAGAGAATGTTAATTTGGCACAGAAGGACTCAAAGACAGTAGTGGTGGGACTGATCCAATCTGAAATCCCACATGAGGCTGATACTCGTGTAATTCATTTACTGAATATCAGAATGACAATAAATCAAATTCAAACCTTTAAGTTTTTACTGTTGATATATTCAACCTCACCTCTGGTACTGGAGTGAGTATCTGTTATCAGGAGGCATATATCAGAATCAGATCAGAACTCTGTTGCCTCTCTAATAACAATGCTCTTCCTCAAACAAAAAAAACAAAGGACCCGTCATCGTCAGTGTGGAAAATGTTCGGTAAATCTAGAAATTTGATCACGTTGGTTATTTTTTATTTATCTACAATCAAGCAGATGTTGTTGTAACAAAAAAAAAAGTTCTTAACACCATTTCAATTGAAATTTGTTGTTAAACTTGGATGTATAAACTCTTGTGACTTGCATTGACGCAGGGATGGTTTAAAAATAAACCTGACTTCACTAAGTAAAGACATGCAAATGAATACCATGGCAACACTGCTCTACCAGCTCACCCGACTGACCTCCTTGTGTAAGTGGACCATCTGATGGCAACTCTTGATCTATAGCTTACAGTTTCATTTCTAAATAGGATATATTCAGCCCGCAGTAAGTAAAGATTCAAAGTTAATGCGACATCTACAAGATCATAATGAATTTCTCGACGAGCCTAAATAAATGTGGAACAAAAGAGTTTATTACGTAATATTGTATATTTCATTTGAAATATATTTTTTCTTGTAAAAAAAAAAAAAAACATTGAAATTGAAAAAATAAAAAATAAAAAGGATTTTTTTTTTCTTTTCTCACTGCACCAGTCATTACCTGGTATGTACTTGATCAGTTTTTATTTTCTTGTAACAGTTTCAAATTCATTTACAGCCACAATTCAAATCACATTCTTATGCTTATGTTACGCAGATGGAAAAAAAGCTGTAAAATTTGAGCGATAGAAAATGTAAATATGATCGCATGGACACACACGCATGCACACCCAGCAAAGTGGAGAGTTTTGTCTTTTAAAAAAAAAAAGGTTCAGAGAAGACCACAGTCTCTCGGCTTTGTGTGGGATGTAGTCTTGCTGGGCACGGATGCGGCACAACCAGAAACCCTCCCTCCAGTTTTTTCCTCTTCCAGACACAAACAAGCACGCATACACACACAGATGCCGTGCTTCATAATTTCACCACCCGTCTCTGACCTGAATGCACCATTTGCTACCACTGTGTACACTGTACAGTTCAGACAAGGTCAGTTAGTGGGCTGAGATTTCTGATTTAACTCCCCAAGCTGGTTGTCCTTCTCAACTCACACACACTCACACACACCCAGGGTGAATGAGAAAGGAAGGGGTGAATGATAACAATGTAGCTTTATCATGCACAGAAATATGCATGGGAAAGCAAGTCGCTCAAAACAAAACACTGCTGTTAAAGAGTCATGTTTCAGTAGTAGCAGAGCTCCCTCTCATCAGCACAGACAGACGTTGTCAGAGCCGTTTATACAAATGAGAACTGATGAACAGTGAATTATCACTGATCACTTTAAACAATTTCAACATGACGTGAGGTCCTTTCAGAGAGGAGGACATATTTACATTTAAATTGGAGTTGTGTAATATGGGGCTGGAAATACAGATGCTCTCTCTCTCTCTTTTTTTTTTAAAAACTTTTTAGCTTTTACTTATGTCCAGAGTATAATTCCACAACAAAATCCCATCAACTGGCGTGAAATAGAAAGAGTTCAAGGACATTGAGATGGCAGAGATGGTTTATTTAAAAAAAATAAATTAAAAAAAAAACAACTCAGTGCTAATGAACATGCAATGTGTAACTCTCATTAATGTTCAGGGTAAAAAAGAAAAAAAAAGCTAACAAAAACATAACACTGTATTGGGTTAAATGTTCTAAGGAGTGCTAACATTAGAGTACAAATCTGGGCTTTTACTCGTGGATTGTTTTTGTCTTCTTGAAATTGGGCTTTTGCTCAGCTCCTCTCCACTCAGAAAAGAGTTTTTTTTCTTATTATTAGTTTATTTAGATATTTCTCTGTGCAATATATATATATATATATATATATATATATATATATATATATATATATATATATATATATATATATATTATTTATTTATTTATTTATTTATTTATTTATTTATTTATATACAGTCATGGAAAAAATTATTAGACCACCCTTGTTTTCTTCAGTTTCTTGTTCATTTTAATGCCTGGTACAACTAAAGGTACATTTGTTTGGACAAACATAACGATAACCACAAAGATTGCTCATAAGAGTTTTATTTAAGAGCTGATATCTTACCATTTTCCATTGTTTTCTTGATTATCACCTAAATCACTTAAGTTTTTACATCAATAGCTATGGCGTTGTACTGCCAAAAACACTGCTTTGATGCATTCAGTGTTTTCTTTTCTGTCTGTTTTAGTCACATGATGACGTTTAGTGTTACCAGGTATTAAAAATGAACAAGAAAGTGAAGAAAAAAATGGTGGTCTAATAATTTTTTTCATGACTGTATATATATATATATATATATATATATATATATATATATATTCATATGTCCTCAGGCCTCAGGTGTAGTGGACGTCGGTCCCTTTCTTACTGGCCTCCATCAAGGTGAGATATGTCGAATCCTGACAGTCATGTGGAAGATACTTTGATACACTCGCTTCAACGTTGTTGCAAACCAAGAACGCACACCCCCCTTTGAATGGTAACAACAGTTCTCCATGGAAGTGCCCCCCCCCAGGAGGCCAATACACCCCTACACACTTTAAAAGCGCTGGAAAGGTTCAGTCAATCTGCTGCCAGTATACCAGCACCAGTCACAGCAGGACACTGCCAGAGGTCCCCTGCTCATCCTTCAGCGGAAGTCAGAACTGTTTTCCCTTCTCAATATTAGGCAGCTTTTAAAGCGGTGGCTGTATGGTGTAATTAAATACATGTTTCTGGTTACTGTACAGCTTTTCTTTTTGTTTCCGTTTTAATATTCAGCTTTCAATTATGCAACATGGACACTTTTATCTTCCAGCACACAAGCACAAAATAGATTTGATGTTATCATATGAGAGTAGCAGGGACCACATAAAAATACTTCACCAAATAATCCAATTCAGGTTTTTTACTGCTTGATGGAAGCATTTGTTATTTTAGTTGTTAAATATAAATTTTCTAGGATAACATGTCTGGAAATAATCTTTTTCTTAAACTTGGGCTGTCTCTTTACTTCCAGTAAAGCTGGTAGCTTTTTGATAAGGATCTTCAGTAAGTAACTGTTATTTCTGTTTATGAAAGAACAAGTGAAAGTGACTGGGCTTGAAAAACATGCACAAAAACAAAAAAACAACCTCACAATCACAGAGATGGTTGTCTTTACATGAAAACGTTTGAAAAAAAGACACCAACTATGTTTATTCTCTCTACTGTTGCAGTTTTAACTTGGTGACTAAGACCATCAAGTCTTTCACAAGATAATGTGAATTATTATTTTGAATGTTCTCAGGCAGGATATTCTGAGTTTTGGATAAACACCTAAATCGGAAAAGCAAAAGTGAGGTGAGAATATTTCAGCTATTTATTTATTTATTTTTGCGGACAACCAACCGTCAAACTATTTTTGAAGGTCAAAAAAATGTCTCCCGTCCCCCCTATCATCTTCCACCTGCTATCATTATCACTCCCCAAACTCCCAACTCCTCCACCCTCCACCCCTGCTTGTCACCATCCCTCCAGCCCCTGCTGCTTGTCACATCCCTCTGGTACCTGACACATGTCTCACCTCTCCTGCTCCGCTCTCAATCCCCTCATCTGCAACTTTCTCACCACCCTTTCTCTCTGTGCCTCCCTCCATGTGTTACTGCTCCCGAGGTTTTTCCTCCTCTACCTATTAAACCTACTGTCCCCGCAGCTCTCTCTCCGTCCCCTCCCTCTCCGTCCTTCTCTACTTTCTAACACTCTTATGTGTTGCTGGTGAACTTCCTTCTGTGTTCCATCTGCCCCGTTCCCACCTCTCCCACTCCCTTCCAGCAGACCCACCTACTCAACGGGTGCTCACCATACATGCAGGCGGGCGCACACACACACTGCCCGGTGTTGTCAACGTGCTCCTTGGACTGGACCGTCCGTGTTCTACCGATGTTCAGCAGCAGGGGGAGTTTCAGGGAGGGATTGGGGAAGCAGAGCGGCACCTCAGCTCCTGTTTCTGGAGACGGGGGGGGGATGGAGGGTTTTAGATTTTTTTTTTTTTTTCACAGTTCTGGATGAGTAATCCTTACTTTTATTTTTGATCCAGTTATAATAATCACCAATCCCGCCATCTGTAACAAGTCAGTTAAACTGCTGCAAAAGGCTTAAAAGAACCAAAATATGAGAATTCAGTGAAACCATTTACATTATAATAAATTGAAATTAAGAAAGAAACTGTTTGATGAACAAAAATGTCTAGTAATCCTGCACTTTTACAGCATATCTTTTGTTAGCTGTACCTTTAAGTCACCATTATTTGTTATCCAGGTTGTTTGTTCCAGGTATTTTGTAGGGAGAGTAAGGATTTGCTTATTCATTAAGATAACCCTGTCTTATAATTAAATAATCACTTATACGTATTATAAATAGTAACGTCTTGAGGTTTTCTGACAAAAAGTCAGAAAAACTGAACCAAGTTAAAAAACTCTTTTTAGAATAACAGTTTCAAATGTGATATTACACATCTATAACAGTGTGGCTAAATGCTTTCAATCAAGACATAATTTGTAGGTGTGTAACAATCCATCGATCTACGTCAATACATCAAGATAAAATTATCAATCTGACATCAGTACATGTTGTAAATCAACCTCTTGTAGTTTCCTTTGATATAAGAAACAGGTTGGGGCTTTTTTCCCCCATTTAGTGGTCTTGTTGAGCCCAAAAATAAACATGAATTTTCTTCTTTTTTTACTGTTTTTTTAGTTTGTTACTGGGATTTGATTTGACTAGAAGTGATTTTGTTCAGTTGATCCATGATATTGTCCCACATCGACTTTAAGCTCCTCCTTTTTTATATTTCAATTTAAATGAATCAAAACCATATTGTGGCAGACTTTGTTAATCAGTTTTCTATTATATGGTGGTAGTGCTGTCGCCTAACACGTGGGAGGTCTGGGTTCGAGTCTTGGTTGCGTCAGGAAGGGCACCCGACGTAAAACTTGTGCCAAATCAATCATATGGATCGGATCACTCCACTGCGGCGACCCTGAACAGGGAAGCCGCTGAACTTGAAGCACATCATATCATGATGAAGCTTATGATTTACTCCCCAAATCATTTATTTCAGACAAGGGACCAAACTGCTGATTTATTTTTTTCTTGCTGTGGTTTTAAATTTTTTGGAAGCATTTTACAGTCACTGTGTTTAATTTAATATTAATCAGAACAAGAATATAGTCTAATTAATTTTGTAGCTTGGCAACTTGGGATACGTATTAGGTAGCATTTGATATTTCATAATTTTCCTTCCACCCCCTGTGTATGTAGGTTACAACAGATCTGTGACTTGCTGCACATTTGAACAGCACTGCTCAGTACACAACAGCCCTATGATCTGTCTGCTGCCCCCACCTGCTGGCTAGAAAGCTATCGTGTTTTTGTTACTCAACACATTGAACCCTGGCCAACATCGGCGTGTTTATTTGTCCAAGTGTCAGTGTGTGCATTTCTGTGTGTATATTACACAAAAAGATGTTCAGTCACTTCCACCCACTTGGTTTCTCTCTGTCGAGTTCACAGTGATCTTTCTCCCACACCGATGTCCTGCAGCCATTCAGCCTAACAATAAAAGAGCAGAACAGCAGAAGACCACAGTGCCGGGGCCTCTGGACTGATGAACTTCACATGCTGACAAGCACAAATAATCAGCCACCCTTTATGAAGCCTACACATACAGTAATAACAGTTTTCTGGCCGGTGTTGTTTATATCACACCGTTGCTCTCAGAAGCCACAGGAGGGAAAAGTCTGTGACCTTAAGAGTTGTTGGGCCTGTGCTGTCTAATTCCATGTTTATGGTTTTGCCTTTTATAACACACACAGACGGAGCTGCCCAGGCCGCAAGCACACGGAAATGTCATTATGCGCCCTCTCTACTGCTAATTGGTGCCTTGGTACCATCCCTCTGGTGAGGATTCAGCCGCGTGCAACGCAACCTGAAGCACAACATTAACTTCTGTCGCTCTTTCTTTCATCCCACAGATGTTTCTCCACCTCCATCAAGCCACTTTTAGAACATATATGAGAGACAAAGTTCATAAAGAAAACGGACTAAATAAATCTCTAGGCAGTAATATGTATCAACTGGTGGGAAATAGGTTTCCAGAGAATATTTATTATACACGGCTCTTCACTGATATCTACCTCATACAGTTTTTGTTTTAATACTGGCAAAACAAAAAAAAAATTAGACAGACTTACTATTTTCAGATACTACAGAAAGTAAAATATTAATATTGGTGAATATAATCAATATCCTTTTTATAGTAGATGTTGTCAGTAAATCTTCGTGTAGATCCTTCTGTACTTGTATGCACTCAGTTGTTTACAGTAAACATATTTCTCATCTATAAACTTTTCATACAAACTATTTATGTATACTATATTGCCAAAAGTATTCGCTCACCTGCCACCATGTTGGAAGAGGAAGGGTCCAGCTCCAAACTGTTCCCACAAAGTTGGGAGGATGGAATTGTCCAAAATGTCTTGGTCTGCTGAAGCATTCAGAGTTCCTTTCACTGGAACTTAGGGGCCAAGCCCAGCTCCTGAAAAACAACCCCACACCATAATCCCCCCTCCACCAAACTTTACACTTGGATCAATACAGTCAGACAAGTACCGTTCTCCTGACAACCACCAAACCCAGACTCTTCCATCAGATTACCAGATGGAGAAGCGTGATTCATCACTCCAGAGAACGTTCCTCCACTGCTCTAGAGTCCAGTGGTGGCTGCTTTACACCACTGCATCTGACGCTTTCCATTACACTTGGTGATGTCTGGCTTGGATGCAGCTGCTCCACCATGGAAACCTATTCATGAAGCTCTCTGTTCACTGTTGTTGAGCTAATCTGAAGGCCACATGAACTTTGGAGGTCTGTAGTAACTGACTCTACAGAAAGTTGGTGACCTCTTCACACTATGTTCTTCAGCATCAGCTGATCCGCTCCATCAGTTTACGTGTCCTACCACTTCATGGCTGAGTTGCTGTCGTTTCCAAACACTTTCATTTCCTTATAATACAGCTGACAGTTGACTATGGAATATTTAGGAGTGAGGAAATTTCATGACTGTATTTGTTTCGTTTCACAGGTGGCATCCTGTCACAGTTCCACACTGGAATTCACTGAGCTCCTGAAAATGACCCATTCTTTCACAAATGTTTGTAGAAACCGTCTGCATGTCTAGGTGCTTAATTTTATACACCTGTGGCCATGGAAGTGATTGGAATACCTGATTCTGATAATTTGGAGGGATGAGCAAATACTTTGGGCATTATAGTGTATGTTAATATTTATTCAGATATAAATAATTCTTTATATGTTTTGCCTATCACATGCAACATGTGCTGATATTTTTTTAAGACAAAGTTATAAACTCGTTTAACATCACTGTTCCCTTGGCAACAAGGAAGATTAGTTTGTCTGTTCATTCACAACTCAACTTTCCAAAAGCCTCAAATGTGATGTTCAGTAAATTGTGATTCAAGACAGAATGCACTGTTTCTGATGTTCTTTGTCTGCTCATAACACTGAAGAGACATTACTGCTTTTACCTGAAAAACAAGGTAAGAGCTGAGGAGAGGCCATGAAATGTAACATCTGAGTCAAAGAACAGCAGCATGGGAGGGAAATGAAACACAGAGGAGCTTCAGCGCTCCTGTGGGGGATGTGACCAGGACAAAGAGGTAATTATGGGACAACTAAGGATAGACATGGGATCGGGAGAGTGAGAGACAGGGAACAGGAGACAAGGGAAAGTGAAGGTGTAGGGAAGAAGAAGGGGCTGGCCAAGGGTCGGGGTGTGATATGCAGTGACCTGCTGGAGTTTCCATCACGTCACGGTGCTTAATTAGTTTCTGACTGTGACATGCTCTGTATGCCATCTGGAAGAGAAATGAACTTCCCTCACTCAGTTGTCTGTCAAGTTTAGGATTCATAATCTGTCTTTTAATTCTGACTGTGTTTTTTATTTATTTATTTATTTATTTTTTATGTTTCTGCATATTTTCTGTGTCTGACTGGCACAAAAGAATATGTTTCATGTTAATAACCTTGAATATCTGTGGTACAACAACATATTCATAATATTTACACATATCCAGGTCTCCAACCACAGAATCACACGAGACACTTGAGGACTCTTCTTTCAGTGCACTTCCCTCGTGTTCCACATGGGGGCATACTTTCACAAGAAGTAATAATAATAAAGTTTTATTGTCACCGCACACAAGATGCAACGATATTCCATTTAGGCATCACACAGTTAGATCAGCAGCTATGTGGTAAAGTAAAGTGACAAATACAATAAATAGATCATCTATCTAAGAACTAGATTAAGATAAAAATAAATATCAATAGAAATGAATACATTAAAAATATGCAGTTTTCCTATTTATTTTTGGTGGGTTAGATTGTTTTTTTTTTGGTTTTGATGGTCGAGAAATGACTGTAAAGATAAAACTCAAATGGAAATAAAACAATTGTGCTCTGCTTTTCTTTTAAGTTTTATTAAATCTACAAATCCTCCTTCTTATTCAGCTACTTCACTGAGTTGTTCGTAGCAACGGACATTCCTCGTCCAAGGTGGACAGATTGCTTAGCTCATTTTACCTACTGGTGTAAATTTAAAACAACTCTGCTTTCATCATTCAACACTGAAAGAAGTAGAAGTTTTCCAGTGTGGACATTAAGACATTAAGGGGTCTGTTTCTCAAATAAAATGTTTATTTCTGTTGGTATCATGTCATTTCCTTCATTACAAGGGATTTTTTTGTAACCTCACAATGCATTACTCTTTATACCAGTGGTGTAGATGAGTCACCAAGCTCCAAGTTTACATTGTTCGAGTCTGCTTCTGATCTGATCTGAGTCCAGTGCAGCTATCATCTCTTAAAACACATGCACCATCTTTAAATCATCAGCATTAAACTGTTTAACTAACATTAATGCTTATTTTTCTGCCATCAAGTAGTGCAACAGGCTGTTACTCCTTCTGAAAAACTGACCCCTGGGTCAGTTTAACGGGAGCGGGGGTTTTCTTTTTAAATGTTGGCGTTATAAGCAGCCTTTTTGGGCTCATGACTGCATTGTATAAAACCCTATTTTGTTGATGCTTGGCAACTGTTTGCCAACTCTGCAGGCTTCATCTCCATCTTGAAGGAGATGACCCAGCTTTGTCAGGCCTTGTCTCAGATTCGTTTCCATGAGGTAGAATCTGAGGACTCTAAGCTGATTTATAAACCCAAGTCAACAGTGCTCAAGTCTGATTCGAGTTGTGAGTAAATATCGAAAATTACTGCAAATTATATTTTCCCTTTGGGGATAAAAAAAAAAGTATTACTGAAGTGAATTGAATAGAGGCTACCCTGTTAAAAAAAAAGAGAAAAGAATAGAGGCTAAACGATTTATATTTTTATTCCCTAGCTGGCAGTAACATGCTGCATTTGTTACTTTTTGCAACAAGACAAAACAAGAGATAAAGATCATTCATTTTACATCGTTTTCTTACTTTCAAACAACCATGGTGTACTACTGACATGCTGAAGAGTGTACATGACATAGATCCAAAGCAAAGAGGATACACATCTGTCCCTTCATGGTTGACATGATGTGGGTAAAGTAGCTGAAAGATCTCTCTGCACAGAGAAGATGGAAGGCACTGATTCAATGTGAAGGGGAGGACAAAATGGGGAAGAATATCAATGTGCTGAACCTCACAGGAAATTCCAGGCTATGTTCCCATCACTATAACAAGGGAAAGACCCACACTCTGCACACTATTCTGCATTCTACACAAGTGGGAGTCTGGTCTACCTTCCATGGAATAACTGGAGGAAGCCAGGAGCATGGGGAATACTGGAAAGGGACAGGTCTGGAAAGCCCCTGATGAGTGTGAGTGCTGCCACCTTACATATCATGTTCTGAGATACTCAGGTAGCCAGCTGAATTGAACTGAATTGAAAAAAAGCCAACCTTATACAATTATACCATCACATATACTGTATGATATATATATATATATATATATATATATATATATATATATATATATATATATATATATATATATATATATATATATATATATATATATATATATAACCCATACAGGATATTTTATATATCCTGTATGGGTTATATATATATATATCTATATATATATATATATATATATATATATATATATATATATATATATACATATATATATATATATATATATATATATATATATATATATATATATATATATATATATATATATAACCCATACAGGATATTTTATATATCCTGGGTAGGTAATTGGGTCTACTTCCTTTTCCTACTGAATAATCATTGAATTGTGAAATTTTCCAAACTGAAAATGCAAGGGGCAGCACAGTGACTTAGCGCTCACTGTTGCCTCACAGCAAAAAGGTTCCTGGTTTGAACCTCAGCAGGGGCCTTTCTGTGTGGAGTTTGCATGTTCTCCCTGTGCTTGCGTGCTTCCGGGTACTCCGGCTTCCTCCCACAGTCCAGAGACATGCTTCTTAGGTTAATTGGTGGTTCTGAAATTGCCCGTAGGAGTGTTTGTGAGTGTGCGTGCGTGCGTGCGTGCGTCTATATGTGGCCGCAGACCTCCGCCAAGTGCAACAATTCCCCCATATAGCGATTTACAGATTGCTATAAAATCCGCGTCAGCCTTTGGAATTTGATAGAGGTTCCCATTGACAATCCTTGAGTCAAATATCATGAGTTTTGGGCAATAATTAACGGAGATATTTAGATACAAATTTTTCGGCCCCCATTGACGGCAATGTTATCGAAAATTTGAAAGTGATCCATAATCCAGGATTTCTTCCGGATCACGCCTAAAATGAAATCAGTTCTTCGTTTTCACATTTCTGACAACTCCTGATAATTTCATCAAAATCCATCCATACCTTTTTGAGTTATCTTGTACACAGACAGACAGATAAACGCCGGCAAAAACATTACCTCCTTGGTAATAAAGCAATTACGATTGTTTACGTTACTGAACTCCATTACCCATAGTGCTCCACTCCTGGTTGCACGTGTCAACGTTTCCAACAGACCGGACTGAACGTCACATTCCTGCATTCTCTTTTTCCTCAGTGTGGGACGTCGGAGTTAGCTAATCCTCTTCCCCTTTCTGTTTTTTGACCTGCACACTCATGACACGGCGGATTTGATCTCAAGGAGTGATCCCACACGTGCTAAGAGTTAGCTTCTCACTTTGGGTAAGATTGTATCCCATTTTAAAACGGCTGAAGGCGTATTTCGGTTGGAATTCTCGAACCATGGAAACCAGATTACAGTTATGTTATAAGCGATGCATTTTTTCATGGCAGTCTCCTCTGGAGACCTGGCTGTGCTTTAACCTCCACTGTCAGAGGTGTCGATGCTTCACAACTGATGGGGAGTGGTTTGTATGTGTCATTTGTGTCCAGTTGTTTACTGTTGTACTTCATTGCTAATGTTAGCCTGCTGGTTAGCCGCAAAGCTTGCGTCACCATTGTTACCGGTGATACAGCGGCAGACACACCAGGGCGTGGAGGCGCCTCCAGATGTGGCTTTGTTCATGTGACAAGGATACTGTGGTGGTCTGGTTATGATAATGAACACCCCATCAGGATACATCACCTGGCTAACGTGCACATACAGTACTGGTGTCTCGTCCAACATGGGCGTGGCTGTATGATCAACATATCATACCTGTAGCTCAAGTAAAGATACAAATATGTGTTATAGTTAGTTGTTAGTCTGGGCTCAGTGACGTTACGTTATGCTTGCATGAGAGGAATGATCGGAATACTAGTTTGAAATGTGAGCTATGTGATTGCACCCTGAAAGAACTGGACCTTTACAACAAAGACCGGTTCACAGCTGTGGCTGGAGCAGCACAGAGGGATCAGTGACACTGCTGATGGATATATCCCCTTAGCATGTCACAGAACCAGCCCCTCCTATGTGGTATGTCCTGGGATTTAACCAGTCCTTCTGCCACAATTGTAATCACACTGCATGTCATTACTAATTCATAATTTGGCAACAAACTTGTCAGATTGTTTATATTTCTATTTATAGAATCCTGACTTTAGTTTTTTATGTTGTACTTAAGTTCAGTTTGTTTAATACATTCCCGAGATAGTTTCTGTTCAGAGACTGATTGGATCAGAGTGACTTCACTGAGATAAAGGAATGTTTGCATGCTGCCACTCGTCACAAGACAAGGAGTCCTCTAATTTGAATGAAACAAGACCAGATTTGTTAGATTTATCTTTGACAATGTTTTTGTATGAGAGCTGATGATTATCTAATCATGGAAACGTATTCTTTTTAGTGAGGGATATCTTTTACGGGCTCATGTTACGTGATGCTTGCTTGGATCCAGATCTTTGCATCCTTAGAGTGTAATGGCTTAATGAATTTATCTGGGATTTTTGACTGTGGTGCCTCAACTGGAGGTGTGTGCTAATTCATTAGCCTGCCAAATGGTGAGTCAGGTAAACCAATATAGCTGAAAAGTAAATAAGTCTGTTGTGAAAAGTCAAATCTTTGTTTTTTTTCTTGTGTGTCTGTGTGTTTTTTTTTTTAAGATAACACACTTGAATACATTTTATATTAATTGAGTTTGTATTATCTGTGATTCTGATGTCCATAGGTATAATGCAATCATGAGACCTGAATGTGTCATAGACATAGAAAGATCATGGTTGTGCTTAAAAGTGAAACACTTGACAGGAATTTCAGGATTTGTAATATCTACACCATTGTAATTAACTCAGCATTAATGAGATTTTTGCCACGGTACAACATATTTCAGATGTAGATCCTGTACATCTGTTGTTGCAGTGAGGAAATACTTTTTGATTTGTATTAATCCTCAGTGGAAATATTGCTTTGTAAGCAGACTTCCTACGGTTATGTCAACCACATGGATTGTGCTCTTTAACAGAAAAACTGAGTAACGCTGATGTTTAAAATTGGCCTGAACTAGAGCTTTATTCAGTCCATTTACCTAAGAGTCAGTGCCTCGTCATCACCTCGTGATCTGCAGTGCCAGCACATGTGAGCGCTGGTCTCTCTGCTGCCATGCTAGTACCTTCCCTGTGTGTACCAGCAGGAACAACAGGTAACATTAAGGGTTGTGATGCACAGCTGATTGTATGCATGTAGTGTATTTTATGAACATGGAGGAGGAGCAAACTGTATTGCACATTATGGAGAGAGTGGGAGTAGTCTGCAGAAAACTGGAACACCCTGAGTCATACTGCGCTGCAGAGATGTAGCCTAATTTCAGGGGGAACTGCTGCTCATGATGTTGCCTGTGTTGAATGGATGAGTGAGTGGTGAAAAGAGAGATTATATGGGTGGTGATTCAGGTAAACCTACAGCAGCTGAGTAAAATGAGAAATAACAGGAGCTGTGTCATCATCCCATGTGGTCACATCTGACCAATAATGGCCACAGTTCGTTTGCAGTCTAACCATTGTTGCTTGTCTTTTCACTTTTGTTTCTATTCAGCTTTGATGTCTCTATCTCACCTCCATATACAATGTGAAGCCACTGTGCAGCTTTATGCTCATACATTTGTTTGTCAAGACTGCATGCATCTGGTCAAAATAGCATTGTGGATCTATAGTGTCAACTGCCACTTAGTTCTGCACATGTCCAATCCTTTCATTTTAGGTCACAACAGGGAGACAATGGGGCTTTTGTTTTAGATGTACACACGTGTTAGCGCATCCCTCTGACCCCAGCATGTGGCATTTTCAGACTGTTATTGGTCTGTTCTTCTGGATTCAGGTCATTCAGTTCGCACCCTACACATAAATAGAGTTTACTCACAACAGCCTGATGCGTTTGATAATGAGGTTCATCCCGATTCTTCTCTGATGTTAATTTGTCATGTTAGCTATTTTAATGCATATTCTCTATTTTTATAACAGAGATTAAGCTTGTACTATAACTATTACAGCTTTTATTATCAGTAATAACATGTTTGAAAATGCAGTTGTCAAGATTTTTGGCACCTGCTGCTCAAAGTTTCATCTGCTTTATTTTCAGCGACCTTTTGTAAATGTAATGTGTGAGTTTCTAGAGACTTTGAGTGCAGCATTTGTTAAAAGCTGCTTTCAGTTACCATTCCCATTGTTCAGAGACAAAAAAACAGGAAAAAGAATGGTTAAGTAATTTTGATTGGCTCTTTAAAGTTTAATAGTTGTAAAATAAAGTGAAAGAAACCACTATGTCCTCTAAATTTTGTAAACCTGCCATGTATTTTAAGTGTTACTGAAAAGGATTCCTTTCATGCAGCAAAAAAGGATTAGCTACCATACTTCTTAAATCTAAATCGTACTGTAAAGGAAACTTCACGGTGCTGTTTGAGTTCGAAGGACCGAAAATACCACATAAATAAGATTCAGTATTCAAAGACTTTTTGATATATAGTCATCTGTTGGAAATATTTGTGTCATAATTGACAGTTTTGGATATATGGATGCACAAGTTGAATTTGTGTTTTTGTTTACTTCCTCAGAGAGGAAAGAACAGTTAGAGGAGAAATGTGTAGCTTCAAGCAACCTGCAAAAACAATGAAAATGTGAGACTGTGTGTCAGCCCTGACCAGATGTTATGTATCCATTTGGGCTGATCATCTGTCAGGCCTCATGATTTGGGCACCAAATAGCAGCACAGCAGCACTGTAGTAGTATTTATCATATTCATATGAGCAAACTACTAAAATATTGTTTTGATGGCCATTCAAAATTGAAGGCTTTTCTTTTTTTCGTCCAAAGGAGGACGGGAACAATGTGCAAAGGTAAAGTAATGGAATGTGTTGTTTTCATCTATAATGTTACATGTCTTGAATGAGTTGCTTAAGTGGCAGCCTGGTGCAATTACTTTGTCAAACCATCTCTTTCATCATATCTTCTTGAGATTTTTTGACTGAGCTTTTTCCATTACAATTATGATTATTTTTCTATGCTAATTTGGATGTTGCTTTGCCTTGAGGAGTTCTACTGATAAGATTTATGTACTCATAAGAGCCAGCAGGAATATTGTGTTTCCTCAAGATGAGGTTGTAGGAGCATGCTCTGTACATGGATTTCATATGAGACAAGCCAACAAGACTTCAGACAGCCTGACAAGAAGTAGGACAGGAGTGCTTGCTGTGCCTGTTTATTGTTTATAGTGTAATCCTGGAAATGTTACAGAGGAAAAGCACCTCTGCATCCCAGATCTTTAAATGTTGGCTGAAATCTTTGTTGTCTATTGAGTGAGTTTACCAGTGTTTCCTACTGATGCTGGCGGTGGCCTGAGGTCACTTGTCACCACAGTAACCTTCTTGATTTTTTAAACAGCTTTTAGGCAGGATATTGCTCGTGCTTCCAACTTGCTGCCAGTAGTTTTCAACATTAGTTTTCACTCAAAAGGGGGCAGATCTTTCCAAAAGTTACCTACTATTCATGATGATCTCTGAAGATTTCAACCACAGCAACTATCTAACCGTTTCTCACGGCATGCTTTTTTTTTTTAGTTTAACTTAAAGCAGTATAGCAGAACATTTTTTTTTTTTTTTGCAATTTTTTTTAGCATTTTTGCTCTTCCCATAGGTGGTGGAGGTTAAGTTACTTTACAGAGCTGTGAAGATTTACTTTTGTTTGATCTCTTCCTCAGTCACTCATTTTTTTCTTCCATATTTATCTTAGACATCTTAGTTCTCTCTGCCGTGATGTTCGCTGTAGTTCTGTCAGCTCTTTTCAGTGTTGTTGATGTGTGACACAGTTCTGTAACCAAAATGCTGTGGACGGTAAGTGGAACTCACTTCATCTGGATTTTGCTGATAGCTGATCACTGCACCTAGATGATACTTCATAAAACTAAGAAAATTTTCCTCAAACCAATATTTTAACTTGTACCAAAGTCATTTTCTCTGCCTGAATTTAATTTTTTACATTTTTAATATATTTTAGTAGAAGTAACTTACACTTCAACACTATAATTTCCCTGTGGAGATGAACAAAGTATTCAGGTTAGTTCAACACTTTGCAGACTTCAAACACTTTAAATTGAATCAAAAATGGCTTCTACTGTATATCCAACCTGTTTTCAAATGTTCATGTACCACAGTGAAGATGTTAAATGGTTAGACTCAGCAACATTGTATTGCTACCGTGTAGTGCTGGGCAATATGACGATACATATCGTGGGGACAATATAAAAGTGTATATTGTGCCATTTCTCTTCTATCGTTTCTATCGTTTCTAACCTAATTTTATCAATTATTACAGCAAATATGTAATTAAATAACCTGCAACGATAAATTTGATAGAATCATATCTACTTCTACAAAGTAGCCTTTTATGTTTGCACTTTTATTCATGGTTAATGCCTTAAACAGAGTTCTCTTCAACCCTAATGTTTACTTTAGACACTTTATATTGGTTTGCAAACTTTGCACTACAAGGTTACAGATTTCAGAAAGTTGAAAAATAATTTGTGTTTAATTTTTATAGCTGAACTTCAGTGCAAAAATGTGTCTTTCCTCTCAGAAACTGTTGTGCACTTTAAAAAAAATGTGAAGGCTACTGTACCTCTGTACCTACCTGTTTTTGCTGCACTAAAATGTATGTTTGTGACAGTTCAGCTAAATGTCCTTTCAAAATAAAGTTGAAAAGTAAGCAATGAAATTTTTGTCAAACTTTTCAGAGAATAACTGAAAACATACTTTATTATGGTATATCGTGATATATATCGTTATCGTGATATAAAATAGTCCATATCGTGATATGATTTTTTCCATATCGCCCAGCACTACTACCGTGGTGTCAATAATGAACTCTACACCAAATTATATTTAAAGGCATGTGTCACTTTTTTTAAGCCAGCCAGTTAGTAGTAGACCAGATTAGCTGAATTATCGGCTCTCCCTGCATGGGGTGAGAACATTGACTTGGGCTCCCACTGGGTTTGCTGGGTTTGATGATCTATTCTGTTTGGGTTGTAAGGATTATAGTTCTTACTGTTTCGTTGTATGGTGACCATATCAAAACCTGTAAATTACCAGTGGATTCTGCTGCTGTAATCGGAATATAAATTGTGTTGATATGTGATCTTCAAACAAAATCCATGAAAAAAAAACTTGTGGAAGAGGAAAGCATATCTTAAAAAAGTAAATTATATGAAAATTCAAGAAAAAGGATTCAATTTGAAAAAAAAAAGAATCTGCTCCATTTATATTAATGATTTCTCAACTATTACAAAATATTACATGAAGAGTAATTATACTCTGCTATTTTGATTCAACTGTGTTTTGGGGGAGTTTATGGTTATGGAGAGCATGCATAGTATTCACTGGTGTTCATTTTTCTGCCCCATAGACAAAGAAACAGTGTGATATCCGGTGCCGTGCTGTGGCTGTCTAGCCAGTTTAGTATCTGTCTGAATGGCGCTGAGCCTCGGGCACAGTCTTCAGCGTGGTCCAATGTAGCATGGGCAGC
This sequence comes from Hirundichthys speculiger, assembly GCA_018398805.1. Taxonomy (NCBI): domain Eukaryota; kingdom Metazoa; phylum Chordata; class Actinopteri; order Beloniformes; family Exocoetidae; genus Hirundichthys; species Hirundichthys speculiger. The sequence continues at coordinate 1,434,046 of JAGFBZ010000477.1, forward strand.
TTTGCATTTACACTGTTGACCTTTCTCCGCTGGCTGTACAGCAGTATTAGCGAGTGAGCGAAATCCCGGACCACACCGTTGATGTTCGTGAACTATTCCAAAGAAGTTTGACAGTCATGCGTTCATTGTTGATGGTTTGTTGGAAAACTGGTCACACAAACATATCTGAATATCATAACTGTTTATGGTATCAATATATGAAAAGGGTATCTTCAAATACAAAGGTGAACACTTATTTAAAGGAAGAATTTACTGCAGAACTGCTGAGATCAATTCTACTATGTGCAAATGTAAAGCTGATTGTAGAATGAATCAATAAACCCAGATTTAATGACATTTCACTCTGATCATTTGGCTAATGGCAAATGAATCAAACACGCAAAAGATTGCTTGAACTGCCTTTGCATTGAATTATCATCTAGAGGATTATGTTGCCTGAACTAGATATTTCTGCAGGGGATCAAGTACATATTACTTGCTAATGGTTCTGACGCAGTATTGAGGCTAAAAGTGTGTCTGAGACAGGATAGCAGGCAGCTCTTTGTTGTAACAGCTGGTAGAGTTGAAGAAGGGAAAGGGTGGAGACAGGAAAAAGAAGGGGAGGAGTAAGGATCGGTGGTATATGAGACTGAGAAATGTGTTTAATGTGTGAAAAAAGGAGGTGGAAGTATATCAAACCGTATGATAAAACGTGTCGGCTGCTTTAAGAAGGCATATTAAACTTCACAAATGGTACACATGGCGATGCAGTAACCAAAGCAGCAAATTGCTTCGTCATGCATCACCTTTGCCGAACCAAATCCCTTTATTTTTCAGTGCAATCACAGCTGTCATAGGACAAGAGGCAGGGGACACCCTGGACCAGTTACCAGTCTATTACAAGGCCAGAACAGAAACAGTTTTTGGACTGTGTGAGGAAGCCAGAGTTTCCAGAGAAAACCACACAGTCATGGAGAAACATACAAACTCCACACAGAAAGAGCCTTGCAGAGATGTTTTATTTTGCACCTTCAGTATTTACATGAATATTATTTTATTTAAAAAAAGAAGAAAGAAAAAAGGTCATTGCTGTCTTAAACTGGAAACCTTTAAAAAAAAAAAACACATACATGGTTATAGTGGCAGACAATCAAGTTTGTTGCAGGTACTTTACTTGTATTTGGTAAATCTGAGATCCCTTGTGATGCCATTTGTGTTCCTGAGCTTGCAGACTGGCTTTCTGTGTTTAATCAGGAATGCCACCAGCCTCCAGTCCTTCTCTGTGCTTGATTTCTTGTGTCGTGTATGCTAAATGCAGGAGACTTTTCTACGTCTGAGTCAAAAGAAATCCTGGCTTTAATCTTCTCGAAGTCTCCTGTCGTCTGAACTCTACAGGGATGATGACAGTGTGGCTTGTTGGCTCTCACAAAGGTAGCAAAGGTCAAACTGTTGTTATTTTAGAATAGGAACCTCTTTCTCCTCCACCAGAAGAACTCTGAAAGGCTAACAAATGTTGCCCCTGAACAATGCAGAACCATTATAAAATAGCCTGGAGGGGAATTAGCAGAATTTACCAGATTAATGCAGGTTTTGAACAGTTTGTTTTGAATTACTGCCCGTTTCAGTGGGCTGAGTCCCGTTTCATTGACAAAAGGTCAGTTCTGTAATAATGCTGAACCATTGTTTACTTTAGATGCTTTGGTTATTTAAACAGTCATGGTGATTCATTTTTGCTGCACAGTAATGGCATAAAGGTATGGTTAGAAAAGTTCATAGATAACCAAATAAAAAAAAGACCAGATGTCAGTTGTGTTTAATGAAAGGGTCAATAATTATTGGAGACTGTTTCCATTCAGGCAGTAACTCTATACAGCATGTCAAGGAGAAGAGTAGGACATCAGGCTGGGATGCAGCTACTACCAGTATGCAGCCATCACCCTGCAGTTTCATTTAAACTTCATTCAAACTGTGTTGGATTTACCCTAACCCAGCTCCATTAATTTCACTTTTAGAATTAATAAGGGTTTAATCTCTGACTTTGACCTGGTTAAAAAAAAAAAAAGTCAGTGAGTCACTAAAGCAAACTGGCTCTCATTGTTCTAATGAGGAGAAAGGGTTAAAATCTTTACAGTCTATTTGTTGTGCAAATAATAAGAATTTCTTTCCTTGTACAGCACTTAGGAGGATTGCCTGGTCAGTCACTGTAATTTCTTCTTCTCAATACAAAGACTTAATCTAGTTCCTCTGGATATTACTTTGATTTAATACTTAGCAACAAAAGCAAAAGAAACTGCCCCTGAATGGCATTGAACAGCCATACCAATCAGAGAAACGAAGCATGTGACATCGGCAATGCAACAACCAGACTAATACCAACTAAATATATTACAAAATGACTTGTTTGAAAATATTTTGGAATATATTTTGAAATATATATATTCCAAAATGACTTGTTGTGGAGCAGGGACACTAGTGAATGACTAAACTCAGGTTTGCAGTAGAAACTTGTAGAGGTGCATCATAATTATCAGTCCGATCATGATTATCAGTCCGATAATTATCGGCCTGATAATTATCAGTCCGATAACAGAAAATTATGACGTCGATATCATGATGAATAGCCCCAATAACATATATATTTTTGTCAACACGGCAGTGCCTCAATCCCTCTGAGACCTGGCAGTGAATGTTGTGTTCAAGTGACGTCGGCATAATCAGAGAAATGATTTCTCAATAAGGAAGATCAAGAATACCCCCTCATGTTAGAAAACAACTTGTTAACTCGATCATAGTTTTGCTACTTGCTGACATAAATTGATAGTCGCAGTATTTTCCTACATGTTACACATAAAAAATAGAAAAGGCTGAAAGAACGACTAGCAAATGACGGAAACGTGGGAATTTACGCTACACTTGAATGCAGCATGCGGCACGCGGCACACGTGCTGATGAAAACAACATGGCAGAGATTATATGGAACTTTGTTAAAGATTCCAAAGAAGATAGTTCGCTGGTTATTTGTGACAAATGCTCCAAGCAAATTCCACGAGGAGGGAAAAATAGCACAAGCTTTAATACGTCAAACCCGATTAGAAATCTGAAACATAACCATCGCTTCGACGGAGTTTTGAAATCGTATGATGATGCCCGAGCTGCTAAAGATGCTAATGTGAGCAAGCCAGCAGCAAGTTCTCTTCCCCCTCTCTCTCATCTAAAGCTTCCATGAGATTAAAAGAAAAACAAAAAAATAAAAAAAACTACTGAACCTCATTTACTTTAATTAAAAGTATTCATTTTGAATGGAACCACAACCCAAAATCCTTCAACGTAATTTTTTGTTACTATGTGCAATTTTTCACTTTGTTTACACAGACAAGTCTAACTTGTATCAGTACACTGTGCATTATTTTTTATTGTCAATGAGGAATGCACTTTTTCAGTTTGTTTATATTAGAAATTTTTGAATCTAACTTGTGTCAGTGGCATTAATTTTCTATGTATATTTATTCTTTGTAAACTTCTGGAATGCACTTTTTCAGTTTGTAATTCTGATTCAAGTATTTCCATCAGTTCAAGAAGTCTTTTTTATATCAGCGAGTAATGGATCTTATTTAAGTTGATGTGAGATCTCAAATAGGTTTGTTTGATATCTTTACAGAAATGTTTGAGAGGCTTGCCAATAGTTTTTCAATGAAAAAAAAAATCTGTTCATTTAAAGAGTCAAAACTGTTTTTGGTTTTGTTCATAGTATTGATGTAATGATCTTAGGTATATGTGTGCGTGTTATCGGTATCGGCCTTTAGGAGCTGAAAGTTATCGGGTATCGGTTTTATAAAACAGTTATTGTGCATCCCTAGAAATTTGCTGAGCCAAAGTATATGAGTAATTCTGCATCCATCTTGTTTGGTTTGCATAAAGCTGTTGAAATTGGTTCAATACATTCTACCAATGAATGGTGCATTTTGCAAGAGAAAGCATTTATGAAGTGAATGGGTATAGCTGGATAACACGAGAAGGTCCTGCTGGCAGAAATGCAGCAACTTTTAGATTCCAGCATCCAAAATGGCATGGCATGATCTAGGCCTGCACAAATTAATCAAATTTTAATTGTGATTTGAATTTTGGCTCCCAGCAATCACAACAAATGGGAATTACAACAAACAATGTCACTGAGATTAAACAATTTGCCACATGTTCTTTGCAAGTAAAGCATCAAATACATAACATTATTTAATTATAAAATCAGAATAAAGGAGAAATAAATACATGTGATTCTGCTACATCACTAAAAGATATCATTATTAAATATTGTTCATTAAATGTTAATAACTACCCAGTCAAGGATTAATGATTAGATCAATTAACATATAAGAAACACACTATAAAAAAATTTGCAGTTTTTTTCTGCCCCACAAAGCAAGAGGTGTGCTCAAGTCTCTGGCATTTCTCAGATCAGTTTGAATAATCCACATTAATTAAGCAAACAGTGGATTTCATTATGAACTCAACCAAACTGCTTAATTGTGAAATCGCAGAGGCACATTATGGATATTACATATTTTGGCCACCTTTCAGCTGCGAACTAAGGCTGCCAACACTGTTAAATTGTGCAACTTACACTCATAGCAAACACGTCTTGCCAGCCATCACTCACAAGCACACTTATAAGAGTGAGAGAGAATCTTTGGAGAATCTAAGACTGGTGTTGGCATCAACCAGTGGATGCCAAGTTAGTGGTGCTCTCTAACTTCTGTGGTGCAGTGTTATGTCTTCAAACAGATCAATCCATACACCTGTCAACTGTTTGTGTTCAGAACGTTCTTTTCCCTCTAAAATTTAAGTAGCCTGACCCAGTTCTGTAACTTATGGCATCCAGAGAAGATGCATTTTACACTGAACGCAACAGTTAGATAGCCAGTTTTCAGTTGTGCACAGCTAGGTGACAGTTTGCGGCCAAAGCCTTGTAGAGTGGGAATGCAGCAGTAAGTGTAGTTCACCAGTCTGTAACTGGTCCTCAACTGGAACTTTTTCTAGGTTTGAAAATAATTCTTCAAGGCATTTGGTCTGAGAGTTGAGGCCTCTTTTGTATTTTACAGTATCTGCAAATCACCATGCTAATCAAAGCCTGGTGTACTATTGACATGAATGGATTATAGTTCTAGCACTAGGTCAGATTACAGATTACTGCAGGACGTGATGACCTGCTATACAATGTAACAAGATTAATGCATTAGTCCTAAATGTACATAAAGAAGCAGAGCAGCGAAGTGATGAGTGGGAAGATTGATAGGCTAAAATCACCTTGAGGAGGAGGAGGAGGTGGGCTCAAGTTACAGAGTGTACTTAACAAGGATGCTGTCCTGGGGCTGAACTTCAGGTCTGATTTATGAATGGAGTATTTTACTCCTTTCAATACTAACTGATTAAAACAGCAGTAAACACATTTTTTTTGTGTGTGTGTTTCTGATATTTGAAAATAAAATTAAGATCGGTTGTGTTTAATATCTTGAAAAGAACTCATGAACCTCATGCTGTCATTTGATAAAATATTGCAACTGCAAGAGTTGGTAAAATCCAATTGGTATAAAAGTGTATGCAGCAGAGAGGTTTGAGGATATATCACTCTCCATCAGTATGTCAGTAGCTTGTCCTACAGTCTGAACCAAAACAAAGGGGTTAGGTTTGTGTAGCTGACTTGTTGGCTGCAAATGCGCAGGGTTCCCCAGTGAGTCCCCAGGGCTCAGCAGATACCATTCTGCGTGCTCCAGCCATAAATCCTCTTTGCATGGCTGGTGATCAAGCCATGATGTAAAGGAGCTTAGTAGTAATAGACAGGCAGGCGAGAAGCTGCTTCCCTGTTGGCCAGGGGTCAGGTGATCACACACAACTCTCTGACAGAGAGAGGAGGCACGGCAGAAGCAGAAAAACAAACTGAGAAATGGACACAAAGAGGCGTGTGAACAGTGACGCCAAAAATAGCTTAGCCAGGAAATATTTGTAGAGATGAGTCAGAGGCTTTTCAAAAGATGGATTTGATATAATCTGAATGACAACCCCAACCTGGGCCAGCTGCGGACACTTTACTGAAATACCTTATTGGAACACAAGCAATGCAATTAAGGATATTTACTGACAGTGGGAAGGACGCGTCTTCTTTGAATGGTCTAAATTCAAGGGAGGACCAAGGTGTGAAGAATAGAGCAGGAAATGTTCTGTTCTGCATTTAGGACTGCAACCAGTGATTCTTATAGTTTGCAATTTATCTTTTCATTCACAAATAATGCAAAGACCTAGTGTATGGCTGTATTGGATTGCCATTTGTATATTTACCAGTTCAATTAATAAATACTTCCTATTCAAGTTAAATGTAAACAGTGTAAAATATCTTTTGTTCTTGGCCATCTAATCAGAGGTGAAAATATATATTTGTTTCTTCTTGTGCTGAATTTTTAGCTAACTCATCCTTCTCCGTCTTCTCTTCTCATCACAGATCACTCTCCTCCCTCCTTCCCCCCTTCCTCCTCCCCCTCCTCCCATTACATCGACGGTTGCCATGGAGAACTCTTCAGTGGCGTCTGCATCATCTGAGGCAGGAAGCACACGATCGCAGGAGATAGAGGAGCTTGAGCGTTTCATCGACAGCTATGTGTTAGAGTACCAAGTGCAGGGGCTTCTGGGAGACAAGGCAGATGGTGACTTGGACTTGGACAAGGTGCCACAGGTTGGAACTCTTTTACTTATGTTAATAAATATAAGTGATAACAAACCAAAAGATTATAACTTGCATCACAACAGTTACTTGCAGTACCGCAGGAAGTGGGGGTGCTGGGGGTGCTCTAGCCTCCCCTGTTGGTGGGGTTGCAGCAGCTCAAAAATGGGGGAAAAAAAAAAAAAAAAAAAAACATTGGAAAAAAGGGAGAAAAAAAATAAAATGTTTAAAATTGACTATAAATTCTAGTTGTCTGGTTTAATGTTTTGGTACCTGGGCCTTCAGTGTGGGTTTAACTACTTAATCCACCATGACGTTATAATTATACAAGCCACCAATACAAAAAAACGCAATATAACAAGAAGAGGGCGCTGCATAATTTAGAGATTATGCATCACTGTTTATTCATCAATTAGCCTACAAATGATTAATTATGAAGAGCATATCGTATTGAAATTGAATACCATTGTTATTAAAACAAGAAAACCATCTAAGACAACTCCAAGTCTTGTAAATGCAGGCGGTAAGACACTTTTCCTTTCAAAGGCTGCCACTGTGCATTGCGCCTTTACGTACAATGTTCAGCACCACAGTTACATGGACAGCTCAGCTGTGCCAAACTAATGTCAGATGGGTAGCATGGACAGTTACACTGACTCTGTGGCACATTGTTCCTGTTTCATTACATGTATTTTTGTTCAGATTTTTGCAGGCTTTTTGGCCGGTTCATTGTTATGAATCATTGTGAATCAGTGGCCAATAGTTTCAGTGGTGAATTTAAAGGTCATTTCGGGTTTTCATTGAGAACTGATGTGATGTCTCATGTTGTGTTGCAAAATTTTCTTTTTGTTTCTGAGATATATATATATATATATATATATATATATATATATATATATATATATATATATATATATATGCACTGTATTTTCACATCTATAAGGCGCACTTTAAAGTCTTAAACTTTTGTCAGAATGGCCGGGGCGCCTTATAAAGCGGTGCGCCTTATGTGTGCACTGAGCTCCAAAATCTGTAAACGTTGAGTGACATTTCCTGCCGACACATCGCTTATATAGAGGAAAGGCTGACGTGATAGAGGACAGCATAAGAACATTAAAGGGGGAAGTGTTGCCGTGACAGAAGATGCTAAAGGCGTTCCCCCAGTAGGTATATAGTGCCGGTATGTGCACAATGCAAACAACATTGTTTTGGACTTGTGAAAATGGCACCTGAGAAGAGACACGCTTACGAAGCACAGTTTAAACTGAAAGCGATCAGCTATGCGGAGGAACATGGAAATCGAGCAGCAGCAAGAGAATTTAAGGTAAACGAATTAGGGCTGGGTTAAACGATTATTTTTGTAATCGATTAATCTAGAAAATAGTTTTTCGATGCATCGATTAATCTAACGATTCATTTTTAAATCCGATTCGATTCGATTTCGATTCGATTATCGATTATCTCCCCATAATTTGACCTATATAGCAATTAATGCAAATTTATCTCCATGAATAAAACACAAATTTCTTCTTTCAAGTTCAAAAATGAATTATATTGAACAATACAACAATAAAGTGCACACAGTTATAGTGCAATGGAATCCTATAATAAAAAATAATAAAATAAAACTTTCCTTCAATAAATAAAACTGCAAAAAACACACTCTGAACCAAAATCTTATCAACATAAAATAAATAAAAAATAACAGCAGCAGTGACAGCTGCAATTTACAAAACAACACAATGTGTGACAGCAGCAACTTAGCCTAATCATTTAAATCTGTGAAATAAATAAATAAATTCAAGTATTAGGCCTATTACAGTTAAGTGAACAGTAGTTTAACTTTTAGTAGTTAGGATGCTCTCAGTAACTGCAGCAGCCTTTTTTTTTCATCTGATAGTACAAACTTTTCTGCTTATCCCTGTCCCTGAAAACATAAATCACAAACATAGTGCACAGGTTAATAAAAATATATACTTCTAAATGATCTGCCCATACCAATAAAGTATAATAATAATAATAATAATAATAATACATTAACCTAAAAGTTGAAAGTTAAACTAACTTTAGCGTGTATTTGAGGAGTGTGTGTCTGTGTCAGTTAAAAAAAAGTGTGTCAGCAAGAGGCGAGTGTGTGATAGAGATGCGCGGATGAACCGTGCACCCGCGGGCGGAGCGGATAATCCGCATATCGGGCGGATGACTCGTCAAAAAATAATACTTTAATTAAATTCGGGCGGGTTGCGGTTGAAGCACTCAAATAATAATAATAAGAAAAAATATTTTACATATTATTAAAAAGGATGGCGGGTCGGTTCGGTTTTGAAAATTGGTGAAAAAACGTTCCTGCAAATGGATAGCGGCCGGATAGAGATTTTAAGAAGCGGTTGCGGGTTAAAATATACGTCATCCGCGCATCTCTAGTGTGTGAGGGGCGTGTGTGTGTGTTTAAGTGGGCACATGTTCTGTGTGTGCGAGGCTGGAGCACAAGTTACGTAGTGCGGTTTGGATGAATGACGGGGTTAATCACCGCAAACAAGGAAAGAAAAAAAAGTTGAAAACTTACGGCGTCTTCTCCTCCACACAAGCAGCTCCCGAGTGCCTCTATTCAAGGTGCTGGTGCATCGCGGTAGTGCTTTTATGATATGCCATCTCTATTTTGCACAGGTCACAGACCACCGAATCGTTCCCTTTAGGTGTAAAGTACTCCCATAGTTTTGACATCCTGTTACGAGATAGCTTCTTCTCCCCCAACTCGCTGCTACTCGATACCGCGGCCGCCGCCATTTTTTGATTCTGAGTGACGACGCATCGACGTGCAGATTTTAAATTTTTTAATTTATTTAATTTATTTCATTTAGAATATTTGAGCCATTTTGTCTTTTATTTATTATGTCTTTTATTTATTCTTTTGTACAGTACTTTGGTCAACTGTGGTTGTTTTAAAGTGCTTAACAAATAAAGTTGGATTGGATTGGATTGGAGATTTTGCGTCGACGTATTTTTTGCTTCGACGTAATCGATGACGTCGACGCGTTGTCCCAGCCCTAAAACGAATCCATGGTTCGCAAGTGGAGGAAGCAGGAAAATAGCTTCGCCAAGTCAAGAAGATGAAGTTGAGTTTCTGAGGACAAAAGGCGAGGTGGCCCGAGTTGGAAGACCGACTCGAGCAGTGGATTAATGATCAGAGAACAGCTGAGAGAAGTGTTTCTACCATCACCATTCGGCTGAGGGCAGCAGCGCTCGCAGAGGAGATGAAAATCCAACATTTTCAAGGAGGTCCGTCTTGGTGCTTCTGTTTTATGAAGAGACGCCACCTTTCCATCCGGGCAAAGGCTACTATGGCGCAGCAACTTCCAGCGGATTACATTGAAAAGCTTGCCATCTTCCGCTCCTACTGCCATAAAAAGATTGCCGACAAACACATCCAGCCCAACCACATCACCAACATGGAGGAGGTACCGCTGACTTTTGATATCCCGGTGAGTCACACAGTAGAGAAGACGGGGACGCACATGGTAGCGGTACGCACAACGGGACACGAAAAGTTGGAAATGGTCAGAAACTGCCACCGATGGTGATTTTTAAGAGAAAGATGCCTACTAAAGAGAAATTTCCATTGCCATTATTCTGGGAGGCTTAACAAAAGAACTCCAACCGCTGGACATCGGTGTGAACAGGGTGTTTAAAGCGAAACTGCGGACGGCTTGAGAGTGATGGATGACAGAAGGCGAGCACAGTTTTACCAAGACTGGGAGGCAGTGCCGGGCGAGTTACGCAACAATTTGTGAGTGGATTGCGGATGCTTGGGCTAACGTGTCTGCTTCCAGTGTTGTTCGAGCTTTCGCCAAAGCCGGAATCATTAATGAGAAGCTGCACGACAACGAGACTGACTCTGACAGTGACGAGAGGGAACCTGGCATGTTCGATGGAGAACTAGCCCAGCTGTTCACTTCAGATACAGAAGATGATGACTTTGATGGACTGGTGGATGAGGACTTATTAAAAAAGAATGTGATTACTTTGTTAAATACTTAAATAAAGTACAACCAAACTGAGTTTTGCTCCTGCTCCTTTTTATAAACACATTAGCATGGGTGCTTTAAGCCGACGTACTGGCATGTTTCACCATGGCCGTGCCTTATAATCCAGTGCGCCTTATGTATTTGTTAAATACAGAAATAGCACCCATAACTGAGACTGCGCCTTTTAATCCGGTGCACCTTATGGTCGTGAAAATACAGTATATATATATACATACGCAAATACATACAGTGCAGAGCTGTTTCAGCGCCCCCTGCTGAGAATCTGTTCCCGCACCTCTGGTTACTTGTATGATGATTATTGTTGGTTGTAAGACCTAAAGAACCTGTGTCATCAGTAAATTACAGGCTCATGATTATTAGAAGGCTTGCTTGTTCATAACAGTACGCTGATTTGTGCTGCTCCTGGTCATCAGACTGCTTTGGTCATTACTCATTACTGATTGAGGCTGTATGCAGTTTTAGGTCCTCACTTACAGAACCTCACACTCCTCCCATCAATGCCATTTAAGATTTGCAACCATGTCCTAATTTTCCCTGGTTAGTTCATCTGGCCTGAATGTGTTCAAGGTGTTTTTGAGTCGTCAGCAAGACTAGAAAACAACGTAATAATTTAAGTCCTTCAATATTTTGAGTTAATTTTAAGACAAAAACAAAACAAAAACCCTTCATGACATCTCTCCACATTTTTCTTTCCCAGTGGACAGACGACTGCATCGACAAGAGAGATGGTAGTTGGACGTCCTCACAAGGAAGAGGCTCTTCTAAACCCGTGAGTGTGTTTGTTTACTCGTCAGGATTCTGCTAATCTCAAGAGTTCTTGTGCTGATAATTAATATTTAGATAAAAATTATCACCCTATTAATAGATTGAATGTTTATAAGTCTTTTTAATCTAGACCTCATCTTTGCTTTGCAGCTTGCAGGTCATGAAAGCAGGCTTCATCTCAAAAGCAATTGCAAACTAAACAAAATTTAAATGGTGCTTTGATGTACAGTAGATGAATATTTAAAATAAAGGGGAGTAATGGGCAGTTTTTTGTTTCTGGGTCAAATTGGCAATGAAGTTATGTCATAGTTGTGTAGCTACGGTATAGTTACTTCATAGGTACATTTGGATGGTCCAGCTTTGCGCTATAGTGATGTAAAATCAAGCTTATTGGGGAATTTCTTTATTTGAGCTTAAAGTTGCATCTCATTCCTAAATTTATAATTACTTATGTGGAATATTAATGTGGCTCTTTTGTCATGTAAGTCATAATTGGAAACATGGAACTATCTGAAACCACTGCTGTACCTTGGAAATAAAAATCAAATCAAACTTTGTATAGCACTTTTCACATAACTTGTACAACACAAAGTGCAAAGTCCTATTAAAACAGAAGCAACAGAAATAAAAAAGCAAAAAAAAAAAACCATTAAAATAGACTCAATATCTCACGTAGACACATGTTACACAGACACTGACACACATCTGGAGCCTTAACACTAATGCAATAAAGAGCAGGAATAGAGGAAACAGCATCTTTAGTCTAAGGGGAAACACTGAAGAATGGCAATTTAAAATATATAAGCAGACAATCAAAAAAAACACTTACATTCTAAGATTAGGGTGCAAGTAAAAAATAAATGAATGAATAAAATATGAAATGAATAAGTAAAAGCAGAATATATAGTCGGAGTTAAAACAATATAAGTCTGTATATATGAATTAAATTCTAATAAAACTCTAAAATATAATTTACTCAAAGAGATTGGTCTTGAGTTGTCTTTTAAAAAATGTCCAGACTTTCAGCTGCTCTCAGGTCTTCTGGTAGATCGCTCCACAAACGTGGGCTTGATAGTAAAAGGAGTTTTTGTTCTCAGTCTAGGAATAATTAAAAATCTGCCACCAGAAGACCTGAGAGTCTGAGGAGGTTCATAAAATGCAAGCAACTCAGACAGATAATTAGGACAGAAACCATTAAGAGTTTTATAAACTAATAAAAGGATCTTAAAATCAATCCTGAAGGAAACAGGTAGCCAGTGCAGGGACTTTTGAATTCTCCTCTTCTCCTGGTTTTGGTCAGCATACAAGCTGCTGAGTTTAAAGTAACTGAGTTTTGCCGTGTCTCTGTGTTGGCTCAAGTGAGACAAGGTCTGGCCCTGGAGATGTTTTTCAGGTGATAAAATGCATTCTTGCTGACAGTTTTGATGTGAGAATCAAAACTCAGGTCGCAAGTTGTTTTTAATTGATTTCTTGGACTCAGTGCTAAGGATCATAAATGTATTTTAAGTTTCTCTTTCTGATCCTCAGGACCACTTAACAAGATCTCAGTTTTGTCCTGATTGAGCTGTAGAAAACATTTTGCCATCCTTAGTTTGATATCTAGAATACAGTCATAAAGGTTTTTGACTGGTTTCAGGAGACACACCAACATAGAGGAAAGGTACTAAAACCTTGAAATCTTATTCACGGTATATTCATTGTCTTAACTCTAGTTTGTTCTTATGACTCAGTGTGCTTGCTATCATGGGAATGGGATTGCATGCTTTAATGAGCAGATACCTTTCCAGATATGTGTGCAAAATAGTTAACACTGTTTTAGAATGTGAGAGTAAATGTGAGGTTTGCCGTTTCTCTGTCCTTTGACTTCAATGTTACTCTGACTACTGTTAGTGTTAACATTAGCCTGGAGTGATTCACAGCTCATCAGTTTGCACGTGGTTGCAGCAGAGGATGATGCTCTTATCATGGGATACTGTGAATGCTAGAGCTAAAAACTGAATAATACTGGGAGAATTATCAGTCTACTCAGCTGCTAAATGTCAGTATTTAACTGCAAACTGATTTAGGGATTCCTGATTAGAAGCTGGATGAGTGGCTTTTATATTTTAATTGAGTTATCATTTTGCAGCAGAAGTAATCACCACTTTTCTGGTCATTGCTACATTTGTTTTGGGACTTAACTTGCTCAAGCCTAATATTTTAGCATGGCTTGTGAAAGTAGTGTTTTGATCCAGGGAACATGTGCTATTCTGTGGTTTTCAAAAACAATAGTCTTAATAGCCTTAAAAAGAAAGCCTTAAACAAGCAGTAAAAGAAAGCGACTGGGACAGTCATTTCAGCTCAACTGTCCCAGTGCTGCATTGGTGAATGTATTTTGAGTGAACTGTGTGCTGAATTGCTTGTTTAATGCAAAAGCTCTGTAGTATTAGCTTTTTTACTACCAACATGCACATATTAAACATTGCATTTTTAATATGAGCCTAAATACACGTAGCTGCTGTTGCCTTTCATTTAGATGACCCAGTTTTGCTAAATTAATCTGAGATAACAGTGTTTGTTTTTTTTATTTCTTCTGTTTTTTTGAAAGAAACTTTTGGTTCTACTGTTTTACCTAGGGATGCACGATAACTGTTTTTTAAAATCCGATACCGATAACTTTCAGCTCCTATAGCCCGATACCGATATCAATAACTGATAACACACACATATACCTAAGATCATTACATCAATACTATGAACAAAATCAAAAATAGTTTGGACTCTTTAAATGAACAGATTTTTTTTTTTCATTGAAAAACTACTGGCAAGCCTCTCAAACATTTTCGTAAAGCTATCAAACAAACCTACTTGATATTTCACATCAACTTAAATAGGTGTATTACTTGCTGATATATATATAAAAAAAAAAGACTCCTTGAACTGATGGAAATACATGCATCAAAATTACAAACTGAAAAGGATTTACATTTAAAGGATTTTGACTTGTGCTTCCATTTAAATTAATACCTTTAATTAAAGCAAATGAGGTTCAGTGATTTTTTTTGTTTTTGTTTTTTTTTTATCTCATGGAAGCTTTAGATGAGAGAGATGAGGGAGGGGAGAGGAGACTGCTGCTGGCTTGCGCACGTTAGCATTAGCTCGCGTTAGCGCGATTTCAAAACTCCATCGAAGCGATTGTTGTAGGTGGCTGATCAGGTTTGACGTATTAAAGCTTGCGCTTGTGCTTCCCTCCTCATAGAATTTGCTTGGAGAATTTGTCACAAATAACCACCAAACTATCTTCTTCTGAAACTTTAACAAAGCTCCATCCCATCGCCGCCATGTTTGTTGTCATCAGCACGCTGTACTGCATGCTGCATTCAAGGTGTAACATAAATTCCGACGTTCCCTCGTTTGCTAGTCGTTCTTTCAGCCTTTTCTATCTTTTTTCTTCTTTATGTGTAACATGAGGAGAAATACTGCGAATATCGATTCCAGTTAGCGACTACTAAAATTATGACCGACTTAACAAGTTGTTTTCTGGCATGAGGGGGTATTCTTGATTTTCCTGAATGAGAAATCATTTTTCTGATTATGTCCACGTTACTTGAACATAACATTCACTGCCGGTCATTTCAGACTCAGAGGGAGCGAAGCACTGCTGTGTTGACAAAAATATATACGTTATCGGGGATATTTGTCCTGATATCGGACTTATCGGAATGACGTTATAATTTCCTGTTATCGGCCCGATAGTTATCGTGCACCCCTAGTTTTACCCATAAATTATGTGAGTAATAAGCTTGAATCCTTTTCTTTCCTCCTTATGTTTAATTCTGCAGGATGACTGGGAACACAGCAGTAATGGTAGTACTGGTTCCAGGCCGAGTTCAGGGTCCAGACCTGGATCTGGCTCTCGCTCTGGCAGCAGAGGACGGAACAACCAGTTCAAAGGTCCCTCCAAGGTACAAAAACATTTGTGTGAGGATTTTATTGCTGTTTTATGTTTCTTTTGATACTTATTTTTCAGGTAAATCACTTCTGAATAGAAAAAGAGAAACAAATGCACAAATGTAATTTCATTAAACTTTAAGAAGGTGCTTAGTCAAATGGATGGTTTTTTGTTTGTTTTTTTCTCAAAACATTTTCATAACGCCTATGTTACATACTGATGATGTGGTATTGACAAGCGTGCGTTTAATTTCTTATTTAAAATGGATATTTTTGCTAATTTTTGGCATTCCGGCTACACTGCTGCTTGTCTGTACCTTTTCCAACGCAATGCAATTTCCCCATTGTGAGACGAATAAAGGTTCTTATCTTAAATAATAGACACTTAAGTTCCATTATGGGAACTGTAGGATCCAACACGGAGCTTGATCCATACAAAAGACTAAAGCCCCGATCGTACACTTCCCGTTACTCGTTAACACTAATTGCTACCAGCAAATTGCGGGTGTAGGAACCTCCACTAACCACTAATGCAATCTTCCGCTCGCTAAAGCCGCTACCCGTTATACCGACTCCCTGACTCACTTTGTAGGTGTGGCAATGGGCATGTCTTTTGCCCTTTCCACAAACTCAGTATCTTGCGATTGCGGGTTTAGGGTTGCGGGTGGTCAGACCACCCGCAACCCTAGTGGGTAGCACAGGTGGGATAGCAGGTTTAGCAAGGTGCAGGGAAACGCCCCTCCCGCTACCCACTATCCCTTAATAGCGGCTTTAGCAGATCTGGCGGAAGATCTGGCCCTAAAAGTGTGAATCTCAGTCTTTGTTGCCTCTGATTTTGTCTGTCTCAAGTCAGCTTCCTGGAGGTGATGTTAAAAAAAAAGGTTGAATGCATAAAAGCTGAGCAACTTGTGTGATTGCTTGAAATGTTGCATTGAAAATGTGCATGTTGCTTTCATTTTGTGCTGTTCAGAATGGGAACAAAGATGGCTCCATTTGACATCCTGGGGACAGACATATGGGCTGCTAACACAATGGACTCGCATGGGTATGTACCTTACTGTCTCACACATCTCATACTTTGCAACTGTCTACTGACCCTGGAACAGGAGCACCCTGACTACTGGGAAATATCCCGTGTAAGGGGCCAGAAGTCATATACACTTGGAGCTTTGCAGACACACATCTTTCTCTCTGCTATAGCTTTCTCCAGTTATTATAACAGAACTAGACCGGATCACCACTCATCACACTCGGCATCTGTTCCTTACTTAATTGATGGGAATATTGCCTGTAAATTTCTTGTAAGCTTCAGCACATCGACATTCTTCCCCATTTTGTTCTAACCCTTGTGCTAAATTGCCACCTTCTGAATCAGTGTGAATTCTGTCGTCACTTCACAACTGGAAGTTTACATGACACAAAAAAAGCCCCAAATGCAGCTGTACCAACCGGTTTCAACTGGTGCTGCCACCCACTGGAGACCAGAGGGCCACGTGTCAAATGTAGAGACTCAGAGCTTTCGCCTATTGCTTTCATACTTTATAATGGGTTGCAGTCCTCACTATTTTTGATTTCCTAATCAACTAAAGCCTGTTTGGTTACACTGCCATTCTAAAAACACTACTTTAGGAACTGCAAAAAATACAATTATCTGAAACTTAACTCTTCACTCTGCCTCTTCTGAGGATTAATCTTGTTGCTCTCATACAACTGTACAACATGTAAAACTCAGCTTCTCTGTGTCAAAATGAATTTCCAGAGAAGAAATTGATCTGAAACATAAGAGAAGTGTGGGAGGAAAAAAAAAAGGGAAAGAGATAAAATAATAACAAAACATCAGGGACAGCAGAGGGAGGTCTGGTTGCCATAGTAACACCTGCACAGCAGCTCTCCTGCCCAAGTTCCGGCCACGCTGGCACATCTGAGCACACAATGAACAATGCAGCTGGCACAGTGGGATGATGTGGGATGATCTGTCCTCAGACAGACACTGGTGATTTTAATTAAGTCATTTCTGCACTCTTAAATAAAGCTATGTGGTAAAGACGATCATCTCATGTTTTTAACTTTTTTAGATAATTTTTTTTTTCTAAATAAAGAAAAGCAAGAGCAAAAAAATTGGCAAGCTGCAACGTACAGGTCCAAAGTAGCTTAGTGCAGATACATAAGTATTGTTCTACTGTTGTATACTACATACTTCATCAGACAGCAAGGTCATACTGTTTTCAGGTGCACAATGTCACCCTGTTTATCTTAAAAAAAATCTATTGTATCTGTCTCACAATTGTTTGTGGGAAGAAAACCAAACATCCTCCACTGCAGGCTTAAAGTGTAGTAGAATTCAAGCACTTACTCATATTTTCCATGGCTTTCCAGTTCCTCAACAATAACATGAATTATATAGACATAAAATTCTAAGAAATTAAATTAGCCGACATGGAATCATACATTGTGCTATTAACAACCACAATTGTGTGTAAAATGGCAATACAGTAACCTTCAAAACAAAAGGCATCTGAAGATAGTATCTAAAGTACTTGAGATGTGATCAATGTTTATGCCCCATCATTTAAAGAAAAAAGGCAACTGATTTGCACTTTTTTGATGAAATAAGAGGACTTGGATGCTCTGATATGTCACCTTTTTTTCGAGCATGCTGAGTGTGGCCCTGCTAATCCAAGTAAAGAACAAAAGATAAAAAATGTAAATTATTAATGTCATCCTGAAACCTTTTGCAGTTTTTTCTGCTCCTTTCTTGCAACAAGTGCAAAGACGCCTGTTTTTCTTTCTTGCTGTAGAGGTGCAGGTTGGGATGTACAGCCAGAGAAGCTGGACTTCAGCCATTTCCACAGGAAACACTTCAGAGGAACGCCAAAACACCTGCCACACATCGACAGAGAGGGGTGAGAGATGTATAAAATATAGTATTTTGATCTTTAAATCCTAGCACCGTCAGTTTGTCCTTATGGTTTTGATTACTCATTATCAAAGTTATCTGCTGATAATTATCCCTCTGATGTCTAATATTCAGATTCAGTCTGTCACATGTTATTCCTCTCTTTCAGGATGAACAAAAACAAGTTTGCTGAAGATGATGGCATAGACATGAATGACATAGAGAGGTTCCTACCCCATCTACGCTCTGTAAGTTCCAGTATTTCTCATTGCATATCTAAATGAACCAATTTGGGCTGACTTTTCACTCTGACATGGAAGCTGTTTGACTTTAAAAAAGGATGTTTTTAAGTGCAACTGCTTTTAGTGACTGCATTGATAATACAGTAAATGGCTTACACAAAGCTCTTCAGCAGGAAACAACTTGATCTACTAATTGTTGTAGGGTGACCTCTGGTGGTGTAATGTTATACTTGCTGAACAGCAGCAGTACGTCTGTGAATAGAATCATAAAATATTGAAATTACAGTGAAGTACTGAAAAAAAAATGGATTACTTTTATCTCTTGGAAGAAAAATTAGTGTGGGGTGATATTTTTGTTCTTGTGTACAAAGGAACACTACATATATTTACTATCCTACTATACTATACTATATTTATTTCCCATTATCTCATCATTATAGGCTGGTTGTTCATAAATGAATCTTTGGTGACATCTGCTGGTCAGATGCTGAACTAAGCTGGTCAGTGCATGAAATATTATATCTCCCCCTAAAGGTTTCTTAAGTATATAATATTTAAAGGCTGAGCTCACAATACCTTCCAAGATGTACCTCTGGATCACTCGTGATCATTGCTGATTCTTTTGCTCTTGGCATTATATTTAGACACACCTCAGTACTCCAGACCAGCAAACTGCCAAAACGTCTGAATTAATAGAGGTGGTCTCATTTGTTAATCATCATTTAATCAACTGCATTTGCTGAGCTGCTTTTGGCTGCTACTTACCATCTCAGTTCCTGTGGAAGCAGAAAAGGTGTCTTTTTTTCCGCTTTACTTCTGGCGAGACCTGGTATAACCAGATGATATATAGCAAAGTATTGTTTCTGAAGAATATTATGTGCCTGGGATAATTGTTGAAATGAATTTTCCAGCTGTGTAAACCCAGGCAGCATGCAAAGTAATAAGCATTGTTTCCAAGTTGAGTTGTGATTTATTGAGGTGGCAGAGTTCATTTTGGGTGACCCATGTCACCGTCCTCTCTTCCTGCCCTGCTCTGAGCCAAAATGTCTTCCCTTTTTCATAGTGTTTGAGCTTCAGCATCTTCCTCTTTCCTTCCCCTCTTGGGCTTTGAGCTGAGCTAGGTTTTATCCTTTTACGTCTCTTCAGCCAAGAGGGGTCGAGTTGAGCCACTAAGACGGCTTGGTCATCGTATAGGTCCTGAGCCAAGTTTGCATTTCCTTTCATTCAATTTGGGCCAAAAGTTAGATCAGGTCAACCGTCTTTGTCTGCTGTGCTTGGGATCGAATATTTGTTGGCACCGGGACACAGTAAGGTTGGCGGCACCAAGCTAACGACGTAGTTCCACGCTTTCTGTTTTTCTTTCCCTGACATTCTTGAGCCATTTCTGATTTATACCATCCTCATCTAGTGACCCTTTCACAGTCTGACTACTGAATATTATGAGTGTGATGCTCTGGCAAGTGTATCTTGAAGCTTTGCCATGGAAAGTCATGCAGCTGTGATGCTAGTCCACTACTGCTCCAAGGACACCTCCATATTTATTTTAATGAAAGACTAAAATGTAAAATAAGACACAGTTACTGTAAACCCTGGCTCCACCACTCCACATATCACACACTTGTCACCGAGCTCATTGATACGATGGTGCCACCATGATTTTCTGTATTGTGACAGAAAACAACCTCTGCACATTTAGCCATTTATGTGTACAGCATCTGATATTTTGCCTGGAAATATTTTATTATCCTATGATCAGCTTCTTGTGAGAGGTTTTTTTTTTTTTTTAAATTATTATTATTAAGAGAAAAACATGTCTTGACACAAAAATATGAGAAAGAGCTATGCACGTGTGAGTATTTTATCAGGTAGCAGTGAATATAGATTATATTTGTCTAAAACAAGCTTGTCTTTGAAAATAGTGTCTCTGGTTGGTGACATCTGTAGTTGAGTAGAAACTGCTGTTTTTATACAACTTCTATGACTGCGTTGTGACCAGTAATTGAGGCAGTGTTTTGCTTCCATCTTGCCCCTCCAGAAGGTATTTTTTTCAGAAACCTGTCTGAAGTCCGGAAGCTTGAAAATCAACAGATAACATACAAGGCAATCTTTCACTTAATATTTTTTTTTTTACAAAGGCAAGTCTCCTTTTATATCCCATTAATTACCATTATGAGTATGATTTATCTCAGCATGATCCTGGTGTCTCTACTATTTTATTTCACTCTATTTAGAAATGTGAATAGCTCTAGAATCTGCTGCAGCAATCAATAAAAAAAGTTTGGAAATAGGCATATTATTATTTTACATCACCCTTCCTTTTAAATATACTTTTATTTCTTTTGAGGATGCAGATATTCTTCTTGTAATTCTTTCATAAAAACCAAGATTCAGCAGCTCAATAGTCCATGGCAGTTGTCTTCTGATTCTTCTCTTCTGAAAATGCAACATACATTTTCAGCAGGAGACAGAGCTGGATTCCAAGCAGGCCAGTCACAATGCATTCATCAATATCAGTGCAGAAGCAAAGCAGTTATGCAAGATATAAAGCGTCAGATAGATTTTTCTAATTTCTGAATCTTAGAGAATAAGAGTCATGGTGCTTACGGGAACTAATCATTTCCCAACACCCTTATCTCAAGTCTGTGACTCCATGACTCACCCCCAGAGGTTTGACATTTACACTTTACAAGGTCATTGCAAACTCTACAAACCAAACCTGTGGAGCACATGTGAAGGTTAAACTAGAATAAAACTCGTGGGAGTTGATGTGCATGGATTGTAGATCTCAGGGAGAGGTTAAGGTGCCAAGAAACCCTAGGAAAAAATGAACAATCCTCGAGTTTCTAGGATGAAACAAAACACTGGTCTCAAACAGGACTTGAGGGCTCTATTTTGAATATGTCAATATCTTTAAAGCTGTTGACTTAATACTTTTTGTGTCTCACAGCTTAAGTACTGGCTTTGAAAACTTTTTTTTTAAATAACAACTTGCAATAGCTTGGATGCTTTATACATCACACACTTATCCCTGGCATCATCATCATGTTGGTGTCAGCATGATATGGAGCCAATAAGCTTCTGCTGCTTATTGGCTCCTATCCATTATTCTGTGTTGTGACAGAAAACAACCTGTGCACATTTAGGTGTTTATGTAAGTGTTCTTCTCACACTTTCAGTATCTGAGATTTTGCCAGGAAATATTTGTTGAGCTTCTTGTAAGTGTATACTGCACTTTTTTAATTGATCGGGGATTGAAAGACATGCGTTTGTGTGAAAGATGATGGATGTATTTGAGTACTTTATCAGGTAATAGTGGATAAACATTATAGTTCTGTCTCCTATAATACTGTCACTGTTCAGAGTGGACATCTGCAGTCAAGGGGCTACTGTTTCTGTGTAACTGATATGACCATGTTGGGACCAGTAATCAGGGAAGTGTTTTGCTTCTACATTATGTTGCCAGTGTCAACATGGTGTTAAAAAAAAAATAAAAAAATCAAGGGTATCAGAGAAGTAGGACAGGGAAAGAGTCAGACTAAGGAGAGGATGAAATGGCTGGTCTCTGAGGAAACATCCGGTCCCTCTGGTCTGTGAACAAAGCCATGCAACCAGGGAACAAAGCAGGAGTCTGGAGCTGGGATATCCCAGACTGGTTGGCCCCTCTGTCTAGAAGTGTACGTGCTGCGGAGCAGGACTACAGTTGTGAAGAGATTCTGGAGGCGGGGTGGGATTTTTTTGGCTGTCTGTCTGTCAGCAGTCAGATTTTCTCAGACCCACATTACATTCAAAGTAGTTATTCATAGACATAGACGTACATTCTGAATCTGCTCTCTTTGTCTCCTCCATGTCTTCTGTAACATCTGATACTTTGTCTGGCTTTGCTTCTTCCTATTTGCTGTTTCCTTTTTCCTATTCTCTCCTTACAATCATCATTATTAAGCTCTTCCCTCTTTACGGTGTTCTTCACTCCTCCCTTCCATCCTTCAAATGCTGGTAGGCAGCAGAACAATATCCAGGGGGTCATGGTGACCGGCAGCCCCCTCCCACAGGTCACTTCCTGCTATTGTCCCTGCTTCTGCTGCTTATTGGCTCCTACTCATTATTAACCACTCACATACTGACTTAATGACCACTGGACACTGTTCTGCTCTGGGATCCTACCATGGGAGAAACACCAGAGACATGAGTTCATGCATGAAAGCAGGAAAACCTGGGGAAATATGTGACCAGTTCCACATAGGTATTCAAGAATAGCTCTTCAGTGACGTGTTTTTTCTGAACACAGGAATGGTGACTTAAATATGTAAATATGTTGGAAAAAACATCAATCATAATAGTTGGATAAATTATAAGCCCTTTTTTCTTAATTTCCTCACATTAAATGGGGTCTGGGATTTTTCAAGTATGTTCTGAAGTGCTACAAATGAGCCCATATAAACATGACAAAAGGTCTTACCCTGAGGCTGATGTTTTTTTTCTCCCTCAAAGCACGACTTAAAAAGCACTGGAAAGAAAAAACGGCACAAAATACTCAGCCCTCGTTGAAAGCCAAAATGAGTCAGGTTGAGGCTCATTTCAAAATCAAAACTTTCCTTTTCACTCTCTAGCCCAGCAGTGACAGCTGGATACTTTTCACTCATGTGTTACCGTGTAGACGAGAAAGTGGAATAAGCCTGTGCCTATATTGGATGTAGAATAACATACAATAAAGATTTTTTTGCAAGCCAATTGATGCCATTATTTAATGTAAATTTCCAACTGTAACACAATCATCACTATCTTACGTTCTCGTCTCCATGTACCTGTACCTGGGCAGTTGGTGGATAAAACATTAATTTGTACTTGCGTCTTGTCTTCTACCACATCAGCTACGCCAGTTATGATGCCATGCTCTTCAGGCTTTTTTTGTTGGGTATTCACAAAACATCTGTTTTTGGAAAAATAAAACTGATCCATGAATCACTTAAAATGTGTACTGATGGATAACACACAGATTTTCATTTCTATATTTGGTCAGTTTCAGCTGCTACAGTTTATTTGGAATTGAATTGTGGAACACAATTATTTATTGGAGCTTGTAACAAAGGACTGTTCATTACATTTATACTGTATCTTTGTTATTTTGTTATATTTTGCTTTAGGAATTTATTGTTTAGTTTGGAAAGAGATGTTGAAGCCAAGCCTTAAGTTTCTCCGACATGGTGAAGTTTGCAGCCTGTTTATAAACCAATACACAAGCACCAGGCATCGGTATTGATGTTGAGACCAACTATTAAAACTGGACTAAAAACTGTTGCAGAGATGTCTAATAAATTACAGACATCTCGTCCTTGGTTTGTATTCTCAAGCAAGTAAAAAGGCTACAGCTAATCTCTTTATAACAGAGACTGGAACATTATTTCCTCTAGCTTTGTGTCAGTGTATGCATTTCTACTCCCGCTCAGGTTTTTTTTATTTTTTTAATTTGCACTCACTATCTTGTATTTACAGTCACTCTTGTCATCACTCTTACTCTCTTCTTTGCTCTCAACAACCTGTCCTGTAATGCTACCTCTGGGGTGCTTTAAAATTTATTGCTTTTGGCTAACAACCCTTGCAACATAAATAAGCTGAGAGAAACAATGGGCTGACTGAGTGAGCATCGTACCAGAGTTGTTGCACTGTGGAAGTGACAGGAAAGTATGCCACTTCACTTTCTATGCTATTGCAGAAAAAGTTCTGTAATCATTAGTCTCCATTTCTATTCTTCACATTTCCATCCCTGGTAGCTTTACTCATTTCCTGACTTTCCTTCCTTACTACTTATACCCTTGCCACACTAAAGCGGTGTCATTGTTATGAATGGATCAACAGTGGGGTCTCTGCCAGGTCCATGACCCCTCCAGTCAATCTTTAGAAAAAAATATAAATATTTTTAGAGGGGAAACCTTGGTAGTTTGGCCATTTAAATGCTAAGTCATCCATTATTTTCAAGCTAGAGCAACACCGATGATGTGTAGAAGCCACAGGGCAACTTGGAGTTAATTAAAAGAGATAAATAACCCGTTAGCCTCTCCCAGCAGCCATTTTTTTCTTTTCTTGAATGCTTCAGGGTATATCAACTTCCTCTCATCGTTCACACCCCAGTAAATTATACAAAACATATTGTAAATACTAAGTAAATTTTAAATTTCAAACCAATTTGTTCTTAGTCATTAATTGAGTTGTCAGCAGTTGGAACACCAGTTGATAACTGAGCATTTGTTATTTTAAAGATAACTTGTTATTTTGAAGAGTTCCAGTAAGAATTCAGATTACATTATAGCACAGAAACAGGACTGGTTGAACAGCGCTGGTTAAAGTCACCAATGATCTCCTCACGGGCTCAGGCAATGGACGTGTTGTACACTTGTCATGTTTTATAAATTCAGTGCTGTATTTGATACAGTTGTTCACAGAGATCTTTTACAGAGGCCTGAATATGCTATTGGTATTAAAGGAACCAGATTAGTAGCTTGGTTTAGGTCATGTTTATCTGATAGATTTCAGTTATGTGCTTCCATTAGGTACCAATATCAGTCAACATAACAAAAACTTGCATTGCTGTGCATACGATACTCAGCTATACTTATCCATGAAGCCAGATAAGACCTGTAAAACTACCGGTCACAACAAACATGTCTTAATGACATAAAAACCTGGATGATTTCTAATTTCCTGTTACTAAACTCAGATAAGACTGAGATTGTTGTCTTTGGACATGAACATGTCAGTAATAGACTGTCTTGTCCTTTAAGTCACACACAAAACAAGTTTGTAGAACCATGTTTTTTTCACTTTCACAATATCGCTAAAATAAACTAGTCCAAACATTTGTTACATCAAGATTGGAGTTGTTAATTCCTTGTTAATAAGGTTGCCCTAAAATGACTGAACTGCTCTCCAGTTCATCCAAAATACTGCAGTCAAAGTTCCTATAAGGATAAGCAGGAGAGCTTATAGTTCCCCATAGCTCATAGCTTCCCTTCAGTGGTTTACCGTTAAATTCAGGATATAATTTAAAATTCCTCTCCTCATGTATAAAGCTCTGAAGGGCCTAACTCCCTGTTATCTTAAAGAATAAATAGGTGAAGCAATCTGTTGGGTTTCTTAACTGCGCTATATTTGTGAATTGACATTAAAGCGAATTTGAATTTTGATCTAAATTTAAATAAACTGGATTATTAAATGGAATTAATTAAATTGTTTATTGAATAACAAACTGGAATTAATTGGATCATGATTTGGATTAAAGGTGGGGTAGGTGTTCTTTGAAAAAAAATGGTTCCAGCAATCCAACTCAAGTAAGATTTTGAAAATATACACTCCCTCCCTCCTCCCAAAGGCTCTGCCTCCTCCTCTTCAGCTCACCCCTCAAAACCACGCCTTCACACGATTCGCAACTACATGAACCGCAGGGAGGGAGGGAGGGGTGGGTGGGAGTGCATTGATATTTGATGGATGTATTAGGCAGCCAATAAATGTAAAGATGATCAGCACATTGATTGGTCAGAGTTTTTCTCTGATTATACCCTCTAGACTGGACCAAAACATTTCGTTTTTTTTTTGCAAACATTTTATTTCAGTGGGTGCATTGGGAATGTGAAAAGGTTTTCAGGCAATATTGTAAAAAGTGCTGCAAAAAAAAGAACACCTACCCCACCTTTAAGCATGAAGTTAGTGAATTGGACTGAATAACTTTGTAGTGTGCACATACTACCAGTTTTTACCTTGTCACCATTCAGAGGAGGAATAAATGTTTCTGTGATAACTTTCTATTTTTAGGAAAAAAAGAGGAAATAATGAAGAAAAAATCTTAATAACTTACTGTTGTGCAGAACCTTTTTATGAAGAATGATTATAGATCTATTACTCTAGCTGGATCTCCTGACAACATTTTCATGTGTTCTTGCAGCAATATTTCACATTTATGCAACCCCTTATTTTCAACACAGTTCTATTTTTTTGTCTAAATGCTGCTTACGGCTAAAGACAAATGAAATAGTGGAGGTTTTTTTTCTTGCTAACCTCATCCTTTGCAAGACTGCAATGCAACTCGCTTACTCACCATGTTCAGAAATAAGTGCTCAGCATTCACCTTATCCCTGTCTTTTTGAGCTACACTCAAATATTGTAATCTGGATTTTAAACACACACACAGAATGCAGATTCACAGACAAAATCTATTTCTATCTGCTTTCTGCCGTCCCACTCACACATCCAGCCCACGCTCCTATCCCCCCCACCCCTCGTCATCCTTGTCACGTCCACAATGTTCACATTGCCTGCCTCGAGGTGAGAGGTCCTCTGGCTGAGGACGAGGACAGCTCATGGCTCTCTTTGATCCACCCTGCACTCACTGCTACCTGCAGATAGCATATTCACTAACACAGAGCTCTCCCTTTTAGTCAGTTCTTCATTTCTCATTTTCTCTCTTTTTCTGTCTTATGCATTATTAACTGATTACACAAACTTTACATGACAAATCCTGTTTTGAAGTCAAGTATGAACTCGATAATGGAAAATTGTATAAAGGATTTAAGGCTTTTCAAGCAATGTGCATTGTTTATTTGTATGTATGTGTGCGCAGCAACTCAATGTATTTAGGCATGTAGACATGGTCAAAACGATCAGCTGCAGTTCAAACCAAGCATCAGAAAGGGGAAGAAAGGTGATTTAAGTGACTTTGAATGCTGCATCGTTGTTGGAGCCAGATGGGCTGGTGTGAGTATTTGAGAAACTGCTGATCTACTGGGATGTTTATCCTCAACCATCTCTAGAGTTTACAGAGAATGGTCCGAAAAAGAGAAAATATCGAGCAATTGGAAGTTCTGCGGGCGCAAATAACTTGTTGATGTCAGAGGTCAGAGGAGAATGGCCAGACTGGTTTGCGCTGATAGAAAGGCAACTGTAACTCAAATAACCACTCGTTACAACCGAGTTATGCAGAAGACCATCTCTGAATGCACAACAGGTCCAACCTTGAGGCAGATGGGCTACAGCAGCAGCAGAACACACCAGGTGCCACTCCTGTCAGCTAAGAACAGGAAACAGGAAACTCCGGCTACAATTCACACAGGCTCACCAAAATTGGACGATAGAGGATTGGAAAAACATTACCTGGTCTGATGCGTCTCGATTTCTGCCGCAACATGCAAATGGTCGGATCAGAATTTGGCGCCAACAACATGAAAGCATGGATCCATCCTGCCTTGTATCAACGGTTCAGCCTGGTGGTGGTGGTGTAATAGTGTGGGGTATATTTTCATGGCACATTTTGGGCCCATTATTACTAACTGAGTATCGTGTCAATGCCACAGATAGGTGTGCTGGAAACATCCATCCATGCACTGTACAGTCATAGGTTTTACAGTTTGGACATCAACAGACTGGAAGAACAATTGTTTCCTGCTTTCCTTTGATTTTTATCAACAGCATAATGATAGTAATTATATGTTAAGCAAACTGACTGAACTACATCTATTGTCAACCTCTTGCCCACTGTGTTGGATTGAGAGTTTAACATTTGGGACTTTCTTTGTACCAGGCTGCAACTGCTTTTAGAGAAGCACATGCATGCATCCTGATAAGTGATTGATATTCACACCAGGTGATTATTGAAGCAGGATGTCACTCTCACCATACTCACTCCTCGTGTATCTTGTCATGAACATTACATTGTGTGCACAGCTGTTCATAGTCAGGCTCATTTACGCACTCATCCTTTTCACAACACCATCCTCCATTGCACACTGCATGTTTACCGAACAGGACTAGTCCTAGACTACTCGTAGCCATGGCAACAGCACACAGTGATGATGAGTGAAGGGAACGTGCACTGTTTGACTGACAGGGCTGATGTTTTATGGATGATAGTTATTTTGTTTTCAGAGAAGGTGGACTGTATGACTGACTTTCTATATCCAACAGACTGTAATCTATCATATCAATAAAGGCTGTCGCCACCTGCCAGCAAAAATGTCAAACAAAAAAAATTGGTGTAGATATTATTTTCCATAGGTAAAAAGCTTTTTTTTGTAATATCATGACATATACAGCATTTTCTTTACTTAAAGATTCCTATTGTTGTTGTCAAACTGAATAAATGTATCATTTCGCCAGTTTTTAAATAGTAAAAAATAAAAATACAGAGCATACAGATATTTGAGAGTTCATTAATCTAATTCACCCATACATAAGAGAGGATAGTGCTCCATTGCAACAAGCATTATATGAATACATCACAGACTGAATATCTTCAGGTATTATTAGTTGCAATCCAATTATCTCTCTTCATTGAAAGTGCAGCGTAAGCAGCTCATTCAGTTGAGCAGAAACAGTTAGAGCTCCCTCTATGTGTCAAAGTGGAGGAGTTCATATACACGTGAGATTATTGATCATATAATCAGAGGTTAAGATAGGCTTATCACAGTCATGAATGCCATGCCAGTTTTGGGCTTGAAATGGGCTTTCAATGCTTTCTTTATCAGGTTTTTGAATGATTGTACAAAATACAGCAGTATGCGCACGCACACACACACACACAAAACATCTAATATTTGGTTAATAATGTTAAATATCCCTTAGCAAGTTGCATCTTTACCAAATGCTTGTGGTGGCCATCAACTAGAATTCCACTTGAATATCTGGGTGCTTTTGTCAGCAGAATTGGTAGAGTTCAATCAGATGTAATAGTTTCCTAGTTATAATCTCATAATTAAAGTCCTCATATTTCTGCGGTCTATGGGAAGGTGAGTGAGCAGCTGGTGGCCAGCTTCTGGACCTGGCCGGGCAAAGCCTGAATGATTTACGTGGGTCTGCCACATAAATCGTGGCATGGGGAACGCCATCTCTCAGGCGTGGAAGGAACCTGAGCTTGTGCATAGGGTTGAGAGATACTCTCCTCAACACACAGCATAGGTTCTGGAACCAATCTCTTTAGGAGGTCTAGGACACTTAGGTGAAGACAGAAGCTGAGCTGTTGCCATCAGATGACAGGGATGCTGGACAGACCTTTTAGGCCCAAATGTATAGTGGGGGTTTGCTGCGAGTGTCTGGCAGAGAAACCTGTCAGAAAGGTCTTTAGCTTCTGCCTCTGATAGGGTGCCAATGATGACCCTTTGCCAATGAGGTGGTCCTGTTGGCTTCATTGAGCCATGATCTTCAGGTCTCACTGAAGTGGTATGCATCTGAGTTTGAAGCCAAAGGGATGAGAATCAGCAACTGCAAATCTAAAACCATGGTTCTCAGTCAGAAAAGGGAAGGAATGCCCTCTTCAGATTTGAGAATAGGTATTGCCTCAAGTGGTGGAGTTTAACGATCAAGGGATCCTGTTCGCAAGTGGGGGAAGAGTGGAGTGGGAGACTGACAGGTGGATCAGTGCTTGCAGTAATGTGGTCTGTTGGGGTGAAGAGAAAGCTGGGCTTAAAAGGAAAGTTCTCTGTTTACCAGTCAATCTTTGTTCTGACTCTCACCTATTTCCAAGAGCTGTGGGTAATGACTGAAAGAATGAGATCACAGATACAAGCAGCTGAAATTAGTTTCCTTTATAGGTTGGCTGGATTCTTCCTTAGGGTGAGAAGTTCAGTCATTCAAGGAGACTTGGAGTTGCTACTCTTCCACATGGAAATAAGCCATCTGAGGTGCTTTTAGCATCTTGTAAGGATGCCTCCCTAGGGAGAGGTGTCTGGCATATCCAACTAAGGGCAGAGGCTCTGGGGCAGACCCAGGACACGCTTGACAGATTATATCTCTCGGCTGGTTTGGGAACACCTTAGTATCCCCCAGAGGAGCTACAGGAGGTGGCTGAGACAGGCGGTCCAGGCCGCTTTACTTAGGCTACTGCCCCTGCTACCTGAATTTGTATAAGTGAAGGTTAATGGACAGATGGATTAAGATAGAAAATGACAGCTCTTGATATATATATATTTTTTTTTAGTTTATTGTGCAAAAGAATTTTTGTGGTACATTACTGCATTCCCTTGGTAACCTATTGCATCTCACTGAAAATGTCCAGGTGAAACAAATGGACTTGCAATGCAATCACAATTGGCAATCAACTAGGGCTGGGCAGATAATCGAAAATTAATTGAAACATTCAGCACCTATAACCGATCTAATCTTGCCCATGTCAGCTATTTAAGTCTTATTAATTAATCCTGTTCTTTTAAATCTTCAATAAATGACCATGTATAGTTTATATATAGTTATAGTTAGTGTATATTTCTTTTCAGTTATTTTAAAATGAAATATATGTACTTTTTAATTAGAAGAATATCCAAGTTTTAAAACAGTACTAAATAATTAAGGTGACATTATAAATGAATTGTGATATTGCTTTGACGTTATAACGCTGAGCTCTACAATCGACTATTCCGTTACCACCACTTTGATTAGAGTTGGTCCAGTATTCCTGGACTTTGGTGCTCCACTGCAACATTAAAATTCTATTTTTCCGTCCACTTCCATCTCAAGATTTATGTCAAAATCTTGCAGCAGAATTCTCTTTCTAGGAGAGCAGCCTCTCAACCGATGTAAAACTGGAGGTAGACAGTGACTTTGGTGTTTCACCAAGTGGTATAAATTGCTTGCTGCGACAGCCATCTCTGACGCCATAATTTGTCTCTTCCAGGTCTTCCCACCCTTTCCCAATGAGGCTGAGATTGCACACACCAAAAAGCTGTTCCGACGCAGGAGGAATGACCGACGGTAATGGCACATCTCAGACCTGCATGCACGAACACACACAACACGTAGACATAATTCAGATAGAGCGAATGTTGATGTGTGTCTCTGTTGTCAGTGCAACGCCAGGCTCATAGCCTTAACATTTCTCCCCAGCCAAAGCAATGTCAACACAAGAATGCAGTCTCCACAACTCACTGCAGGGAAAAGAAAAACAAGGAGATATTGAGGTTTTTTTTTCAAACTGAATTGGTCCTGCACATGTATTAGTCTACCATATTCAGTACTCAGGGCTCTCTATTTAACTATTTTATGATGTTCATTATGCTTGTCCTGCTTTGCAACATTTAACCTCTTGTGTCCCTTGCCAGAAGTCTAAATGCAGTCAAACCTTTCAGAAAAACTGGCAAATCTACTTAGATTGTATATACAGTGAAATTTAATTTCATTTAAGTCTGACATCACTGAAATTGCATCTTTAAAAAAGAAAGAGAAAAAGAATTCTCACTCCCTGTTCTGATGTCACTGGAAAACTGTTCTTCAGTTGCTAAGAGACCAGCAATGAGAAAATATTTTGGTTGTATTTGTGGTTTAAAAAGAGGAAATTGTATCTAAACCAAATGGACAAAAACGCTTTCATCCCTGTTTTTAAGTGCAGAGAATAATTACGTCTTTGCAGGGTTGTTGTGCTTATGTATGACAGGCGCAGCGCAGGCTTGGCAAAAAGAAAAGAACAAAAATATAAACTTGGGCCAACAGCAGTTTGCTTAGGTTTCAGTGTATTTGTTTTGTGAACTGGAAACATTAACAAGAGACCATCCTGTTTTCTTGCTCGCTTTGCTTCCACGCACACTTCCCATTGTACCATACAGCTTGAACACAATTGTAACACAAGAGTGTGTATCTATGCCTGGAATATGCATGCTTGTGTGTTTGGAGGGGGACGGTGTGCATTGTGGTGGGCTGCAAGAATAATATGTTTTTCTTAAAATGATCATTAGACACAAAAAGGTCATCTGTCTGCTTAAACACATTTTGATCGCAAAAAATGGGAAGTTTGAGCATTGAAAATTTCTCCACTTCCCTTTACCAAAACCTCGAAATTGCTTCAGTACCAACACACACACAGTTAAAGTACTGGATAGAAAAAAAATTGCAACATTACACTAGCTTTGAGGTGACAGTCAACCCCCAGTGTCTTTATACCAAAGAAAAGCATCACACAGTTGGGAAAATTCAGTGTGGTGGAGCAATGGAAAAATCACACTGAAGAGACAGATAAAAAATATCAAATGAGGGAGTAGGCAGAAGATAAGACTTAAGGGGGGGTCAGTACAATGCTCTAGTATTAGCAGACAAACAAAACTCAAAAGAGGAAGGCTATGACTGTTTTCATGAATAACTTGGCCACATTTGGCCATCAGTCAGTTGTGGCCAGTCAGAGTGGAGACAGGGTAGGATGACGAGAAAGTTTGGAGACATTATGGTTTTTAAATACAATAGCTAAAATTCAAGAAAGCAGACATGTGAAGTGGCCTGGTCATTAATGCGATGATCCAGATTAGAAAATAAAAACCTTTGCATGAATGTGTGGTCAGTAATGAACTGCAAGTGGACAGAACAAAGCTGCTGAAGTTGTCATTACTCCATGCTATTCTTCGTCAACATTTGCGTTCACATAATATATCTACTAGTTAAACTTGTTGATCACATATGCTGCTGGAATGCTCATATGCTGAGCTTGATTTCATGTGCCTGAGCAGACCACAAGTAGCTCACAGTCACAATGAGAAACCACAGATAATGCTAAACTTGTGTTATACTGGTGTTGTATTGTCTATGATATATCAGTACAGCAGAGTGATGAAAAGGTCAAAAGTAAACTTGCTGGAAAGAAATTATTAAATATGGAAGTAAGGTATTGATCAGTTGACCACATGTTTGAAACATGAGGGCTGTATTGAACAAAGCCAAGGAGGAGGAAAAGAAGGAGACTGTGAGATTGTGTAAAGGAAAAGTGTAGGCTGGCTGTGGCAACATGGAAAACAAAGGTGAGGTAGTGCATGTGTTTCTAGTTTAGTAGGCACGTCAAGCAGGGCTGAAATTAGTTGTGATTTACAGGAATGTGCTGCTTACTGCTTTCTGCTTCAAAACAGAAGAGGGGCAAACACGGAGCACATCAGTTCCTTCCTCATAACTTCTTATCTTTCGTAATTATTGAAGAGCTTTTCGACATTATTTTTTCTGCCTTGCGATAAGTGCACTTCACAGTGTAATACATTGAAGTTTTTTTTTTTATTTCTTTCTTTTTTGAAACTGCATTTGTAATTGAAGGCAGACATTTTTAACACAGAGCAATAAGGCTGTCTGGTTGTTGGTACACCTCTGCATAACACTGTATCCTTATTAACATTAAAAGAAACAATAAAGAAAGAAATATAGGTCAACTTATAACAAAGAAAACTTTATTAACATTTTTTTTTACTCTGTAATAGATTTAAAGTGCATCAATCCCACCGTAGTCACAGTGAAGCCCAGCACTACATCAGCATCTTCATATTTCTTCGTCTTAACTTTCTGGTGACTTTTGTTCGTCTCATTATCTCCGTCTCTCTCAGCCCTTTCTTTTCATCCTGTTAAATATTTGTCCGTGGTGTCTCTTGAGGGTTTGTTTACCTCATATCTGCTGCTCTGTGCTGTGTGCACGCATGTCCGTGCAAAAAAAAACAAACAAACAAACAAAAAAAAGACACAATATAGCTAATACTTCCCTGCACACTGTGAGAGAGGGCCACGGCCCCCTACTGGAGAATATGTGCAATTACTCTTTATTCCAGTACGGCAAAAAAAAAAAAAAAAAAAAAGGCTTGCTCCCCACGGTCACTCCAGAGCATTCTTTTTTTTTTTCTTTGTTTAAAAAAAAAAAAAAAAAAAAAAAAAAAAAGCATTTCACTGTTAAATGTTTAACAACAAAGGAACTTAATAATATGAGTGTTTCTTGTTTTTTTCCTTTTTGTTTTTGTTTTTTTTTGGGGGGAGGGGGTAATAATTATTTTAAACTGTCTGATAGTGTGCAGACTGCAGTCATCTGAAAAACTTATTCTCACTTTCAAGTGTGAGCTTTCACTTATTTAATCTTTGTATCACATTACAGTCCATTATATTTCTTCTCCTTAA
Organism: Hirundichthys speculiger; assembly: GCA_018398805.1. Taxonomy (NCBI): domain Eukaryota; kingdom Metazoa; phylum Chordata; class Actinopteri; order Beloniformes; family Exocoetidae; genus Hirundichthys; species Hirundichthys speculiger. The sequence continues at coordinate 1,468,492 of JAGFBZ010000477.1, forward strand.
ATTCCAGTTTATATTTGGGGAAATGGCACATTGTTTATAACACTAACCCCAGGCCAGCTCTGTTTTCTGTTCCTTCAGTGAAGCACTAACTTTTCTGATTATAATTTCTGTCAATGATGTCTCGAAGACATTGTGATCAATACATGTTCTGCATGCATGTGTGCACACACAACCAGCGTGTCTTTGAGTTCTGTTTTTTAATCAAAAGATTTAGCAATGCAAATGTTCAGTCAGACAGTCGAAACCTGTCTGCCCACGATCCATTAAGTCAGTGTGTTGCGACCTGTGTGAAGCTTTGGCCATGTTATTGACTGTCTGGCCTGCAGGCTTCTCTTCCCCCCCGGGTCAATCGATTCTGTAGTCTGGGTCAACCAATGGTTCCATGAATTCTCCACATGTACTCAGCAACAGTTGTGATTGATCATCCTTATCCTGCCTCCTCCCATGATCATATCTGCCAATTAATTTTCCCTTTTTAGTCACTATAGAATTCTTCTAGACTTCCTGTTGTTCTGTGCATGTTGTTTTATGACGTTATCAACCTGTAGTCTTTTTTTTTCCCCTTTTTGCTTTGCTTTTTCCACCATATAATCTGTTTTCTCCTTTATATCATCTATGAAAATCCTCCCCTTATTTCTACAAATTGTTCTACCACTTTGCTCCATCTATTCTCTATCTATCCATTCTTCCAATCACCTGCATTGTGGCATACTCTCCTCCCCTGCTTGTAGAGCATTTGATCACTTCATCCGAGACCAGTTAACCATACTTCTGCCTACTGGCCCAGGGGGAAAACGACAAGTCTCATCCAGGTTAGTGGCTGGGCCAGCATACATTTCTGTCCTTTGATAAAAGACTGGAACATAAAGTCGATTCATTCTACTCAACAAAACATCCAAATGTCAGCTGGTAATTAATTGGCATTTACTTTAATTCTTACAAAGCTCTAAAAATAACAATTAAAGTCTGGGATGGACAAAAACGGGGATTTATAAAGGATTCAGTAAGGCCACATCAAAAACTAATTTAAACCTGATTAAAACCTTGTAATTACCTGTCTAAAAAATAAGTCACGTCTCATTCAATTAGATGGCTAATCACTGTTTCTCTGTAACAAGATAGTGCTGGATCAAATTTCATCAGTGCCTCCATCATTTATCCTAAATGCAAATATCTGCCTGGCAGTAATATGACTGATGGATGGTCAACACTCAAACCACTGCAGAACCCACATTCATTAAATATGATTAGCACTTCATTACTGTCTCACTTACACCTCTCCATATCGCCAGCAGATTAAGCTTATTAGAGCTGAGTTTAGCATAAACTGTAGAAATCCAATACAAGGTTCAGAGAGAGAAAGAGAGAGACGTATTTCTTAATTCTGTTGACAACTTGGCAAAATTAAGAAGTCGTTTAAGTTAAATTAATGTCAGATATTCACAAAGCTCATCATTTCTGTTATGGAGGTCTGAATTTTAAATCACTGGTCTTTGTTGATTTGCTCTCACCTGTGGCTGCTGAGAGGACAGCAAGAACACTTTATGACTAAATGTTCTTTGAGAGAAGCAACATCTTACAGTCCAATCAATCTTGCATACAGAAAAGGCAATTGTAGAGCCAGCTATGATGAATGAAAAGAAAAATACCCATGGAGAAGAATACCCATGCCTTGATTTGTGGAATCACCTGTCTTTTTTTTTTTTTTTTTTAACAAAAGGGACTGAAAATAAAGGACAGTCCCCAGTAAAAGTCTTTTTAATGTAAAACCGAAGGAGTAATTGTTCAGTTTATGTGAAACCTAATACTGCTTAGAGAACCTGTAGGCTAGTCCTCAGTAAACAGAGAGGCTGCTCTCAATGAGACAGAGTTACTGCAGGGCTGATCCTTGGAAATGTACAGTTTAAACGTATTAAAGAAGGGCTGGATGCCATCATTAACAGTGAAAACAGGTTCAGTGAATAGCTAATTCAGAACAAAAGAGATACCATAACCTTTAATATTTAGCTATTAAGTAATACATAAAAGAAATATTAAAGCATTGACCTACAAATATACAATATTCATTCTAATAGTAAAGTCAATGCCCTCTTCCCATTTAGTAGAAAAGGGGTCAGCCTTAATTGGTCTCGTAATTAAAAACTGATCTGAGCAATACTGATGTAAATGAGACAGATTGATTGTAAATTAATGAATGCAGAGTTAGAAGATAAAATGACTCCCAACTTCTTAAAGAGAGTGGAACGGAGGGGCCACTCGAGACATGGAATGAACACAAAAATATAACCTCAAATACATATAAAAGCATTGTCTTATTCAGAATTTGTTCTTGCACACTGATTGCTGCCAGTTTAGTAAGAACAGCTCAGGCTTCAAAGTCATTGTGATTATTAGTTTTTGTATTTTTTCATATTGTCATTATTATTATTCATTACTGATTGCCTTTTTTGCTTTAATTAAAACATTCTTGATACCATCAGCCCTGAAAACATCTGCTCCTGGAAACACCAGCTATGTCTGAACTGCTGACCTCATCTTTGTCATCATCACCCAGTCAGAGGTTCCAAAGCACTTTTCTTTAACTATGTTGGAAATTCCCCTGTCGTCAAGGCAAGATTGTAGGAAAAATATGTGAAAAGATGATATTACTATAACAACAATTTGACCACACTTGACTCTAAATTGTGATTTGGGTTTGTTGTAGTGAATCTACAGATGTTCAAAAAGAATTCCACAAAAAAAAAGTTTTAAAATGTTCTTTTTGTTTCACAAAATGCTTGTTTGAAATTAGCATAACAAAATATTACCTATTTTCCATGGTTGGTAGATCATAAAAGCAAAAAGGTCACAAAAAAAAAAAAAAACCCTTTTCACAGACTGTTCATCTGTGGTGCTCACATTCACACTCTGGTCATTACATTTGTTTACATATATCAAAATTAGGATGGCTTGATTAAAATGATCCATTTTTTGCTTTTAAAGTTGCAACCACATGGAATTATGGGATGGATTTATCTCCTTTCCTCTCACAAACAAGGATCTGATGTTACCTGTGCTAGAGGAGACAGTAAAGAAAACACTGAACTCCCCCTTGATCAACATTTAAGAGAATTAAACCAGTTCTCATCTCAGCTGCAACTTGGATACCGACCATTTCTCTTAGTTAGAACCTTTTTAGGTGGAAAAAAAAAGACTCATGAATTATCATTCTGCGCTTTCAGCTGTCATCCTACATCACTCACATCTGAGAAAAGATTTGAATTATATCTAATTTATCATGACTTTAGTTTAATTTGTGACTAATGTTGGTAATGACAGTATTGATGTTATAAGCTCCCATACAACAATATCACAAATTACAACATACTCTAAACTGGTAAGAAGAAATTTTTGAAATAACCTTGAATCAGTATTTACATGAATCACAATCACCAGGTGCTGATTAGAAAAACATTTTTTAAAAAATAATCAAATAATAAATAAAATAATTGATTTGTGTTTACACAGTGTGTAATGTGTACATGTGGTACATTTATAGCCTGGTGGTGATATATCCTAGTTTAAATCTCAAATGACTTTTTTTTTCCTTCAATAATCTTTTGAATTTCTCCAAAGGCCAGTCAGTATTTAGCACTATTTTCACCCACTATAATTGCATGTAATCAAAAATCCATTACATCTACCATACATCAGTGCTGTAGTCTAATAGACTGCTGAACATTTTTTTTGTGTGGGTGTATAGAGGAAGACCTAAAACATGTCACAAAAGTTCAAGAACATTTCTAAAGTTGTCTTTAGATGTATATGTTTGGAATTAAATTAACAATTTTAAAAAAAGGAGGGTCGAATCTAAACCTCTGAGAATGTACAAAAAGAGGGTTTTTTTTTTTGTCTTTCTACTAATGAGTCTGTCTTTCTCAGACTTGATCATTTTTCATGCATTTCACATTAAAGTTACTGAGACTTCAACTAAACTGAAAAGAAAAGATTTGATGAGGAATAAAGAAATCCATACTGCTTCGTGAATGACTTTTAACAACTTTAAGGAATGTAATCATAAATAAAGCCTCTCCACGAGGCTTGCACAGTTCCTTGAAGTCACAGATTGTTTTGGGGTCTACATACTTTTTTGTATTAAAATCAATAAAAGAAACCTTGTATGTAATATCACAAAGATGCTTGTATCAAACTTCAAAGAGATCTAGTCCAGTTTGTCCTGATCAAACTCCTGACAACAACTGCATTATCACTGCATACATGCGCAAACAGTACAGAGCTTTATTGGTTTTCAGGTTTCAAAAACATTATTGTGCAGATACTGTCAATGGACAGTCATGTGAACAAGAAAGTAGCCACTCTTTCAATTCTAAGGTTTCCCATATCAGGACATAATAAATCATCAGGTTCTCATAAGGTCTAAAACTTCGGCAAATATAACCTCAGATAAACAGCAACACATGACATATTACACCGTCATATTTATTCAACAAAAGCTAAGCCAAGATGCAGACAGTGTTGTGAAAAATAAAGTGTTATTCATCTCACAAGAATGAAGAGGGTTAGTTCCAGCCAGGTGCTGCTAATCAAATAAACTTGATTGACCATGAGCACACCTAACCACCAGTGTAAAAACAGAGGTTTTGGCATTTTGTTAATCTGGAGGCTGTGTTTACACAATACTAAGAAGGGAAGACATTGATTTTAATAAGTAAGTGTTGCTGATTTTCAGTCTGGTATGAGAACGTGCGTGTGTGCATATATATGTATGTAATGTATATACACATGTATGTAAATATATAAATGTATACACACATGCACAGGCACCATGAAGTAACTGAGTCGACTCAACTCCTCTGTACAGCCAAATGTTCTCGAGCAAAAAAAAAGAAAAAGTAGATGAACCCCTCTGAATTAACTAGTTTTCAGCATTTTGTTGTGCTGGGACGCTGGCTCAATGACAATAAAGGTCTGATTCATTAATTCATTTATTCATTCTTTCATAATATAGTGATCCCTTATTTTTCGCGGTTAATGGGGACTCCCCCCACTAAAATCAAAACCCGTGAACTGGAGCTGGAGCTCCCTGAGACTAAATAATGAGTTTAAAATATGTTTAAAAACTGCAAAAAAGTAGCGAGGCACTGCAGCGAAACAAGACAAAGGCTCAACTGTGTTCTTTCTGTTTCTCGCTGTGAGAGAAAGCGCACAACATCATGTGATGCTTGGGTGATGCGTCTCGGCCAATCAGAGCACAGATTCTACAGTGCTGGGCCGTCTGCGTTTCTTGTGTTGCTTACAGGAGGCTGAGTCATCGTTTGATGTTTCGCTGGCAGATGCGGCCTCTTGTCTGCTGTGGGGTGGATTTTCGCGGAATTTCCGTGATTTTTTTCTTGATTTTTTTAATTATATTTTATATTTCTAAAAAATATGCGAATAACTAAAACCGCATGAAAAGAGCGCAAATTGGCAAGGGTCACTGTATGCCCCAGTCAAAAAAAACAAACATGATGTGCTTAAGCTAAACTGAAATATACACTGGCACACCACCTGGATTTAACTAAGCTGATGGATAAGAACATCCCATTGGATAATTACTACTGGATGATTATGTTTCAGCTGGCAAAAAGCTATTTAACCCTAACTGATGCAGTGAGTAGCTTCTCATTTCTTAAACAACCATGTCAGTAGAAACTGTGGTCGTGGAAAAGATGTTAATTTGTTTGAGAAGGGTTGAAAATTAGTGGCATAAATCAAGCAAAGAAAACATGTAGGGATATTGCTGAAACTACTAAAATAGGGTTAAGAACTGTCCAACGCATTATTAAAACTGGAAGGATAGTGGGGACCCATCGTCTTCGAGGAGGAAATGTGGTCAGAAAAAAATCTTGGATGATCATTATCACCGATCATTTCAACTTTTAGTGAAATCAAATTGTAAAAAAACAGTAGAACTCACAGCTATAGTGAGAGTAAAAGCATTTCCACATGTACAATGTGAAGGGAACTCAAGGAATTGGGACTAAACAGCTGTATAGCCTTATGAAAAGCACTTATCAGTGATGCTAATGGGGAAATAAGGCTTCAGTTTGCCAGGGAGCATAAAGATTGGACTCTGGATCAATGGAAGAAGGTCATGTGAGTCCAGATTGACCCTGTTCCAGAGTGATGGGAGCATCAGGGTAAGAAGAGAGGCAGATGAAGTGATGTACCCATCATGCCTAGTGCCTACTGTACCAGCCTGTGGGGACAGTGTTGTGATCTGGGGTTGCTGCAGTTGGTCAGGTCCAGGTTCAGCAACAGTATGAGCTCAAAGATCAGCTGACTACCTGAATATACTGAATGACCAGGTTTTCCAGCAATGGATTTTTTTTTCCCTTCCCTGATGACGCAGACATATTCCAAGATGACAATGCCAGGATTGATCATACTCAAACTGTGAAAGACTGGTTCAGGGAGCATGAGAAACCATTTTCACACATGGATTGGCCACCACAGAGTCCAGACCTTAACCCTCATTGAGAATCATTGGGTATGTACTAGAGAAGACTTAGTGCAGCAGTCCAACTTTCCCATCATCAAACAAGATCTTGGTAAAAAAAATTAATTAATATCTAGACAGAAATAAACATAAATGAAAAGATGCTACTGCTAATGCATGCCATAATCAAAGCTAAGAGTGGTTCAATAAAATATTACAGTGTGTTCACTTATATTTTTGGACAGGAAGTGTACTTTCTCATGTATTTATTGAACACTCCTAAAAACATTTACAGTGCTTGAGAATTGAAGTGAACCTATAGACTAATTACTTCAATCAAAGCTATTTGAAGTCATTTGTTTTCTCACCTGGACTCCTTCAATAAGAAGAACCTGAAGCAATGTTGTAAAGAAAGATTGAGTAGGTTAAAATTCCTCCATGGTGATGCAGATAATTTATAAGCACTTTGTATCTTTTCCCACTCCTCCACAATTTGTGATGACTTTTTTTGTGCATGTGTGTGCCTTCAAAGCAAAATTATCTCAATCAACACGGCATACCACTTCATGACAGCATTCATACTGTTGTTTACAGCCAACCAAAGTCTTGGAGAATATTATTTATTTGCTTCACAACATAAAGTTGCATTCAAAAGTATAGGAAGCTCTGATCACAGTTTCTTCTGCTGTGGAAAGCTGTGCGTAAAAAAAATCTGATTTCATCTTCTTTTCATCCTGAACTTAGGTTTTTTTTAGGTATTTTGGAGATTAAACCATTTTTACTTATTCTGGTCAGCTGCCCTAATTCTATTCCTCTTTGTTCAAAGAAGTAGCCTGGTTCATGTGGATTTGACTTTGATTTCTAGGGGATTGGAACAATGCATGCAAAAGAGACTACCTCTGAATACCATTGGATATGCATAAACAGAGAAACAAAGCATGTGACATAGGCAGAGGCTATCTTTACTGGCTTTTGTGTGTCTAGAAGCCACTGATGTAAGCAAGTGATCTCTGCAGTGCCTGAGCAGGTTGATTAAAATGAAGCAAGTTCCTCTGAAACATGCTGACAAGCAGACAAGTTCAACTTGTCTGCTTGTCTATTTTGTACCAAAAAACTTTGTGACAAATTATAAATTGCTTTCATGTTTGTTGTTTTGTAAACCAGCTTAACGCTTATCTATATGCAGCCCGTGGCATTCTGTGCATCAAAAAATGTACGTGTTTGGAGTGAAGTGTAAAAAAAAAGAAAAAAAAAAGGCGTGCAAAATGTCCCTGGCTGAGTTTGTCCACGTTCACAAGCTAAGGCAGATAACAGGTTTCCGCCACAGCGCAAGGGTGACTAATCCTGTGGACCATATGTCATTGGCTTCTCAAGCCCTGAGCGAGTGCAGCAAAGCTGCACAGCAATGACAGACAGAAAAACACAGACACACTCTGCATCCACATGTAAGCAGGAACTGGGCTTTTGATTTTATCATTTGTAGTTCAGTTGGCGATAGGATGAGGGTGATAAAGAATCATTTGGATGACTGCTTAGTATTTGTATTTGGTTGTCAATTGTTGCAGTAATATTTGCAGAACAGCTTAGTTAGCCTTTATAAGATGAGTCAAGGACAGACCGGTTCAGGTACAAATCAGCTAATGCTACATCACAGTGATGCTAACTGAACTGAAATCTGCTCTCATTCCAGGAAGCAGCAGCGATTTCAGGGAGGAGGAGGAGGAGGAGGAGGAGGAGGGAAGAACCAGCCTCAGGATACACAGCAGTCACCACAGCTACAGAGGGATCAAACCCAACAGCAATGTCCAAACCAACAACAGCAGAATTTAACAGAACTGGGAGATAACAGAAACAATAATGTTGGTCGACCACCTCGCCAGTACCAAGGAGGCCACGGGCAACGCACAGGTGGACCCCCACATCATGGATACAGCCAGAACCGGCGTTGGCACCACAACCAGAAAGGTCAGGGGCAAGGACAGAACTCTACAGGGGATAAAGGAGTACCCTCAAGAACAACCAAAGACAGAGAGACTGAGAATGTGGGCGATGAGCAGAACAGACCAACTCAAGACTTCAGTTGTAACAGTCCCAATGAATCACCCATATCTGACTCAACATCCAGTACAAATGCCTTCCAAGATCCAATAGTTAATAAGGAATTTCCCAACCCACGACAGACTGGAAAAACAAGTGATGGCCAGTCCGAACAGCCCAAAATCAACCTTCTGCAGTCGTCAAAGGAAAGACTGAGGAGGAGACTAAAGGACAAGGTAACGAAAAGCTGCTTAGTTCCTGTCAGTAACTATTAAGGCAGTCTGGCCTGATGTATGTGTGCAGACATACTGCCATTTGGTTTCATATTCACATTTATTATGTTCAAAAATACAGGTACGCTGTCATTACCATGCAGACACACGTGTCTCTGACTGCCTGGCTGTAATCGGTCTAGGCGTTTATTTAGCATTCATATTGGGACACATCCAAAGCAGAAGGGGGCCGGGAGTGCATGTTAATAAGATGGTGAAGAAACTAAAGCAGCATTAGCTTAACTGAGTGTAGAGATAAAATTTTTGTATATTAAATGATGAATACTGGATATTGAATTTTATTCAGTTTTTCTGATCTGGAGCTGTAATTTACACCTGAGTGTGTGTGTTTAAGTGTGACATATCAAGACTTATGATGCAAGACAAATTTCTGCACCAGAGGACAATCAAATGCTACCTTATCTTATTACCACCAGGAGGAGAATGTTTTGACGGCAAAGGACTTTCCGATAGGCAGCAAAATTAGAAATTAATGAAATGTACCACAAGTGATGTCAGTAAGTTTTTTTAAGGGCCCGATTTTCCGCCAAATCTCCTGAAGCCGTTATTAAGGGATAGCGGGTAGCGGGAGGGGCGTTCCCCCGCAAAGAATGCAATTTTCCACCTCCCTAAACCCGTGATCTTACCTGCGCTAACCGCAATATTATGCATGGGAGTGGTTAGGGCATTCCACCTGTTAAACCAATCAGTGCTTCATTAGCCACTGCCTTTAAGAGCAGGTTGTGGTACCTGCAACCCGCTACCCTACTACCCTCAAACTGCTATGGAGCGTCTTTTCATCCTTATCGGAGCAGCTCTCATGCGCAGCTCGTCTGGGACTCACTGATATATACATAAAAATATTTTTACACAGACAATTCCTATCGGCTACCTGAAAGTCCCAGATAGTTGGTACGCTCCCAGTAAACACGCTCAGGCAGAGCTGTGGGAACATATTCTCAGCAGGGGGTGCTGGGAGTCTGGGACAGCTGTGCGTCTTGGCGCAGCTGATGTGCTCTTTAAAATACTGCAGAACGAATCATTGGATGAGCAGTTCTGCCTGTCAGGGGTGAAAGAGTTTTGTGACACCATTGACCCAGAGGAACAGGTATGATATTTACTTTCTACCATTGAGCGCATCTCAGGTGCTCTGAGCGCAAGGAGAGGGTCAGAGGACGAAGGAATACGCACACAGTACAAGAAACTCCACAGCAGTGTTATGGAAAACCTTATCTGCCAGTTACAGAACCCCTGTAAAGATCAGGAACAATCAATGTTCCTGTTCCTCCTCAACCACCAGCAGTTTCAGAGATATTGGAAAGAAATTCTCGCATCCAACCTTTTTCAGCTTGACACCAGAGCCGGAGCTCTATTTGATGATCTGACCTGTTCAAAAACAGAAGTGACTGTGATGTAGGCCATGACAGACTTTGAAGGGAAATATCCCAAAGATCTCCTTGGTTTCCTCCAGAGCAGACATCTGAATGAGATCATGCCACAGCTGTACAGACTGACGTGTCTGGCCGTGACTATTCCCACATCCACCACAACTGCTGACCAGACATCCTCTGACCTCAAGAGAATAAAAACTTATGCAAGTAATACGTTGATGCGTAATCGAGAGGTAGAGCCGTTTGTGCACGTCTGCATGTGACCAGGTGGATGCACATTTATGCCATTTGGACGTGCTCTTTTACGCGTCAACATGTGGATTGCGCTTTCCGCAAACTCGGTATCTTGCTACCCTAAACCCAAGATCGCAAGATACCGAGTTTACGGAACGCACAATAGACACGCCCATTGCCACACCTACAATGTGAGTAAGGGAGTCGGCATAGCGGGTAGCAGCTTTAGGGAAGCGGAAGATTGTGTAGCGGTTAGCTACACAATCTTCCACAATCGTATCTCATACACAATCTGCGGGTAGCGACTAGCGGCTAGCGGGAGGTGTACGATCGGGGCCTAAATCTCTTGACGCACTACCTTTTTTCAGTCTAAAAAGTCATAATCTTAAGCATATGTTAATTAATAGTGACTCATGCTAAAACTAGCAATATAAAAAGTTACACAGAAACTCTTAAAAAGCTTGTTTTTAAACCTGTGATAAGAATAAATATTCTTTCATCACGTCCCATCTGCCACCTCAGGAAGAGGCACGGGTCGAGGAGTCAGGGTCTGGATCACAGAACATGGTCCGGCTCTTGGATCTTCTCAACAACATGAGGAGCAACAGCAGTGGGGTGGAGCAGCAGCTGGCCTCTTTCATGGAGGAGGCACAGAACTCAGCTCGCTCTGAGGAGACGCTGGCTCAGGTGGTCAGGACCATCTACTCCACGGCTGTGTCAGACAGGAGCTTTGCAGCAACAGCAGCAAAACTCTGTGACAAGATGGCGCTCTTCATGGTAGAGGGGACCAAGTTCAGGTCACTCCTGCTCAACATGCTGCAGGTGAGCAATGCTGGGGAATAAATGTAGCAGCATGCTCTGCCGTCATGTTTTACTGATATCTTATATATTTTCTCCACAGGTTTCATTTTAAGAATCTTTTCAATTTCATGGCTGGCTTCCAGTTTTAAAATTACTACCGAGTTTCTCACTCTGCAGATTTGGCTGACATCAATAAAAAGATAAAAGTAATTTTTTTGATGCCAACATAATAATTTATGCACCAAATACTGCCTTGAAGAAATGTGCTACTTGTTAAGACGCTCACAGTGTGGTATTTCTTTTACTTAAAAATGCCGTAGGACACTGGCTAAAAAAAAGTTCAATAAGGTTCCAGTCTGATAAACCTACAGTGCAGATACTCAGTGGTTAAAAATTCAATATCTACTTTTTTTTTTTTTATTGTGCAGTTTGAGTCTCATAATAATCTCGTGGGATCTCATTATTTGCAATTAGTAAATGGTGTTGTCTTGCTATGCTCTTACTAAAAAATTATCATTTGGAGTGAATTTTGTTGATACAGCTTGATGTGGAACACAGACAAGATGTCTGCAAATTAGCAGCAGCCAGTTTACAATAAAAAGACACATTTAGTCCCAAGACAATAATCAAACTGTTTTACTACAGTTTGTCAATAAATTGTTTAAGTCGTGTATCTGGCCAAAAGACTAAACATTATATCATTATTATGAACAGGTTCTGTGATTTAAGGATTCAAAACCTTTAGTTTTATACATTTATCTCAGAGATAATATCTTTTTTATATGGCTGCACTTAACAATGCAGCAAACTGCAAAACAGGTACTCATATATATTTTTATGTTTAAAACAATTCCCACCATAGTTATAGCATTTTCATTCAGGTTTAGTTTAATAAGAAATCACCTCGAAGCAGAGGCCAGTTGAGTGGAAGACATTGCAAATGTCAGTGGGCAAAGGAGCTAATCTAAACACCCAGGGGACAGGAAGACCTGATCCCCCTACACTTTCACTTAAGTGCACAGTTCCAGTTGTGCAGCCTCGATGAAAACATCCTCTCAGCCATTACATACTTCACTGCCGCCCCCTCCATCCTCTCCCCTTCCTTGCACCTCATGAGCTCTCTATTCCCATGCTCCCACGTCTCATGTGCTCCTCTCACCTAGAACAACACAGCCCAGTTCCTTGCTACTTCTCCCTGCACACTTTCATTCCTGTTCCTCTATTTCACGCTTTACTCCTTTGCTGCATCCTGAGAACCAATTTCTCCAAGGTCGCAGTCTAGAAGCAAGCAAACAAGTCATTTGAGGACAATCGAGGCCTAAATGTCAACCACCCCCATTCCCTAACTCCAATTGTAGTACCCTCCTTCTGCAGATTCTCTTTTTGACAAGACTTCCACATGTCCTTTTTATTTTATTTAGTATTTTTCCATTTTTAAAAAGATACCTCTCCATAAATCTTGAGATTTTTGAAAAATGGAAACACACAAACACCCAGCAGCACAAAATTTCTCTTGATCCCTTTACCCCACTTTTTATGTACTCCCCCTCCATCACAGACGTGTGGTCCCTACTCCTCTTTTATTTCTCACTTTAATCTTCTCTGCCCAGCCAACACAGACCCCCTTCTTGTCTCTGACATTTTGGCTTTTTTGCTATAAAACATTCTAAATGTCATAAGTGGGGCTCATGAAGGCTTTCATTAATGATGTTGGTTGCAGACCCCTGGATCTCAATATGGGGGCAATTAGTGTGTGACTGCTCTTCTTATTAAAACAGGGTTTGTTTACTTTAAAGTCGCCACTGTTTGACCTGTTAAAGACCCTCTTTCATTTAACTTAACTGAGATGAGACCTTTTTCACTAATTACTAATTCACTTTTTCACTAACATTATTAATAAAAAAAATTCTATATTTTTATGTTAAGTTCGAATTAGTTATTTCTTAGACGCATGCAAAGCATTCCGTCTTGAATGTCTGTGGATAGGTAAGCCTTTCATGTAGTTGTGCCAGCGTGAAAGGATATAAGCCGCTCATGTTTCCAGAGCCCTGACACTACAGTAAGCAAGGGGGAAAAAAAGCAGGTGCCCTGACTGTTAATGAAGTTTCAGTTTAACTTGCTGAATAACATCTTTACAAGTGCGCATTTAGCGTTGACCCATATTAACCCCCACTCTTTCACAGCGCCGACACAGTTCAATACCTATCACTTTCCAACCAAATAAACACACTCAACGCTACTTTTGGCAGACAAGAGAAATATGTTTAATGTGGATTTTAACTGCTTTTTGGCTTGAAGTACTTTAATGCCCAAGGTTAATAAGTGTGCCTCCTACCAAAACTCCCATCAGAGGCATGCAAAGATGTTAATGGTGATTAATGGTCCTGGCAGGAAAGATAGCTCATCACCACTGCTTTTGAATTTATGAGCACTTTAACATCCACCTACCTACTACCTACTTATATAACACATCTCCAAAATCTGTATAATGTTTCTGTGTATTCTTATCCTTTTTCTCCTCTTCTACAGGGGGACTTTTCCCGTCGAGAGGAGCTCCAACAGTCAGATGTCGAGCGGTGGTTAGGTTTCATCACCTTTTTGTGTGAGGTGTTTGGTACAATGAGGAGCAGCTCCGGTGAGCCGTTCAGGGTGCTGGTGTGTCCGATCTACACTTGTCTACGAGAGGTTTGTATCCAGAGCTGCACAGCTTTTATCAATAAGTATGTCGATAAAGAATCAATCAGACCCAACCACACATTCCAGGGGGAGGAACGCGTCCAGCTGTGTCTTTGCATCTCGTCTGTTCAGTTTCGCTTCCTATTTCTGACCAGACACAGTCTAGACTGCAGACACCGCACTGGGTTTTGGTTAATAGTGCAAACAGTCAAAACACCATCAGTTCCAGGAACATGCGTGACCTCAGGTTGAGTTCTCGGTAATTGGTCATGCTCTCCTGCACACACTGCCCCTGGTCGCCATGGAAACCATATAGGGTAGCCACAGCAGCTTGACAGCATTACAGAAGTGATTAATAAGATATTGAATATTAAAAAGGGAAGTGAGTGGGTGGAAAGGAAGTGCAAAAGACTGTGGTCAGGTTGACAGTTTCTCTAGAGGAAGTTTACTCATGGTATGACAGGTAAAAGAGAGTAGAAAGCAGATGTCTGGTAATTAGAAAGCAGAATCTGGTCAGGAAAATTGGTTGTAATACGTAATTCAAACGAGAGCAAGAAATAATGGCAGGTGTCTAGGCACATCTCAGTTAATTTTACCAGCCATGTCCACACCTCTGCCAGTCTAGCACTTAACACACACCCGGAGTCTCACTAAGTAACGCAACAATGACACATAACTAATGCCATCCACACCCTGTCTGAGGGTATGCCCAAGGCATTATCTCAGCTTGTTAAAAGGCTTTGCAGCGTGACCAAGGGTGTGGAGAAGCCAGTCAGTAAGGCACACCAACATTTTCCACCATTAGCAGTGGCATATTTAGCTTAGAGGTAACACTATTATGTACAATTCAAAATATTTGTCGGACTTCGTATATTTGTGTATAGTTGAAAGCCCATTAGGTCTGACAGTCTGTTTCCCAGAACCCAGAAGTCAAGAACTCCTTGTTCTTGACTTTTATCTGCCTCCTGCTGTATGTAGTTATCAGAATCCAGCAACAAGCCGTGCGTGTTTGTATTGCAAGCATATGTTCCTGCACATGTGGAAGGCTACTTAATTTGGAGTGGCTGCTTTTGTTGTCATCTCCTGTAGAACAGGATTTGGTAACGAGAGGTGGACGGAAAAAATGACAAAAGCAATTCTAGCATCCCAAGCTCCGCTATTATGTCACTGAAGCATGTCTGCCAGACACCTAAGCAAATGTTATAGAATAAAGGTTACAAAAGCACCTGAAGGCCCTTGGTGATGAGAGATTCACAACGAGATAACCTTTCACACCATTTTCATATCGCCAATTATTACTTCTCTGTAATAACTGCAAGTCAATCAGATTTTCTTCAGCATGTTAACTTTGACACAGACTTTAAAATTACTTCATGAGCTGAGGTCATATCTCATTAAAATGTTTTAAGCTAAAGTTTCCTTTCTTTTGCATGTTTTTTTCCACACGTACATGTTTCAGTTGTCATGATGCTTGCAAATGTAAAACACTGACCCACACAGTATGTCTCTTTGCTGGACTTGCCGTTTGAGTGAACTGCTTTCTGTCTTCAGAAAATATGCAAAAACATCTAAATTAGTCTTTATCCCAAGCCGAGTCCTTAAGAAGCAACAGATGTGTCCATCCTTTTTAAAAAAAAAAAAAAACCGCAGCAGTTCTGCCCAGCCTTGAAGCCCTGGACGGTCCAAAGGCAGGTGGCAGGCAACATGGCATAACAGATGACATCTTTTATCAAATCAAATTACACATGGCCCTCTGAAGCCGTCATCAGGATATTGGTTTGCAGTTGCACATTGGAGAAAGCATGCAAATACACTGTGGCTAGTTGTGACATCAGAAGTTATTTATATGCTGCCTTGGTATCCCTCTCTAAAAGTCCACATGAGCTTTCATGGTCAAATTTATTTTAGGTTTTGCTTTGTGTGTTATTCTTTTTATGTTATGACCTAGAGTAGGGATCTAACGATATGGAAAATTTGACATCTCGATTATAGTGACCAAATTATCACGGTTTACGATATTATCGCAGTATTCTTAATTACTGTACAAATGTCCAAAACACACATGCATTAAATAATTTCACAAAATCTTGTGATTTTCTTGTCATACTAAAAAATCAGAAGCCGAAATCTTATCAAAATGAAACATTCACATTGAAAGGACAAACAACTGGCACAGAAACAGGTTTTATTTCAAATGAACAAAATAAATTACAAGAACAAAACTTATTTGTCTAATGCAAGTTTAAATGAACACTTTAACAGCCATAGTAGGTCAAAATATGCAAATCAATTATCAGGAACCAAAATTATTGTGCAACTTTCAAAGAAAAGAACTTTGGACTTTCAGCTGAACCATAAATAAGTATAAATGTGCAAATAAAGAAACAGTTGCTTGTACAAATTAGAATAAAATGTAAACAAGTGCTCTGCAGACAGGATAAGTGTCCTACACCAGTTGTCCCTCTGCATTCAGAAAAAAACAAAAAATGCCTGACCTCGGATTTCGTCCTTTTAGTGGGTTGGTAAATGTCCTGCGTGCTATCACCACTTTTTGCCACGTTCACGTTAAGATGAGACACAGTCGCAAGTCGCTCGTGAGACATGAATGAGGCTGATATTATATATCCCGGTAATCGACCGCGATAATGAGATTAAGTCAAACATAAATGGTAATTGTTATCGTGTAAAATTTCACCGTGCTTTACCGTAATACCGGTAACAGTTCCACCCCTAACCTAAAATTAGTAAAAAGACAGTAATAATTTAAAAGGAATGTTGTAATATTCTGTTATGCAACTATAGTATAAGCTTTCCGTAAAGCTAAACCTGTTGTTGCAAACTCATTTTAACTTTACATAGCAAAGTGTTGATTGGTTTTAGTGTCTAATATGCTTGTGTTTGAATAATTAAATCAAACTGAAAGATAAAGTTTAAATGATGGAGGATATTCATTGAGTCACTGAAGCTGTTTTTGTAATTTGGATGCATTTATTCTGCTTGGTGTTACACAGCTCCTCTGAGCTATTGCTGCTTTTTTTATATTAATCAAATGTCTTCTGAAAGAAAATTCCTGATATCACACTGATCCCGGAGGTTTGTTACAGAAATTTGGTCCTTGAATAAGTAACAAAACATTCAGTTGGAGAGGAAGTGTGCGGAGCAGACATAGAAACCATTTTATTTGCAGAAATCCCTTTTCCACAAAAAATAAGAAAAAGGTTATGGGTACTGATTGTATGTTATGATGTAACCTTAAAGAAGGAAAACCTACTTTTGTAAAAGCAGGAGTGCTAATGATGAATGATTACAGATTAGGCCATTTTAAAAGCATTGAACAAAACTTTACCTTCAGCTCCCTGGAGAACTCATTATGAGCTGATCCTGCTCGTCACATCGTTCTGATTCTCTGGAAGGTCCGGGACTAGAGTTCCCACATCAACTAGCTGCTCTGTTACCACGACTGTCTTAGCATACTGAGGAGCTGACGTACGAGCAACTGCTGGGCCTGAACGATAGACGAGGCTTACAGTGTTTTCATAAGAGGCAGAGTCATGCATTTAAAATGCTTTTATTGACTAAGCATAAAGATGAATCAGCCAAACTAGTTGGGGTTATTTAACTTTTTTGTATCCAGCTGTTGGGGTGGAGACAGGGTATAAACAACAAGACAAGTAAAGAATACAAACACTTCAGCTATTTCCCTAGTTAATCTTTTTGAACGCTGATGAATAATTGTTTTAGTTAACTTGGGAAGAGTGTAAACAATTTGCAAACACACTGTGTAATCACCTTGCAAAGCAAACATGTTTATACCTCCACCTATTAAAGAGTATTTATTTGGAGTGTGTCATAAATCAAAGTCAAATACTCGGTCCTTTTTTCTGTTTTGGGGCCTTTCTAACTTCATCTCCAACAGCTGCTCATTATCTGTGTCTGTCTGCAGTTTGGAGCTGAACATGTACAGAAAGTTTTTGACTCTTTTTTGCTGTGAGCTGTGGTGCTGCAACACAACATTAAGACAGTGGATGATAATTCTCTGCAGGGACATTAGAACCATCATCATTTCATTATATGGTTGCTATCAAAAGTGTAAAACTTTGAGGCACATTCTCCCCAGAACACAGTGATTTATCACGTATTCACTCATTGATCTCACATTTTTTGATCTAACTAAACAGCTTCACCCTGTATTTTCCTCTATTCAAAAGACTCCCGTTTCTTCCTTCCTTCCTTCCAGTTCACCAAAGCAGGACTTTTTAAAGATAGTTTTCAATGAAGCAGCCACAGAGTTTGGAAACATAAACCAAACCTATTTCTGCTGTAATCTTATGGGACATGTCCATAGTTTTTTTTTTTTTTTCTTTTTTCCAAATAACCATCTCCTTTCCATGGGGCCGGTGTTGGGGGTTAAAGCCACCTAACATGTACATGTGTATTTTTTTTAGTGTGCCAGGCTGAAAGGTCTGTTGTCTCCTAAGATTTAAGATGTTGACAACAACACTTACATTCACCTCCTTTGTCAGCTCCCTACGTTATGCTAGTATATGCTCACTCACTGTTCTCAGCTTTAGCAGCTAGGTTTGGATTTTACTCATTTTATTTTGTTCTCCCAGCACAGTCACAAATTGTCTGCTCTTGTCTTTTTTTTTTTTTTTTATCCTTTTCTAGCTACTGGAGTCAACAGATGTTAAGGAAGGATGCAGTCCTTTGCTGCTCCATGGAGGTACGGACCTCACACACACACATTCACACACTCACTCAAAACCTAAAAATAAAGGTTTAGAAAAACTTAAAATGCTCAACCAGTCCATTGAAGAAAGCCGTCATGTTACAAAAATGTTTCAGAAGTTTGACTGGTCCCCACAAAGACAAACGTACAACTGCACGCACACACACACACACAAAACAGATATCTGACAGAAGAAACAGCTGGTAACGGCAGAGAATTTCTAACAACATGGTTAAATCCTGAACTGTTGATTTTCAGACTAAGAGTTGAGGCCATGTTACCTGAAGAGTTGAATATTTTTAAATATGTGAATAGTAGAGCAACACAGCATGCTGGCTTGTTAAACAATTGTTTTGGTCTCTGGTGTAATGGGTAAAGCAGAAAAACCCCATTACAAACATATTGGAAGCAGGCGTATCGCCAACTATTGCAACAGTGTTGGACATAAATTGGGTCAACAAATTGACTGCCCTCCCATGATTGTATATCGGGACAAGTTGTTCAGTTAAATGGCCAACTCTCACTATAATTTTACCTTGATTAAACTGTGCATGTTAACATATTCTGTGTATCACACATATCATTATTGGTATAAGGGAAAAGTTATCATTACTCACAGGGCCACAGTAGACACAAAAATAAGAATTCACAGTGAGATGAAATATACTAGAAATGTCCTTTAGTAGCATAAAATAAGGCCTGGGATATCAAAATAACAGTTGACAAACAGTTTCAAGACCTTTATACATAAAGCTTCATGACCACAGGGTGTGTGGATCTCTGACTGTATCCACAATAACAAGGTGCCTAGACCTTGTGTCTTGCTTTCAGAGAGAAGAAAGATGTTCAGGCTTCCTCCCTTCTCTCCTCTAGCTACAGAGCGCAGGTCGTCTTCTGGAGGAACAGTTCCCTGAGATGATGACGGAGCTCTTAGCCGCCGTCAGGGACAAGATGTTGTGTCCTGCTGGATCTCAGCTGACACGGTCTCTGCTCATGGAGGTCATCGAGCTGCATGCACACCGTTGGAGTCCCCTGGAGGCCCTTACCACCCAGTACTACAATCGTACCATCCAGAAACTCACGACCACTGCCTAGCTGCCAGTTCCCACAGAGGTAGAGGAGACAAGCCCCACTGATGCCCCAAGGAGGTGTTTTCTCTGTATCAACTTCGAAAGTAACAACTTCCTTGCCTGCATAAATAAATGCTATATATAGCTATTGAGCTTCATTGTGAATTCCATAAGACAGGTGACCACTGCCAAAAAAAAAAAAAAAAAAAAAATGCAAACACAAGCTACCAAGCAGATATCCCTGAGCTATCAGGTTATAACATTTAAGGCAGATCTGAACACTGCTACGTGGCCAGTAGGGGCGTGCTTGGCCACACAGAGTCTGGGAGCTGACCCAGCTGTGGATGCTGGGGATAAAGGACAGAACGGACAAGAAAGGGGTCATACAGAGGAGAGGAGGAGACGGCAGCAGCCTGTCCGTGGGGAATGGAGAGAGTTGTACCCCGAGATGAATGGAGAAGGGGGTGGGGGTCAGGGTGGGCTGTGTCAGTCTTTTCATTGTGCTCATTTGCCAAGCCCCCCTCCCCTTTCTGTCTCTTTCTCCCCCCCTCCTCTGTCTCTCCGTTAGCCCCTGGGGTCTGTGTGGCTGATTAAAAGAGAGGTGGAGGAGGCGGCAGGGCGTAGACACGGTGCTGTCTGTCTGGGCCGTCTGCCCCGCTGGGCCAGGGACCAGGTCAAAGGGCCTCGCAGTAGAGCTCCCCTGCTCTTACTTGCCTTTGTATCTCCCATCTCCCCTCTACACACACCCACCCACCCCCAGCAGGAAGCCCCTTTGAGGGGATGAAACAACAGGCCTGCTGGGCCAGGCTGGGCAGGGAATAAGGATCAGGCTGGCTAGAGTAGGGTGGCAGATGGCCGCCTGAGCTCCTGTGAGGCGACACACTCCTAACACACCCCACTGGCACCCTGAGCTCAATTACCCACAGACGCAGTAGAAATACTACAATTGTGGGGAGGGAGTTATAAAATGGAAGCAGACACTGCTGTCTGATAACTGTCTTGTTTTTGTCTTGCAGGGCAAAATGCCTCCTCCATTCAGAAATGCATGTCCATGCTTTGTCCACCACATCACTGATGGTATATTTTTTAATCAGTTATTTTTATCACAGATTTTTCATTTCAAAGTCTTCTTTAGATGGTGAAATGTATGTCTGAAATGTTATAGCTGTAGGCCTTATTGCACAGGTTTGGTTTGTTTTGCACTGTTTAGAGACGATTCACTTTAAGGAAAAAAGTTTAAATTTGAAGCAGTACTTGTGGATTCATGTTAAGTCTCAGTGGTGAGAGAAATAGGTAGCGAGGGGTTTTTAGGATGTTTTAATTGACTAGTGGCCTTGTCAATTATCCCTTTCATAGGAGCTCTCTTGTTTACAAGTCAACTGGGCTGCAGCAACAGAGAGCAAGCTAAGAACTAAACAGTTGGATTAATTCCATTGTTCTTTTGCAGAAGGAAAAATATTTAAAGAGCAAAAAAGAAAACAGAGTATGTCACGGAAAAAACAAATGTAAGGCTTGAAAATATATTCAAGCTATTTTTTTTGCAGTGGACATTTTGCAACTGTCAAACACAATCTCTATTTGATTTGCTTTATTTTTGAAATAACTATTAACCTGTGTATTTGAAATGGCAATGAATAGAGAAAAACCTTATTGTTTGACTTCATTAGCAAATCATACGTGACCCTCGTTCAAGCTAATGTTTGTACTATGATATTGATGTACCAAGCCAATCATGTACCTTGTGTAAATGGGCTTTATATATAATCTGCATTCAGTATATTAATGAGTATTTAACAACACTAAAGTAGAGGGGAATGGTGCAACAGAGCTGTTACACATAGGAAGACTGGCTGTGTTGCTAGAGGTTGGCCTATCCGTACTTTTCCATGAAGAATTAACTCTTTGCTTAGAAGTATATAAATACATACATGCACATGCATACATATACTTAGTTTCCCACCGAGTCTCTGTGGGCAGTTTAAGTGTTTTTGTAATATTTTCTGTGTCTTGCATCAAGAATTAAGATCCTGTGTGGTAGTAGCACAGCCTAGAAGAGTAGTCATTTGAGGTGGGTGATTTAAAGCTCAAGTGTTTTTGCAGAAGCCTCCTATTCATCTGTATGTATGTGTCAGCTTAAGAGGTGATTTTTTTTATTGTTCTTTTTTGTTATCCGTCATGACTAGGTTTTATTTAAATTAAAACTGGCTCATTTATATATAAATAATTCTGTTCTCTGATGGGTTTAAAAAGCATCTTTAACAGTGATACCTAGCTTGCTGGCAAGTGTGTAAGTGTGGTATTATGATGAAGAGTTTTACTTTATGAAAGGAAAAAAAAAAAAGCATCGATCAGTGTCCATTATGCAGAGTGGCTCCCTCTCACAGCAGATTGGGGCAGGTGGGGATTGCCCCCTCCTATGGCGCCGGAGCCTCCCCACCCCACGTGCCCTTAGACCCCTTTGCTCGGGTCACGACTTACGACGACTGAATGAGATTCACAGACATTTGCATATTCTCATGAATACGGAGAAACAAGGGGCCAGTCGTCTGGCAGCAGTGGGTCACCTGTGAGGAGGAGTTTTGTTTTTCTAAGCAACTGAAAAAAATAAACTAACTGGAGAAAATGCAATGAGGCAAATTGTGGTTTTTTCTGTCTGCACGATTATCCGCACATCAGCAAGTCACCGTGGTGACAAATGCGTCCACGCATCACAAAAGAAACAAAATGCTGCACACGCAGTCGCCTCCGCTGTTACCACACACACATGCTGCGTAACTAATTGTGGCACCGCAGTTGTTCATTATACCAACAGTTCATACATGTGCACACGTTTCCTCATTTACATGGCTTCTCCTTACGAAAAAAGAAGCCCACATTTCAGAATTTAAACCACACTGCTGATTTGTGTGAGCGCTGTAGAGCGTCCTTGGCCAGTGATTCACCCTTGGTAAGCCTTGACACACGCCTGGGGCTCCCTGGCTGCGGGGTCCCAGTGGGAGCACTCAATGCTGGGGCTGCATCCCCACTGAGGAGACCCCCGTCCCTCAAACCTATAGGACGTGTTTCAGCACTTGTACACATCGATCAACTTCATCCATATTTGCTAGAATATAAAAATGAAATAATATATATTTGTTACCAGTGCCATAAGGAGCTGCAGCTTTTTTTTTTTCTTCCTATCATGCATCTGTGTGGCAAGGACACAAAATGGTTTCATTTTCTTCAAAATTAACTTCCTCCATTAAAACAATAAAAACGGGAACAATGAGGAAAACACAAAATTGTAAACCTAAAAGCCGCACTGCTCAATTTATGTGGCACGGCAAGGCCAGGAAATTAATAATAGTGATATCAGTCAAATAAAAATTAACAACTCTGAAAAGTGTTCAAACTCCATTTCCACAAACACTGAGAAGTTATCTAAAATAGCGCTCTCATTAAGATAACGGCTCCCACAGACACACTTCCTGTAAACTCAACACATGCGCCGGCAGATCCTGCATTTAAATTTGCTTTGTGGATGCGTCTCATGTTTCGCTCCTTGTCTTAACAAATTGGATTTTTTAGACCTTGATTTTGTGTGTGCGTGTGTGTGCACCCTCCCGTCTGCACACTACACTTTTCCAAGTTTGATCAGCGCACAGGCGAAGCAAGAAGAGTGCTTCAGCGTGTATTCTGTGTAGTCTGAGGGCTGTGGAGGTCAGATACTGTGTAAAACAGAGTACATTTAAAACACACAGAAGCATCCCCAGATGTTTTCTCCAGTATGTTTTGCTGTGGGAGAAATCAATAACTGTGGGCTATGAAGAGGTTTTAAAGTGATCTCTTGACCTTTCCATCTCAGCAGCAGCTACTGTGCTGTTGAGTTTATTTTACTCCCCCCCAAAAAAACACAGATTCCAGCTTAACTATATTTGGTTTCAGATATTTCAGATGGATGTTGTGTAGAAGTTCAGTAGTAGAATGTCTATCTTTCGGTTGCATTTTTTTTATTAATTATAAATGCGGTGCATCTCTCATGTCAGCCTATAAGATAGCAGATTTTGGTATGATCTTTGAATAAATAATATTCTGGATGAGAAACGTGGTCAGACGTAATCAGAGATCACGGGTGTCCTTCCTCCCAATTACTCAAACGATTATGTGCTCTAGAGGGAGAATTATGCAATTGCTTTCCTGTCTTTCTTTAAAAGAACATTGTTTTTAATCATTTTAATAATTTTCTCATGTATTTGTCGAAAAAAATAAAAAATAGGGATCCTTTCTCATCTTTGCTCTTTAAAGACTGCCTTTCATTGATTCCGCTCCTGAACCAAACCTTCTTTACAATCATTGACATCACCAGCCTTTTTTTTTTTTTTCCAAAACCTAATTTCTAGCCTTAAGTTGCTCCTAAACCATCTTTTTTTGCAGCGTGTTGCATAAAGTAAAGTAGGAACAGTGTATATACTAACAAATAGCATGAAGCTGGGGAAACATTTTTAAAAAATAAAGGTCAAATTAAATGTAAGGATAAGTGTTTCTTTTTTTTCTATAATTCATTAAATTGTGCAGCTTGCTTTTTCACACACACACACACACACACACACACACACACACACACACACGCACACACCCACACACCCACACACACACAGTTTTCATAGGAAGACAGTTTTTTGAAGAAAAATGAAATGATGGAGGAAGTGGGAAAATGCATTGCTGTTTCCTGGACAGGCAGTAATGGAGGAACTGATGTCAGGACCTACTCACTTCCTGAATTAACTGCCTGAGTGGTCTTTTTGGTGGCGGGATTGTGCTGGTTTGTTTTTTTGTTTTTTTTTCTTCCATAAACTAGGCATAATAATTACAATTAGTGCTGGGCAATATGGAAAAAATCATATATCACAATATGGACTATTTTATATCACGATAACGATATATATCACGATATACCATAATAAAGTATTTTTTCAGTTATTCTCTGAAAAGTTTGACAAAAATTTCATTGCTTACTTTTCAACTTTATTTTGAAAGGACATTTAGCTGAACTGTCACAAACATACATTTTAGTGCAGCAAAAACAGGTAGGTACAGAGGTACAGTAGCTTTAACATTTTTTTTAAAGTGCACAACAGTTTCTGAGAGGAAAACACATTTTTGCACTGAAGTTTAGCTATAAAAAATAAACACAAATTATTTTTCAACTTTCTGAAATCTAACCTTGTAGTGCAAAGTTTTCAAACCAATATAAAGTGTCTAAAGTAAACACCAGGGTTGAAGAGAACTCTGTTTAAGGCATTAACCAGGAATAAAAGTGCAAACATAAAAGGCTACTTTGTAGAAGTAGATATGATTCTATCAAATTTATCATTGCAGGTTATTTAATTATATATTTGCTGTAATAATTGATAAAATTAGGTTAGAAACGATAGAAACGATAGAAGAGAAATGGCACGATATACACTTTTATATTGTCCCCACGATATATATCGTCATATTGCCCAGCACTAATTACAATAATTTCGATATGTAGGCAGGAATTTGGTGTCAGATGATTTCAGAAGAAGCTATGGGTGGAGTTGTATTTCTGGTTTTTTCCTACTCACCTCTTTAGACACATTGTAGCCTCGTCTCTGCTGCCTTGTTCAGTGTGGACGAGCTTGTTTTGTCTAAGCTCAACCTTTTGGCGAAGGACACACACGAGTCAAAAATTAACCAGTTAACTGGTTCTGTGCCAGTAGATATCCTGGCTCCACAACTCATTAACCGATTTCTGACATCACTTGGTAAGAAGGTGAATCCTGCCCCCCCCCCCCCCCCCCCCCCCAAAAAAGGATGAATGACAAAGCAACTCAATATCTTGATCAAATAAGTTGAACGAACAAACACGCACAAATACATTCATCAGAAAAATCATGTCCACAATCAATCTACAATTATCAATTTTACAAGATTTTTTTTCTCATAAGCTTTATTTCTACGAATAAGTTCGATATTTTTACATGATGTGTGATGGATGGATGTTGATTGAATGGATTTATTTCCTTTCCAGAGACAAGTGACTCCCAACAGCAAGTAACTTAAGCTAATTGACACCATTGTAAGAATGAAAAAAAGGACCTTCAGTAAAGAGATGAAGTTAAATAGTCATGACTTTACATGGAAAGACAGCAGATAAAAATTATTTTCTTTGATAAAAAAAAGAAACTAGCCTCTTATTTATTTTTATACAACGAGATGAACTGATAAAAATTGATCATGTAAAAAAATAAAAATAATAAAATACAAAACAGTCAAAGAGAATTTGTTCAGTCATGTGCTGCAGAATTCATGCAGACTTAAGTTTCGTTTCTCTTTTGAACCCACAGGGAGTGAAAGCTGGGCTTATCAAGAACCAGGTCTAATGCTGATTGACCTTTAACCTTTACATCGTGTAATGAACACTCAGTGTTCGACAAGTTGAGGCATATGAACTTGGCCTGTTGCTCCTACTGTCTTGCTAAACAATTTTAAAAACCAGACCTGTGGTTTCTGCAGCCATGAAACCACAGAACATGTGAACACACCTTCAAGGCACATCCTGCAGGTATTCTGGGTGCAGAAGAACAAACACACACTGTGATTTTTAGCTTTTCAGATCAGAGATGACCAATAAGGTATATATTTCAATAATAAATAGCCTGAAGTGTGCACATCATTTAGAACACAAAACACAACATGTGACAAAATAATAGTTGTTTTTTTTTTTTTTTTTACAATTATATTGTTTTTGTGGTTGCAAGGAGCCAACACTGAAACCACAATTAAAACGTTGATTAATTGCACAGCTCAATCTTATTCTGCAGGCCATGAACGTGTTGCTGGTGATATTACTTTATCTGGCAACAAGTAATGTAACTAACTACAAACAGAATTCTAGCAATACTATTACCATGTCTACAAAATTAAATAAGTCATTGCAACATTACTGCTACAGATTTTCATTTGAACTTTAAAAAATGAGTCATGACATCCTGCAAAGTGCTCAGGCGCACAAAGCAATAGCTAGAACGTTAACGTAGCAAACGCAGATGGAGCACTCGCACTCACTGACTGAAAATATGCCCATCACTTTGATTTTATCAGGAAGAAAGATGACAGATGCCTTACTGTCAAATGTAAATGGTGCGTAGGTATCAAGCATGTCTCTGCAACTGCTTAAAAACCTCTCTCAGGATAATGTTTCACTGGTTTAACAAAGTCTGCACCATGAGAACACTGGTGTGGAGCGCAAACACACTTACGATGTTCTCAGTGAAGAGATGGAGAGATTGTACAGATCCGTCTGCTAACCAACCAATAAAGATGTGTCATGCAATAATGAGATCAACGATGGTACACCAGTGGTGTAAAAAAAAAAAAAAATAAATAAATAAATAAATTGAACAGTGCAGACAGAAGGAACTAGTTGAGTTGCAGCAGCAGAAGCCTCATCTATGTGATGTGTTCTCCACTTCTCGAAGGATGGAGCATGGAAAGGAAGAAGATCAGGCATGGCAGCTCCTGGGTGAGTAATAGCCCTTTCAGTCACGAAACCCATTTATCTAACATGTTAACACCACGGCAGAGAGGAGAAAATGTGAGCATTCAGACAGATCTTTAAATACCATTAAATCACCGCCAGCCAACATTCAGACTCATTTGTGCTAAATGGCATATTTGAGAACCTCCTTCCTCTTCATCACGCTGAAGCTGACTGGCTGCTCCCGTCACCCGTCTCTTTATTCTTGATTCTACATCCAAGCAGCTCACGGAAGCTGCAGGACTATGAGCAGTTTGGTTTCAGGAGCTGGTCAGCAAGTCGTGACTCATGAGGAACTGTCCATTAAATCTATGTCCAGCTCTCTTACCCCCGACATCCCGCCCCTGAATGAAGAGAGGCTGAAACAGAATTCCCTTTCATTCACTGATAACCTGAGAAACGGCGGACATCCTCTGCAGGCAGCTCTTCAGCCGTGGACAACCGTTGTCTCATGAGGAACTCTCCTGCCCACTGATATTAAAGCAATAACTGTCAATGATATGATTTTTGTTTCCTTTCCAATGGATTTCACTTTGTCACTTGCAGTTTTGCCTCACCGGATATACATTTCTTCATCAGCACTAGCAACCAATAGCTCTTTGTTTTTGTTGCAATTTGTTCTTCTCATCTATTTTCATCTATTTTTTCCATTTTTGTAACGTTCCTGAACAAGTGCCCTGATGAACTGCGGCTCACGCAGCAACTTTTATTACTTATTCAAGTTATTAGGGGTGAGTATTGGCAAGGACTTCGCAATATGATATGTGTCATGATACTTGGGTCATGATACGATATTATCACAATATCACGATATATTGCGATATTCTACCCAGTTGATATCAAAATTAAAAGTAGAGATGAAAAATCAAGTTGCTGTATATGTTCATCAGATGATATTGATCATTCAGAGGACAAATTGAGTCAAAACTATTTGCTTGAAAACAATCTATTTATTGTTTATTATTAGTGTTTTTGCACATTTAAATTTTAAACAATTTTCCTAAAAAATTCGAAATTAGGAGCTGAAAAATCGATATTATATTGGGCGGCCAAAAATCGGGATATATTGCCAAATCGATTTTTTCACACTCCTACAAGTTATGGGATTGTGAGGACACAACACAATAAATGCTCTGCTGTGATTCAGACCTCAGCTAGTTTAAAAGGATTGCTGCTGATCATACTAGGTGGACTTATTTGACTACCATCACTGGCGACTGTGATTTAACAGGTATCATCAGCGATAGATTAGTTACAGAAAACAAGAACTGCGACGTTAGTTGTCACTCGAACAAGAAAAGTGCCTATGGCGAACACCTGAATACATTTGATAAACTGCTTAACAGTTTCTCTTGACAAAGTTTAAAAAGCAGAGACGCACCAACTGACCAGCTGCTGATCAGAATCAGTCGATTTGAGACTGCTCGGCTCTAACTGGCTGCTGAAATCAGACAATATTGCTTCTTTTTTCAATCATTGCCCTTTTCAGTTCAACACATGCATCATATGCACAGCCTTTAACATTTCTTAGAGGGGAGTAAGTGCATTATCTTAGAAGCTTAGAATACTGAGAAATCCTTTTTTCTTCTCTTCAGTAAGAATGTCATGATGACGCAGTCACTGTGGAGCATGTTAGGGTTTGTTTTTTTCCCACACTGCGAATACAGAACAGCAAGGAAAGTCATTTGTACAGCCTGTAATGCAGAAGAATTACTCCTGCTGAGGATGTTCAATGTTATGATTCAGACAAAGGTTGAGGGGCTAAAAATCAAAGACAGTAGAGCAGACAGTCTGCAGCCTCCGACACATTTCATCATTGATTAAGTAAACGCATGCAGTTGATTATAGTTGTGAAAAAGAAAACCTTTACCAGCCAAAATTAGTTTCTGCAGGTCAGACCTTTTCAAAAAAGTTGTAATTGGCAAAGAAAGATTATTTCCACACTCAATCCACATGTAGAATCTCATATTTAGAGAGTTCAGAGTGTCACGTCTTGACCAACATGTGCGAGGTTTTAAGGTGGACATTACCAAATTTTAAAATAAGTGATATCGTCTTGATGTGAAAAGTAAGAGTTAAAAGTCATTCTTACATATGTCAGCGCACTGCCACCTCACGAGGGAATCTTTCATGATACTCAACTTTTCACTTTCATCTGTGCAACAAAACAAGTGGTTCCTCAGATGACGGACTCCTTGAATAAAGGCGGGAGATGTTCATCATGCAACTGCTTTCTCTAGCATGGTGAAATACTTCAATATATTTATATTCAAGATTCTTCAAGAGGCAGATCTACTCTTTACAATATCAGTGTTAACATGCAACCGTTTGAAGGTTTCATGTGTGCCGTAATAATGTTCTTGTCTTAGGCAAGCTTTTCTTTTTAGCTTGAAACTCCCGTCCAGCTACAACTCATAACAAAACTAGAAAAGCACTCGGAGAGCGCAGACGTCCACCAAGCACAACAGTTCCCCCATATAGCGATTTACAGATAGGGATAAAATCCGCCTTTTGGATCAGGTCCGGATCAGCCTTTGAAATTTGATAGAGGTTCCCATTGTCAATCCCTGCGTCAGATTTCATGAGTTTTGGGCAATAAGTAATGGAGATACAGTGATCCCTCGCCAATTCACGCTTTAAGTTCCGCAGTTTTAGTTATTTGCGTATTTTTTTCAGAAATATATATAAAAAAAAAAATCAAGAAAAAATTCCAGACACATCACTGGATGTTGTGCGCGTTCTCTCACAGCGAAGAAATGTTGTGAGCCAGCCTGGCCCTTTTAAGAAGGATGGCCTTATGGGTAATGTAGTGTGTGTGGTGGGACGGCAGAATATAAAATGAGGTTAGATGAAAGAGTGGTTTACTTTACTACGGTTCAGAGACAACAGATAACAGAAAGACCACAGTTGAGCCTTTGTCTTGTTTTGCTGCAGTGCCTCGCTACTTTTTTGCGGTTTTTAAACATATTTTAAACACATTATTGAGGCTTGGGGGGCTCCGGCTCCAGTTCGTGGGTTTTGATTCTCGCAGGAGGGCGCACCGGTCCCCATTAGCCGTGAAAAAAATAAGGGATCACTGTATTGAGAAACAAAATTTTTTGGCCCCATTTACCACAATGTTATCAAAAATGTAAAAGTGATCCAGAATCCAGTATTTCTTCTGGATCATAGCCATTCTTGGCCAGGTCTCTCTTGAAAAAGATATTTTAATCTGAATGAGACTCTTACCTGGTTAAATAATGGATATAAATAAATAAATAAAAATGAAATCAGTTCTTCCTTTTCACATTTCTGACAACTCCTGAAAATTTCATCAAAATCCATCCATAACCTTTTTGAGTTATCTTGAACACAGACAAACAAACAGACAAATAAATGCCAGCAAAAACATTATCTCCTTGGCGGAGGTAATTAGTTCTCCAAATTGTTAAATATGAAACAATGTTTAGAACCAAGTGAAAATCGTTGATAGATACTGATTAAATTGAACACTATTGGTCCATTATTGTATTCACAGCTCACCTTGAAGGGCACATGAATGTGTGGAACAAATTTTCCTGTTAAATCATCTGATTGTAAAGCAATCCCATCAACCACATGGTGTGAACAAGTCTGGGAACAATCAAAATGAGCAGAAGACATCCTTTAGTGACCATGGAACTTCAGTAAAAATGTCAAAGCACTCCACGCAATAACAGCTGAAATATTCCAAGCCTGGACCAAAGTGAAGGTCCACCACCCAACAGGCCTCCATCCTTAACAGAACAAAAAAGCTAATGAAAACAAGATGTATAATATAACAAAAAAAAGTATTGTGTCTCCCTACAAGTGTGCATCCTCTGTGAAAGATAGGAATGCATGAGTGCACGGCAACATTAAGTGGAATTCAGTGATTCAATTGTCCATAACCAATGAAATTGATGCAATAAAAGTACCTTCTACCAAAATTAGTTGATCTGAATCCAGCCTTTTTGGAACATGTGTACAGCACAGTTTCTGCTCCAGTACTGTGAAATGCACACGTTCATGTGTGCCACTCACAGCTCTTAAAACAGCCTGCTTTTAGGAGAGGGTGCATGACATCTTTCTTATTTAGGGAGCATGTGTGCCCTTGCAAAGGCCTGCTGAAAAAGTGTGCTGCAGTAGGTTGTTCTCACTTTGTTGCTGCCAGAAGCAGCACAGACGCTGCCAAAGTCAACAGGCAGATCTTCATACGGGGAAGGCAGGGAAGAAAATCTGAAGAAAAAAACTGGAGAAAACTTCACTATAAAATGTAGACAAGAAAATAAATCTGCAAGGAAAAGAAACTGAGTACATCGGAGCTTATAAACAGAGTGCAATCATTAGATCATTCTCTTCTGGTGTGTCTTTATCTCTCTTGGAAGGTTCATCTCAGCTAAATGCTGTAATTTATGAGCAGTGTTGGTGAATGTGTGTGCATGTGTGTGTGTGTGTGTGTGTGTGTGTGTGTGCCGTTTCATAGCCTAACCGGACCAGCCACCCAGAAGTGTGTCTCTTTATGGCTGACAAGTCGGTGTGAGCAAAGCTTCCGCTGTGAGATGCACTTAGTGACCGATCACTCAAGCAGAATTCAGCACACAAACACACACACACATACGTGCGCACCATAATTAGAGGCGGTAAAGGGACACGGGTAGCATCCGCAGAGCCTCCGCCGCTCACTGAAGCAGAAGTGAACACACACGTACTGTACACACACACGCAGAGCAGCCGTTGGAGGTCGATGGAGGTGTCAGCAGACAAGCAGTAGGAAGTCACACCTGATGTCTTTGTTGCCAGGCTGCTGCCTAGCGACTGTCAATGTGGCAACATGCTGCGACAAGCATGACCCTGTTGCTAGGCAGCCCCAACTTCTGTGACAGACAGTGGGAAAGTTCTGCAGGGAGAGCAAAATCGAAATAAAGGAGAGGAGTGCTGGACTCAGACCTTTCTGAAAAACACAAAGAAAGGAATCAGAACACTAAAAATACATGAAGGTCTGAGGACAGTTTATGAAAGGAAGCACTGAAGAAAAGAAACATCAAGAACTGACATTTTGGCTCGAGTGCGTCTCCATCCAAACTGCTGCAGCCGCCTGCAGTCTCCTGCTTTTACAGACGTGCTCCCCTGCGTGCCAGCAGTCCTTTGATTTGTGAGACGGCCTGCTGTGTGAGGCGTGTTCCTAGTATACTGTGTGTGTAAACACACACATAAAAGGGCTCAGAGCACGGCCCGCGGATCACATGAACTCTCGTACAACGTACTTCTGTGTCTGTGAACATGCAGACTCTCCCTCAGCTTCATCTGGCACTGGTTACACACACACACGCACACACACATGCAAATGGTCAAAGTCTTGTCCATTTTATTTATATGTCCAAATGTTACAAACCACAAATAGGCGTATATAAATAAGGGAGAAAAAAAAAATCAACAACAAAAACACACATTTTCAGTACATATAAGAAAAGGATATGACTCATCCACAACGACACTGTAAAGGTGAACCAGGCACAAATATATTTCACGATTCTCTGTTATCACGGTTGTTATTGTTTCATCGCAGCACAGCTTCCCTGCAACTGGTTTCAGGGTCACTCACACAGCATCATATATGACGTACGTACTAATACTATGTTCACCAGTGCTTTTAACGTCAGGGTCTTTTATTGTATTTTAGAGCAGCTATTAATGGTAATGACGAAAATGCTAAATACCACATCACAGTGTTTGTTTTTTTTTTCTTTTATGTCTGATCAGCAAATAAACTAAAAGCCATTTAAATAACACAAAAAGACCTAAATAATCCCAATTAAAATGTCAAACCTGACAGGTTTTGTGCTGGTTTGAGCTTCATAAACCAAATGACAATGTTCTACCATTGAGTTTTATTTTTCCTAAATAGCAGAAAATATTTCCTGATGTTTAATGACTTAATCATAACTGCATTACTATAGGGACAGTAAGGATTATGTTTTTTGTCACAATAGCAATGCAATTCCAAGACAGGTTCAGCCTTTACTTCTCTGCCTTTCATTCTTCTGCAGCTGCCAAATGGTACCTCACAATCTCAAGAATCTCAAAGTTGTTATTCATAGTCTACACATACCCAATGCTTTCACTTCTGCAAGTAACACAGGAGCCGTTTTCACACATCGATGTCTGCAGAATCGGGTCTGGGTTTTAAAGTGAAGCATTCTCAGAGTGACTAACAGTGGCAGCTTCTCAGGAGAACGTTACATAAAGGTGGACTGAGATGAAAAAGAAAACTGTCCCATTGTTTGATGAATCAAAATCCAAAATTCCTTTGAAACTGTATTATCTGCACTACAGAGAGGGAGGAGGACCATCTGGCCTTTTATTATTAAGTTTCTTAACTTCATAAGCTCACATCCCTAATGGTACAGAATGGGGATGCATTCATGCTGAACAACACACATTTATGTTTTGGAGCAACACCATGCAAGTAATTTGCCACCCAAACTACTTTTTTCTTCAGTCCTTCTTCATTTCAGCAAGAAAATGAAAAACAGTGAGCATGTATGACAGCGGCACAATTCCATAGTGAAAAGATACTGACCTGCCTGCAGCCCAGTTCTGTTACAAAATAAGATAGACATACACCTAAGGAGGCCCTAAACTGTTCAGAAACTAAAGTCCGACAATCAAACCCATGCCAGCAGGTGGCCTCCTCATTTCCTAAAGACTAATACTAAAAGCATTCATTTCATTGCCTTTCACTGTGCGACAAAGCACACATGAAGAGCTGCGAGGAGCTAAGCAACCTCGCCACTGGCTCAGCCTCAAACCTAGATGACAAATACCCGAGCAACAACCAGACACAAGGCATCCATCAACGGGCCGAATGCTAAATGGAGGAAAAGTTGAAACTGCGTGCTGAACTACTCTTGGACCTGAGGGTCTCAAGGACCTACATCATCCCTTTCCTCGTGGCTTCTTGCTTTCTTCCTTCTACTCACGGGGCTCAGGGTGTATTTTTCAGTCGGGCCGCAACAACGTCCATTGGTGACGCTTTTGTACCCCGAGTGGCATGTGTGAGCTGCGATAAACAACTTTCATTTCCCTGCAGCATCATGGCGACGCAAAAAAGATGCATGACACAGATAACCGTCAGAAAAACTAGTCGGAAAAATAATCTACAGATTACTCAACGACAAAATAGTTGTTATCTGCAGCCCTATTTCTTCATGGGAACAGATGCATCTTTGGTGCTTGCATCATGACAAACAGGGAGACTTCTCGCCCATCAACAGCTGTGCACCATTTTGACAGCTATGCCTAGTTTGCTCTGAACTCCACAGCTCCCTGCTGACGGCTGTGCAGCATCCAGCAGCGAGCTCAGTGGATGTCACATTCAGAGCAAAAAGACCCGTCAAAAGAAAATGGGCTCCAAGACAGTAGTAGTAAGCATGCCCCTGCCCCAACTTTTTGTAAACAGGGCCGTATTTATGTGACTGAGATGTGATCCTGCAGCAGATCCAGGATACACAAGACAGAAACATCTTTCTGTGTTTATTTTTAGAAACTGTAATGTCTGGATAATACTGCTTAGGCAGTTGTCATGGTAATAAATGTACCTGCTTATACAGCCACAAATTAGATAACACCATTTATAATGATGAACATTTGAATGGGGAAAAAAAATATCATCTCTTAAAAATCTGCAGGAAGGCTGTGGCTGCACTGATCGTGTTATGCTTCTAAACTGATAAATCCTGTTGGCACTAATGTATAATATCAGTGGTGGAAAGTGTGACAGCAGTAACTGATGTAATCTGGTATCTATAAGTTGTCTGGTCAGTAAACCTGATGCGCTGCAAAATGGACAAGGCAAGATAAGAAAGTAGACCCCTAGATCCAACTGTTAGTTTCCAAACCCTTTTAATATTGGTAGTGTTGAATATTTGATATGCCAGCCAGAATTACTTTGGCATGTGTCACACACACACACCGCTGCAGGCTCTCTCTAAACGATGCTGCGTTTCAGGAGGCTACAGTGTTGTTATCTCTTTTCTTTTCAGAGAGAGTGAACAATTTAGTAAAAGCTGAATCATGGAGGTCAAACAGCAGTCATAATACAAGCCCTCTCTCTGTTAACTGTAATGTCTTTATTTTGTTGAGAGCTGCAGTGCATGCACAGAGCCCACACACAGCCTACATATCTACAAAGACGCGCTGTGCCCCCAGCTACTTCTGCAAGTATTATCTGCTGCCTCTGCTCACTTTTAAACAGATTTTAATATTCAAGGTAATGTCAGCCTCAGTATGAGTTTAAAAAAAAAAAGAAGATGGAGATAGAACAGGGTCAACAACGATAGGGGTCAGGGTCAACTAATCAAAGAACTATAAAACTGTGAATAATGTTTTTGCTTGTTTGCTTTTTGGCTTTTACAAATACATATGCAACACGGCTGACAGTTAAGAAAGCAGCATCACAGCGATTAAAACTCTACTGCAGTCTCTCTGGTTAATCCCCATCTGCGCTGGTCTCATGGCTGCAGATGCAACTTTTCGCCACACATTTCTTTCAAGAAGTGCTGCAAATATCCACGATGCACTAATGTTATGTAAATGTCTTCATTTCCTCACAAAATATTGCTGTCTTAAGTGCGTAAATACGCCGTTTCTCCATTCAAATTTCACAAGTTTGCTTCACTCCGGGGAAAACAAGCTTTCTTACTATGAAAAGCCGAGTACAAAAGGTCAAAATTAGATATATCCATAAAAATGTGTTTCGTCCTTCATGAAAACACGATAAAACATTATGGTAATGTCCAGTCACGCAGGTTTGTAATGAATGGGCTTCAGCTGAAAGGCAAGAAGTGAGCTGAGAGTTCGGTTAATTCAACTGATGAACAGTATTGTTTCAAGAGTGTCGGTTTGCTTTAAAAGTTTTGGTTTACTTGTCCAAGCCGAGCTTTGAAATTTGGCAACAAGAGACCAGTTAAAAGTGAATTAATAAGCACAAAGAAACTGGACAGTGTGTAAATTATTTCCAGTGCAATCATTATTTTTGTCTGGTTCTGTTCCAGCAGCTGGACTGCTTTGAAGTCTTTTATTCTACAGTGAAACATAAGGTGAAAGATGTGCCTTGTATTTCACCCCCTACTCCTCTTTGTACTGCTGTTTCTTTGTTGGGTGTTTCTTAATAATGGCAGACTCTCTTGGCACATGAAAACACACACACACACACAATAAAATATGATGCAGAATGCAAATACACAAAAAACAACTTGGCACCCCAAGTTAAAATGGACTGTAGAGATCTGTGTACAAGAAGACCCTCTGGTTACTTAGTAAGCAAAGCTGATGCTGCAGAGCTGCCTCTGTGTGGACATCGTCTCAGAATAAGGCCCTCCTTACATCTGGTTTTAAAATCTGTCCCGAGTCATCCGATCACAAGTGGACAGCCTTAAGCACAGGTGTAAATGCACCCAGCGCACATCTGAGGACACACTGAGATCCCAACATTCATGATGTGGTCTCATTTAGCAGTGCAATCACAACCGCTGCTTCCCCAGTATCAAACCAAAACCAAGCCTTTGGAGGCTGAGGCAGGCCAGCTGCTTTTCCCATTCTCACTTCCATTGCTTCACTGGGCCAGTCCAGGTCACCCTCAGGGCTTTTCCACCAAAACGATTTCGGTGCTATTTTGGTGCTTGCGCCAGACTTGGCACCAGTTTTTCTGCTTTTTAACGCAAAGAAAAGTACTGACTCAGAGCCAGAGAAGCCGGTGCTCTGCTGGCGCTAAAACCTTGCAAGGGGCAGCTGTAAGAGCCAGTTATGTCAGGGACGAGGGGCGGGAAAACTTTACCAACCAAAACACAGTGATCACCAGTGTTAAAATCACACCAGCAAAGGATAAATTAATGGCAATAAATCAACAAAGAATGGGCTCCGGAAATTCAACAGCAGTAACGTGAAGAGGAGACCATCTTCCTGTACTACATTCCAGCAGCAGCAGACCAACCTTTAATGTTTTAAAACACAGCAGAAAACGTGGTTCATAAACACTGTTTTCAACTGAGTTTAAAGTTTCATCAACAGACATGTTATCAATGTCACCCCCTGGTGTTTATGGATCCCACTCATATCGGGGATAAATCCCATTCTTACTGGCGCTCAGAAATACCAGTAACCATGTGGAAGTGCAGTGTTACTGAATGCTCCCAAAGACTGGAGGAGCATCTCTCACAGCAGGAGATTAGACTGAATAAAACACTGTGTTTGCATCATCATTCGTAAACGGTGCTGGACGTTTCTTCTACTGCTTTGGATGAAACGTGAAGATGTCATGACGTGACTCTGTAGTGGCTCTGTGTGTGGAAAAGCAAACTAGTTTTTAGATGCTCCAACGCAGAACCGGCTCTGAACTGGCTCTAGCACCAACCCAGCACTGGTCTGAAGTTGGTCGAAAAGGGGTAGTTTGAGAGTCCTTTTCTTTTAGTTCTTTTTTTGGGGGGGGGGCGAGCATAACTAATTGAGAAACTGTTAACACACAGGGAACTACAAGGTGTGTGTTTGTGACTCTGTATGTGTAATCATCTTGGATGAAGTCCCATCTTCCAACTGTATAAGCCGTTGGCTCGATGAACATCATTTATTTTCAGGGAAATCATCACATTCATTCAGTCACGCACAGCTCTGCTCGCTGCGTTGTTCACAACTAAGCTCAAATGAACTGTGAAGAGAATGGGTTTTCAGTAAATGATTTAATACAGTTCATTCACCCAAAAGATTTTTTTTAATTATTTACTGTAGTTTCTATTCTTTATTTTTATTTATTTCAGTATAACTATGGATATCCCACATCAATTGAGAAAAAGCAGGTAAGATGTTTCCACCACA
Source organism: Hirundichthys speculiger (assembly GCA_018398805.1). Lineage (NCBI taxonomy): Eukaryota > Metazoa > Chordata > Actinopteri > Beloniformes > Exocoetidae > Hirundichthys > Hirundichthys speculiger. The sequence continues at coordinate 1,506,592 of JAGFBZ010000477.1, forward strand.
TGTCAACATTACAGACAGGTCAGTCCATCAGCCTGACAGCAGGAACAAGAGCAGTTTTTCTGCATGTGAATTGAGGCCAGGGGCAATTAGTGTGTTTAAGCCTTCAATTTGGCGTGATTCAATAGTGGGAAAACAGCTTTTGTGTCCTGAGCCACTCTGAAAGGCTATTTCCATAACTGACGTCTCCTGGCTATGTGGAAGGGTTAGGCATTCAAGGACCAACAGCTTTATATCAAAGAGCTAAACAACATGTTTTTCCTTAGTTATTCTTTTACTTTCTGACATATCCTCTTTCTGGTTCGATCTATTCGAAGCCTCTTCTTACTGTCCATGTTTTTTGGGATGTTTTCTCACTGCCTTTACTGATGCGCATGTACAGTTTATCTGGTCAATAAAGATGGGAAAAAAAATCTGACATCCAGGTAGGGACTTTTTCCTGACAACTAGAGGCTTTTTAGTGCATCGCTGCCTTCGATTAATGAAAAAAGACAAATTTACTCTTTGTAAACAGAAATCATGCACCTGCTGATTTGCAAATAGGGCAGGGAAGTGAGATCCGATCATAAGTTGACACCAACATCACAACTGGTGACGCATGTTAACTTCAGGTGTGAACAGAAGAACTGCCACCTGTCCACTTGTGGTGGGATCACTCAGGATGGATTTTAATACCAGGTGTAAACAGGGCCGGAGTGTTTGTCCACACCCATGTGAATTAATGTGTGCATGTACCTTTCAAAGTAAGCCTGTCGTATGCCAGATCTCTTCCAACATGGCTGACATGCAGACTGGTGACAATTAAGGACCAAGAGAATCGGAGGTAAAACTACATAAAAGCACAAACTTATCTTAATTCTTTGAGTCATGATGGGACGTGATACCAGTTTGAAATGTCCCTGAAATTTCCCTCAAGATGTAGACATCTTGGACAAAAGAAATTCAAAAAATATTACCAAAAACAAGAAAAGCATCTTTTATTTAAAGACAGAGCACTGGTGTATATCACTGAAGAAAACAGCAGACTCTGAAGTGCATTGCTAAATATTTAATTGGACCTGTAGTTTTGAAGTCTACTTACAAGCTGCAAACCAGACAAAGGTTTCAGGTTCTAAGGTCAAGTTCTGCATATTCGAACGATCCAATTTCACCTGCAAGAGTAAGCATGCATGTGGATGCATGTCAGGTTTGACTTCTCTCGAACTACATCACTGACTGGAGTCTCTATGTGCCCACAAAGTGGAGTTAGTTGTTTGATTCTTGAACTACTTCCAGCCTTTATTGAATCCAGAAAAGCAGATGCAGTACTGCTGTGTCTGAGGGTTTTGTTGGGGTTTTTTTTAATATACGAAAGCAGAACAGACAGTTTACCATAATGCGTCCCTCATTTATCACTGTTTTCACTCCAAGAGCAGTTTGCCAGGATGTCAAGTGAAACTTTTCATCCAAAATGGAGTTTTTAGAATTTAAGAAAATAACAGCATTTTTTTTAAAACTAAAATGTTGTTTCACTGTAATCCTGGCTAAAGGTTTACCTTTAAAGTCACCATTAAAATGAGATTTTTAGTGAAGCGTTGAATTTCCATTATACTGTCTTTTATGGCTCCCCGAGGTAACAATGTATATTACTGCTTCTTTATGACAATAATAGCATGTTTAATGATGTATGCTCTATATGACCCAGGACTCTTCATCCAAGATTCATGCTTTCATTAAATGCACACTTCTTTTTTTTTTTTTTTTTCTGACATTGTGACCCAAGTGAAATACGCATATAATATATATGATAATTACAAAGCGTGGGCCGGAGCATCTCTTACCTATTTAAAGTAATTCATTATCCATATCTCCAGGCATCATATCTATGCATCTACTTGTGTCTCTGTGTGAGAGAGAGCGCATGTGTGTGCGTATAAGAGTGTGTACATGCTGGTAAATGCTTCACTTAATGTAATCTGTTTGAAATGCAGACATAATGTCTCAGTCTGGGCTCTACCCCGAGAGTATCCAATAGACAAGTAGATGTTACAACTGTGAATATGTGTATATGCGTTTGTGTCAGATCCTCTTTGGCTGCACTTAAGACACGAGGCTCACAGACAAAGGACCATTTATCGCCCCATTCAGGGAATCGTGAGGCCTCTCTCGGAGACACTGAGGCTGACACCGAGATTGGCAGCACCGGGCGCCACAATGGTAACATTATTTGGTGTCAGTGAGGAAGAATGACTCCCAGCTCAGGCTCTGAATGGATGCACACACACACACATAGACACACACAAAACACTGTTTGTGAATGTGGGAAGTATTTATGAATCAGTGGTGTGTAGAATACAAAGTCATAGAAAGAAAAGTAAGACATTGTCGCTCGGAGAGTGCCTGGCAGACATTGACACGATGCCTCCCGCAGGACTGATCGTTGTTCAGATGCGTGTTGTCATGGTAACTGCATATTTCTGTTCTCCTCACTCAAGGTGATTAGCCTAGTTAGCAAAAACTCATTGTTAGAAGAGAGTGTGCAGGCGACGGTTCCCCACTTGCTCCTAGCTTCATTGCACTCCTGCCGATATGAACAGAAAGTGTTGCAGCTATCAAGTTTGTCCTCCCTCAACGCAGTGACTGTTAACAGTTCTGTTAAAACAATGAGTTGCACGGTATATTTTGGATTTTTCTAGTTAGGATATTTGCATACCACATAAAAATGCGCTGTAATTAAAAAAAAAAGTTTTTCAGCCTGAAAAAAAAATATCTATTGAGCCACAGTAAAACTTCAGCTTAATAAAATATATGAAGGATACCTGAACAAAAATCAGCTCTACTAACAAACCTTTGAGACAGATGAACTTGATTGATTTTTTTTCCCCTGGTTGGTGTATTATTGACAATCATGCCTTGCTGCTCATGGTCAGACAGCAGAGGACATAATTGCACATCATCATCTGCGCCTTTCTCAGACAGACTGATTAAGTTATTGACTGGTCACCAACATCTCTAGCATGTTTTTCTTACCGTATAAAAGCTGCTGTTCAAAACTTGATTCGATAGAAATGTTGCACATGTACATTTTAGAGTCAAGTTGTAAATATCCTGTGTATATTTACAGAACATTTTGACTTGTATAGGGAGTGACTGCCAAGCAAGCAATTAGGCTCTAGTTTGTCTTAACACTCTCCTCAGAGCCAAGGGAAACACTCAAGTGTCAGAATTAACACACAGGTGTAAAAACCTATTTGGCTCTGTGTTATTGCAGGTTATTACATAGAACCCACAGGCCTGGTGGATATATGCATGTTTACAGAGCTATCTTGCACTGAAACTTGACTGGCACAGGCCAAGGTCTATTTGATTGTGCTTTCAGAAATATTTTTCAGTAACCTTACATCAACATTTTGCACCTTAGCTAAAAAGCTGTACACCTGAATACCTGTTCAAAAAGAAGCAAAAGAAAAACAAGAATCATTCCTTTTCTCTCTTAAAAAAGTATGTACAAGTGCTCTACTGAATTCAAGTTTAGTTTAAACTTGTGTTCAATATTTTTAATCAAAATCCTTTTTTGATTTTCCTAGATACCTTGAAAGTTCAGATCTAATGTATTACCTTATATCGGGATGACCTAGAAAAGCAATACAAAGTCTAAAGATGTTTTGGAATTTGTGTATGAAAACTATTTAGCATTAAAGATTTGTGGTTCACAGCCTTGCAAAACCACACAATATCACAGGTATTCTCTGTTACAAGTTCAGGTAAAGCAGAAAGAAATATGTGCTTGTTCACATCAAAAGAAAAATGTTATAAGCATTCAGCCAAAATCCAATTATTCAACAGTTGCTGGATATATAAAATTAAGTTTCCAAAATCATGGGAAAATAAATTGTTATTATAATCACCTTTGCAGAAGAGTCAATTCCAGCTCGATCAAGCTGTCACACCAGTATATTGACTAATCCCAGCTTTCCCTGGTGAAGGTTTACAGAACTACCAGGTGAAAAATGAGACTAGTACTAGTGGTGATCCTCACCTCTCCATCAACGTGGCTTTGCACAAAAATCAATAGATTGAGCGTCCACTGATGCCTTTAACATTGGTTCTCTGAGTAGACATGCAACCGTCCAAACTCCCCAGTGTGGCATTGACTTTTCATAGAAATCAATCCACGGTGTGCAATTCAGTAAGAGTGTGTATACGACAACAAAAGATACTAGATCATTAACTTGGCCCCTTCAATCAACGGCAGCATAAATCTGATTCTCTGAACTGGTGAAAAGCCCCTCCATCATCTGCTGTGCTGAATTTAAACTTTTCTTGAACTTAATCATTTTTTCCCTCCCACATTATTTGACTGTGTCCACAGTGGTCCATTTTTACTTTAAAACGACACCAGTCTGTGTCCACATCAGCATTTCAGAAGAGATTCCTGTCCACCGTACATCAACGTAAACACGTAGCACTCGACCAGCCATGCTCATCCAGCATGTATGCACAAGTGAAAGCAGGCTGAAAACTTCACTGGAAATAACCTTTGCGGCAGATTATTCTTCTTATAATGGCTTTCCTCGTGCACATGTAGGCACTTGCAGTGTTATTAAATTCAGCCTTTGGCTGCATAACAGCTGATAACAATGACAACAATGTCAGCAGTGCTTGCCACGGTGCTGTGTACACCTATCTTTAATGCACATCAGTGTGTGTTATCTTCCGGTAGCAGTCATACGATATAGGCTCGACGAATCACAGTGACCCACAAGAGCAAACTGTAAAGTGAATTTGTGCGACTACCTCATTGTTTCTAAGGGGTTTTGGTTTTGCCCAACCACTTTACCTGCAACATAAGCATTTATGAACTGAAACAGGGTTGAAGGTAAGTCAAAACCTTTACGTTTTCAAAGGCTACAACAAAACTCTACATTAAGTTTCCCAGTTTAAAATAAAAACAGACCAAAGCGGACATAGCCTAAGTTTGCAGCCTAGTTTCTGCTTTTTCTAGCATCCAGGGAAGATATTTTTCTTTAAAGGAGAACAATGTAACTTTATCATAATAAAATATCAGTTCAATTGTCTTATAACGGAAAATTTTATTATTTCTAGGAACTATTCTGGTACTGGTGTTTGCAGAAACTGACAAACCCACTTCTGAATTCCAGGCGGCACATCGTTGCAACAACTGCATGCAACTTTACACCACTTCCTAACACATCAACGATAAATTGAGGCTAACCCAGGATGTGAGAGAGAGAGAAAACAAGCGACTGATCGAGCAAAACAACAGTAAATCTCAAGCAGAATTCACTTGCTAAACACCCTAAAAAATTAGCTACACTGAAAAGCCTGAAAATGCACATCTGCTTACATCTTCACAATACCTTATACAGACTGGAAGCATAGTCTGAAAGAATGCTGTAAAAATCCAAGGTTGTATCATTGACTGCTATTGCAAAAGCATCTCTATTTATTCTTGTCAAGCTCACACAAAATTATACATTGATATTTGTGCACAAGTCTTATTATTTTACCAGCTCAGTCGACATCTGAAGCTTTCCTCAGCTTTCCTTTCTCCTTGATTTTATTTACTGGCTTGTATAAACACATTCCCGCACAGAACTATGAACCGTCATAAAAACTACTGTTCCCAGCATGCTAGTAGGGGTGCTAAAAATCTCAAAATTGAAAAGCTGTCCTCAGAAACTCTAATGGTAGAAGAACTGTTATCAGATGTCATAATTTAGTAGTCCTTAGTTTACAAATCCATTATAGTAGGCCTAGCTGTACGATATTAGCAGTCAGGCTGGCTTTTGCTTGCCTTAAATATTTACACGCTGCATCATTGAGTCCTGGTTTCAAACAAGCCCTAAAAATCAGAAAAACTGTTTTGCATTCTTTTTAACATTTTTGAAGCATCAACTGTCTAATGCATCCAACATGCGTTCAGCATGTTATCTAAGCAAATGTCTGAATTTGATTTGCGCACAATTTAGATAAGTTGGGCTGTCAGATAGCACACGGTCCACTTACAGCAGCTTTAGTCCTCCTCTAGTCATTGCAGATTTGATTCCTGGCCTGTGACCCTTTTTTCTGCGTAACTTCCCCCTCTTTCTGCTCCACTTTCCCGTCTGTTCACTGACAAAAAGGTCGCTAGTGACAAAATCTTAAAAAAAAAAAAAAATTGATATATATAACTGAAAACTGTGTTTAGTATTCTTAGATTTTCCACTCAAAGTAAAGAGGCGAGCATGACTACTTTCCTTTTCCGCCCAGTCTCCAGAGTGCACAGAAAGAAAGTAAAACGTGGTGATTTTAAACCATGAATAAATGTAACATCAACATTAATCAACCAAAGAGCCTGCCACACTCACCTTATGAACCTTGAGACAAAACGCTGCGTTGCAGAAGGTTGTATACCAGACCAGGATCTGTTCCTCTCCTTGACCAAGGAAGTGAATGTGATGTCTAAGCCTGATCAATTGTTTTGGTGCCTAAACCAAACTAAACAGTACTTGAATAAACAAGTAAATAAATAAATAAATAAATGAAATATGTTTCAGTGGGGTCAAACTGGGGTCTCTAGAACCAACTCAAAATGTAATAAGATGGAGATTTGTGCAGATTCTCAGAACACTGAGATTTTCCGTATATATGATTTTAAGAAACATTTTCCATTCGAGATAATGATTACTTTTGAACTTATAGAAGGATTGTTTCAATTATGCCCCAATGTGATCACAGAGGGCACAGACAGTGCTTGAGCAATTTGGAAAAAAAAAAAAGAGAGAGAGAGAGAGAGAGTCAGACTAACGACTGTGGGTCTGTTTAGGATCCTGCTGATGACTTCAGAGATGCTGCTTTTTGGAGGTTAGGTTTCAGGTAGTTATGAGGTTAAGGCGAGAACAGACTAGGAAAGAGGGCTAAATGGAAGAATATTAAATTTAGGATTGGTAAATTGTACAACATTAAAATTAGAATAGAGACCTTTTTTCATCTATTAAAGACAGATATGATGGATGTCATCAGCCAGTAAATTGATACACACCTCTCTAATACTTGTGCAAAAGTCATGGAAGACTTTCTTTCGTTGTTGGCTTTCAAGACGATGTGTCCTTGCATGTTTGGACGTAATTTTGTCTATCTCCTTGCATTATCAGCCCTCCTCCACAATGCAGGCCTTCTGTTGACAAGAAAAGCAAAGAACATAACTGTGAAGTACAATGTGAGAGACAGGCTGGATGAGCTGTTAACTTCCTCAACCCACCCCCATTTGGCAACTGCTCAGACACACACACACACACACACACACACACACACTCCCGCACACTCGTCTTTGTCCCAGCTCTCTGCTATCTTTTTCTCTATTCCAACCCTCCTCCCCCCTCGCTGCGTCCTTCTATTCAGCCTCTATCTTCTCAGTCACTGCCTTTGACCTCAGCAGCAGTATAAAAGCTAACCTTACACGTCAGAGGAAGGTCACTTGCACACAGTGGGGGTCAAGGAGAGGTTGCATTCGTACCCTGGGGTGCCCTGCCTCAGTCCCAAAGGACTGTGGGTCATGTGACAAGGAGGTAGAGGGTTGCCCACTTGACCTCAGGGGGTCGTTAATGTTCATCCACACACACACACACACACATACAGCTGTGTACATATAATGGTTAAAATAAATTCACTACGTTGATAAAACCTAAAAAGATCACTTTCAGGAGAAATGACACATTTCATCCAGGGATAAGTTGTGGGAAGGTTTGGACTGGTTTTGGAGAAAGTTTCAGATTTACATTTAGATCAGGAGTTTTTGTTGTTTCACAATGACATCCTGCATTTTTACCCAAATAAAAACTAGCAGCCTTTTTTTCTTTTTTGCCCCAATGGAATACTTAGATTTTTTTTTTCAAGTCTAAAGCAAGTTGTCATCATTTTTATTTTGTGTATAAAACCAAAATCATATTTTGGTTTTAAGTCATCTGCATGTGCTCTTGTATGTCTGCCTCCCACACACTGATCTGTCTTCCTCAGAGTGGGGTGACAGGCCCCTCTGTGCCTCACATTAGAGACACAACCCCCTCACACACAGATGCACACACGCTCACACTTGCCATGCAGCCAGATGGGCTTGTGTCCCCCCATCGCCAGACAAATTAAGTTTGGGCCACAGATTAATATTCAGGCAAAGCACTGGTTCTATATAATTGAATCATGTTGCCATGAGTGTACAACAGGGCCTACTTTAGATGCAGAAACCACACACACACACACACACACACACAAGACAATAGCACACTGGGCTGCCAGCTGCGCTTGGTATCTTGTCTGCTGGTTGGGGACAATTTGCAAAGACACAATGCCAGTTTTTTGCACAGCAACGACTGTTTTATAAAGAGTTTTACATTAAAGTATCTATTCTTGTCTTAAGGCACTGCTCCCCAGCCTTTTTTCAGCCACAGACTGGTTAATGTCAGTCAATATTTTCACGGACCGGTCTGTAGAAAGTGCCACAGATAAATACAACAAAATAAAATGACAGGACCGGCATAAAAACTGTGGTATTTTCTATATATTATAATAAATGTAAATCCACTGTGTAACTTTATTAGTAGCGTCCTCGTAACATCGAACCAACAACAGAACATCGGTAACATTCTTCAGAGAGACACTTTACGAAGACGTTTGTTTTTTGCCACGAGACCGAGACACGAGTCTGGAAGTCTTGTCATGTGTCAAGAGTAAGTCACAGACGGGTGTAATAGAGAGAATCTGGTCATTTTTCAAAATAAAACATAATTTAGACTCGGATAATAAATCAAACGGTAATAATGAAAGTGATTTATTTTTTTTTCTGTGGCCCGGTACCCACAGACTGGTACCGGGCCGGAGACCGGGGATTGGGGACCCCTGTCTTAAGGAACTACTGCTGAACTACTGTCATTTATGCCAGACAAAAATGAGTGTGTGTTAGGTGCACGAAACTGGATATATGCTGATATTATAGAATATACATTTTTTGTATATTGTCATGTATAATGTGGTGTCAATACATTCAGTCACACCCACACAATTTCAACTTTGCATAAAAACAGTGGTCTATGCTCAATAATTCTTGTAGCCATTACTAATATCAGCATAGTAAACTTGTAAATGGACCTAAAGCAAAAAATATATAAGTATATGCTTATATAAATTCAGGGTGAATCAATAAATATAATATATAAGTTTAATCTTTTTATATGGGAGAAAAAGGAAAAGTGAATGTGAAAAAGAGACAGAAGCAAGTGATTAAACATTATCATAAGCCTGGTTTTCAATCATGCCTTCATGCTGTGATCAATAATGTTGATATCCAAACAAAGCTATTTCATGATGTTCTGTCATAAAAAGTCTTAAATGCAGTTTGATATTTATGTGAACTTATATGAGATGTTTTTAAATCTAATGCGGGACATCTAAGGAAAGCAAGCCTCTAAAAACACATAAAAGTCTGTCTTTTTCTGTGGTGCATAAATAAATTCCACCGCAGCTTTTTTTCTTGTGTCAAGGCTTAAACTACAGTGGTACCTCTATTTACGAAATTAATTGGTTCTGGAAGTAGTTTCTTAACCTGAAACTTTTGTAAGTTGAGACGCGTTTTTCCATGTAAATGCCCTAATCCGTTCCAAGCCCCCCAAAATTCGGACATACATCATAAAAATGCATCAAAACATGTAACAAATACATGTTACCATTAGATTACTGCACAATAAACATAAAACGAGAGTTGTACATAATAAAAAACAAAGAATAAAGTAAAGAATAAAAATTATGTTCATTTACCTTTTAACGGCTATCGTCGTCACCTTTTGCCTTCTTTGGTTCATGTTCTCTCTCAGCAGTGGTTTTTGCCTGACGTTTTGTAAAGAACCGATCCAAGGACGTTTGCTTTTGTCGGCTTTTAACAATCCTTCGAAAATGTGCAAGGCAAACATCATCATAATGAGCAATAGCCCGACTAGTGAACACTTTTTCTGGGTGATTCTTTTCAACAAATTCCAAAAATTTGATGGAATTTTCCTAAAATGTCAAAGTGATGCCAGGAAGATGCTTGGCGATAGCCAATGGCAGAGCAGCTACAAGTATGTTTACATTCGGTAAACTCTGGGAGTTGCGAGTAGCAGCGCATACTATAATTTTGCCTTTCGTATCCTGAAATTTCTTTCGTAACAAGAGGCAATATTTTCCCATTGAGACGTGTCGTAACCTGAAAATTCCATATGTAGAGACGTTTGTAAATAGAGGTACCACTGTAATTTGTTAACTCAGGTCTTCGTACTCATGTAAATCTTTATTAGACAAGGAACCATGGCTAGCAAAACTCCAATTATACTCACAGCTTCAACTCAAGCCCCACCATCAATTATGGTAATGTACCACTATATATCAAAATAAAACTAAAGTAAAACAATAAATAAATAAATCCACCCAAACCATAGCTACAGGGTTCTTATATGCTGTATAGAAAATGTGCGTTATATTTGATTCTTTTTGCCAATATCAGTTCTTTTTGATAAGGACTTTTGATATTTTATAACTTTTCATTGGGAGTTTTATACAATGATCCCATAATTTTCGCGGTTAATGGGGACCGGCGCCCCCTCGCGTAAATCAAAATCCCCGAACGGGAGCCGGAGCCCCCCGAGCTTCAATAATGTGTCTAAAATATGTTTAAAAACTCCAAAAAAGTAGCGAGGCACTGCAGCGAAACAAGAGAAAGGCTCAACTGTGGTCTTTCTGTTACCTTTTTGTAGCCTCTGGTCTCTGAACCGTAGTAAACAAACTGCTGGTATTGTGCTATTTTTGGCTCGTAATTAGCGGCTAATACGCTAACAACAAAACAAAAAGTCCGATTTTCTCTGCATGGAATGAGCACTTTATTCTGGCACTGCAGGAACTTGTAACATCACACAGGTTCTATTGTTGGGCTCCTGTCGGTTAACAGAGAATGTAAATCTATACACACTGGGCTGCTGTTTATGCTCACTCCACTTTTCATCTAACCCCGTTCTTCTGCCGTCCCACGACACACAAACTACATTACCCATAAGGCCACACCATTACCCATAAGGGTACCTTCTTAAAGGGGCCAGGCTGGCTCACAGCATTTCTTCACTGTGAGAGAACGCACACAACATCCTGTGATTTTTCCGTGATTTTTAAATTTTTTTTAAATCATATTATATATTTCTGAAAAATCCGCGAATAACTAAAACCGTGGAACTTAAACTGCGAAGTGGCAAGGGATCACTGTATTGCTATTGGTCTCTGTGTGTTTTATGAATATCCTTGAAGGCTAAATTAAATCCATTACTTTTACAAATGACAAAAAAATAAAAAATAGAAAATAGCAACAACTATCATTTCCTGGTTCACTTGATCTAAACATTTTTTAAATGTTCTGTAAAGGGTGTTTGGACCCATAACGGGGAAAACCGTGTGCTTTATGAAATTAATTAAAGGTGACCCTGGAAAGAAAAACAACAGTATTGATCCAAAAACATACAGTAATTATTGCTTGTCTGGTCAGAAATCCACTACACTTCTGACACACACACACTGCACACACATGCAGATTGACACCTCCACAGTCTCACAGTGCTTCCTGATCTGTGGCAGGCTGTCGCCCTCACAAGTTCTGGTGCAGAGAGAAGAGGTGGCATGGACATACCCACTTGCGCACATTTCATTTCTCACCAGGCTTTTTCTGTCACTCCCACCACCTTCTCCTCCACTCTGTCTCTCACACACTGTGTCACACTCAGGGTTCAGTGGTGGGTTAGCTGTCATCATTGCACATATTGAATTTCATGCTGCATTTCTGACTGTTGTGCTTTCATGAGGTAGTTCCATATCTAATCAGGAATTTACATTATGTAAGAATAAATTCAATCAAATCAATTCAATTCTTGTCTCTTTGGCAAAGGCAAGTGAATGTAAAGACTACCAGTGTATTCTGTGGTAGAGGAGCATCTTTTATCCACAGTTAGGGATGCACGATAACTATTTTTTAAAACCGATACCGATAACCAATAACTTTCAGTTCCTACAGGCCGATACTGATAACCGATAAAACACATATATACCTAAGATCATTACTGCTTATCAATACTATGAACAAAATCAAAAGTAGTTTTGACTCTTTAAATGAACAGATATTTATGTTTTTCAATGAAAAACTACTGGCAAGCCTCTCAAACATTTTCATAAAGCTATTAAACAAACCTATTTGATATCTCACATCAAGTTAAATAAGGTGCATTACTTACTGATATAAAAAAAATAAAGGCTCCTTGAACTGATGGAAATACATGCATCAGAATTATAAACTGAAAACAATTTACTTTTAAAGGATTTTGACTTGTGGTTTCATTTAAATTAATACCTTTAATTAAAGTAAATGAGGTTCAGTAGTTCAGTAGTGCTCACGTTAGCGTTAGCTCACGTTAGCTCTCGTCAGCATGATTTCAAAACTCCATGGAAGCAATGGTTATGTTTTAGGTGGCTGATCAGGTTTGACGTTTTAAAGCTTGTGCCTGTGCTTCCCTCCTCGTGGAATTCGCTTGGAGCAGTCGTCACAAATAATCAGCCAACTGTCTTCTTTTGAAACTTTAACAAAGTTCCATACAATCGCCACCATGTTTGTTGTGATCAGCACACTTTGCTGCATGCTGCATTCAAGGTGTAAATTCCCACGTTCTCTCATTTGTTAGTCATTCTTTCAGCCTTTTCTATTCTTTTCATTTTTTATGTGTAACGTGAGAAAGTACTGTGATTATCAATTCAAGTCAGCAACTACCAAAATTATGACCTAGTTAACAAGTTTTTTTCTGGCATGAGGGGGTATTTTTGATCTTCCTTATTGAGAAATAATTTTTCTAATTATGCCGACGTAACTTGAAAATAACATTCACTGCCGGTTATTCGGGTTTTCAGTGGGAGCGAGGAACTGCCGTGTCGACGAAAATATTTATGTTATCGGGGCTATTCGTCATGATATTGGACCTATCGAAATGACGTCATAATTTCCTGTTATCGGCCCGATAGTTATCGTGCACCCCTATCAACAGTCGTCTGTATGCTGTGTTAGAACTACAGCTTTCACATCCACATATAATTTGATCAAATGCACACCTACATCTCATCTGAAGACATCAGGACAGGTAAGTTTTCTCTACCATGAATCTGAGTCGTGTACTGGACACATTCAAAGAGCTGCTCCTGTTACATGTAGACCACTTCCTGTGTGGGTCCTTTGGTTTTGTCTGCCTTCGTTCTGTGAATGCTGTTGGTTACATAACACTGTTGACTGTAGAAAAACTTTTCCAGAGACATGTGCATTCTTTGAATCTGTCCAGTAATCATGCTTGCAATTTTGAGCTGAAGCAATATTGGGAGTGCTGTATATCCCACAGGACTGAGGACAGACCATCAAGTTGTAATGCAACTTTGTCCCCTTAGAAATGAAATAAATCACTGCAGTGTGTAAAGAAGAGGAAGAGTGAGTCTGTATCATACTCGCATGTTATTGATGCTGACAGTACTGCTGCAGAGAGATTATTTAGGCCAAGCATGCAGGCTGCTTGGGGAGAAAATCGGTGCGCAGTCGGTTTTCACCCTTGATCATTATGTGTGAACAGCTCAGAGATGCATCAAATATGCTCTGTGACACATCGCCAAGCCATCTCCAACTGCTGACAGATATCTTAGCATGCCAAATATCTGTCAGGTAATCCCCATTTGAGCTACAACAAATGAAAAGAGCAAAGAATGGGCTGACGTCAGCACAAGGAAGGGAATGCCACAGGTCAAAGGAGAGACGCCGTAAACTTTCAATGAAATACAATTTGAGCAGATAACTACTATTAATCAACAAAAGCCCCTGCTTACGCACTGACAAACCCTTCTGCCTGTGCATGTTAATCCATTCCTGTGCCCATGTTCATTAGCTTTTGTTTGTGTTCTAAACAAAGTAATAGCACAACAGCTTGCACCATTGTTTCTTCATTTGATCCATTCTCAAATAAAAACCGCCCGTTTTGTGTGTAGTTAGGTCTTTTTTCATGTGTGTGTTTCGTTGACAAAATGTGGTTCGGAGACAAGTTGGGTGACCGAGCTGCTGTCAGATTGTGTAGCGACCCCTAGCTGCTGATCACTCAGCATTAACACCACAATGACTGCAAGACACTTGATTTCAACAAGATTGAGTCGTGCAATCTGAACAGCACAGCAATCTATCAGTACTGAAAGTTGTGTACTCTGTAAGCAGACTTAAAGTCAGCTTGCAACAAGCGCCAAGGCTGGGGCTCAGAACTACAGGACTGCCTCATCACCGAATAAAATTTGTCCAGAGTCGAAGAGAATGGGTGATATTTTTTTTTTTTAAAAAAGGAAAAGGAAACACAAGGGTCAGTATTAGCCTCACTTTCATCAGATGGAGACAATTCTGCAAATAAAGGAAAGAAATGTGATGAGCTGGAAACATTTCTTTTAGACTGATAAGTAGAAGTATTGTTGCTAATGTATGGTAATATTTTCTCTGAATACTAGTTCTTGCACAGCAGCGGCGCTGTACTATATTTCTAAATTCATTGTTAAATCAAAGATTATATTTGGATCTGGATTACTATTTTTTTCATTATCAACTTTGACCTTCATATTTTTATTTCAAAACTCTTCTCCACATTGGTGCCCCCCCCCCCCCCACCCCCCCCCCACCCCCCCCACCCAGCCACCCCCACTCTTAGCTAAGAACCAAAATACAATTGCAGTGCTTTTTCAGTTATTTTGGAAATTGAGTGCATCTTGATAAATATTTGCTGGTGCAGATTATCTACTTAGGTATCATTAAATCTACAGAAAAACAGGGACAGAACAAGATGACAAGACTGAAAGTGCAACATGTAAACCTTTAAGAGTAAAATGCAATTAGGAAATAGCGAAGTAAATATAATATTTCTGGTAGTTTAACCCAGTTGTTCATAAAGAGGTGATTGGATACAATTATAAAGACTATAAAAATAATCACAGTTATCACAAATATCAGTACTTATGTAATAATCGTGAGAGGCATGGCTGTATGGTTCACCCTACTAACCACATTTCTTCATTATGTGGAAATTTAATAAAACCACCAAGGCATCTGAGCGTTACTGAGCCAACTATTTGATCTGCCTTCATTCATTGGTACAAAAGTGTGTCCCAATGAATTCTGATAAACTCTCACATGCTTTTAGTTTTCACAGCAACCTGAACACTCTTGGCACTCATTAGAAAAACAACACAAATACTACTCACACTACTCACAAATACTACAAATACTACAAGTATAAATACAATGACTACTGCTACTCATCTTATGTTCAGTTCAATTAATTTCAATTCAGAGATAGTGGCAATACACAACTTTGACTCTCATGACTCATTGTCAAATTTTGCTCAATTTTATATTTTTTTATTTATCTCAGTGTGCCTTTGACTTCCAGCCACCTCAGCCACTTTCCATTCTTTTACACATTTTTTCACATCACATTTTTTTAGATGCCTCTAAGGCCTTTGATCGAGTAAATCATAATAAATTATTTCATAAATTGGATCAAGCAGGTGTGCCTAACTTCATTGTCAGAAGTTCTGTGTTTTTGGTATTCACAGCAGACCATGCAGGTTAAATGGGAAAATTGTGTATCGGCACCCTTTAATGTGTGTAATGGTGTCAGACAAGGGAGCATTTTATCCCCAGTTCTGTTTAATTTTTATATGAATGATCTGTCAAAACAGTTGAATATGTGTAGAACTGGTTGTATGGTGGGCAGTGCTGTGGTGAAGCATTTAATGTACGCCGATGATTTGGTGGTCTTTAGTCCCAGTTCAGCAGGTCTCCAGCATCTTAATATTTGCTCTGTTTATGGGGTTCAACATGACATCAAATATAATGCTGCAAAAAGTGTCTTAATGATCTGTAGAACAAGGAAGACAAATGTATAATTTTTCCTGCCTTTAGGTTTGGCAGGTGATGTTCTACATGTCTCCAATAAGGTTAAATATCTTGGCCATTGGATTACTGATCAGCTCACAGATGATGAGAACATTTACCGACAGCATCGCATGCTGTATGTGCAAGCAAATATTTTGTTACGGAAATTCGGTTCATGTAGTGATTCTGTGAAGGTGACTTTATTCAAAGCCTATTATACAGCCTTGTACACCGCTCATCTTTGGTCTCGTTATAAAAAAACAAGCCTTCAGAGCCTGCAAGTGGCATATAATGATGCCCTAAGGACTCTTTTAAAAAGACTGCAATGGACTAGTGCCAGTGAAATGTTTGTGGCAGCGCGAGTGAAGTCACTAAACGTGATCATACATATCAAATTTCAAGGCCGTTGTGACGCTGGTGTATCCAAACAGAAAAAGTAAGCATCATCACAGCGCACATGCAAAAAATGTTAAACACTTGTATTGAAAAACAGTTATCCTGCTAGATGATTACCGTATTTTCCGGACTATAAGCCGGACACTACACTGTGTCTGCTCTTACATTAACAAAATACTCACTTTGGACATCTTCTAAAAGAAGGTGTCACGGAAAAATGACAATGTCTGGAACTGTGAAAAATATGTAAATAAATTGAGTGTTGTTTTTTTTTTTTTTTTTTTACTCTCTTGAGAAATGCTGTGTGGTTTACTATAGTAATATAGTAATAACAACACGTTCACTACAGCTCTAGAGCCAGCCTTGCCTTCAGCTCTTTAGAGTATCTGACTTTCAGTTTTTTTTCCTCCAGTGTGGAAAACACAGGACCCAGTTCTCTTTGTTGTGAGGAATTATCCACTTACTCTGAGTTTCTCTCTGAATCCTCAAAGAATGCTTCTGGTGTGTCATGGAATGGAGCAGATTTGGAAATGACTGTTGAACCTGATTTGACCGTTTCTGTTCTATTGAGCTCTCCGAGCAGGCACTAAGAATAGTTTCATCTAAACAACCAACATGTCTCAGACCCCATCCCAAACAGTGTTCGAGGAGGTTTTTCCACTTAACTAACATTGCTATATCGGATGTAATCAATCTGTCTTTGATTATGTGCCTCAGGCTTTACAGGTCCCTGTAACTGAACCACTACTTCTAAAACAAAAATCTACTGTTGATCCAGGAGTGTCAGCTAATTATAGACCTGCTGTATATCCAATCTCCTTTTATTTCTAAAGTTATTGAGAAGGAAAAAAAGCCCACAAATGTTCTAATTCTAATTGACCATTTCCACAGATATCATCTGGGCAGCTGGGCAATATGGACCAAAATTTGTATCGCCGTGTTATTAGGCTGAACATAGACAGCGGCAGGGGCCCATCGAGCTCACAGCAGCCTCACACACAAATGCTTAGACACACTGAAGTAAAAGCAAGTGCAAATTAAGATAAATACTTGCTCTCTCCAAAAAACAAAGGAGCTATTCATGTTTGATGTTCTATTTCCTGTAATACATGGTACACACCCATAAAGTCAAGCCTATAATCACAACAACAGTTCCACTAATGATATGCTGCAGAAAGCTGCATCTTTATTAAATCTCAGTGCCACATAACTTAGCAGTGAAACAGAGGACTTTGAGCTACAGCACTCTATTGCCCACAGTCATTGCAAAGTTCACTGCTTTACCACTACAATCTTCTATACTAGTCCTGGTCTGATGAGAGCAGGACACTAAAGCCTGGTTTATGCTCAGAAATCAGGTCGTCTGCATGTGTGACGCAGATATGCCACTCCGGTGCACCTCCCCAAAATTGTAGGTGACTGCAGACAGTGCTGCAGAGAGGAGAGAAAGGAGGCCTCTGATTGGTCAATTCTACATATGCGTAGAAAAGAGCGCATCATCGAAGAAATAAAGAAGTACCCACATCTGTACGATTCTCGTTCTCCACACTACAAAGACAGCACATATTCTAGTAATTCATGGAAGGAGATAGCGGTCTGGATACGGTCGAGGCGGTGAGGAAGTGGAAAAACGCAAGAGATAAGTTTAGTAAATTTAGCTAGTTCGTGATTGTCTCTCTTGCGTTGTGACGTGGAATAACATAGTGCAGACCGCGCTTCAAAATTGGGCATAAATCAAAAGTAACTGCGGCATACCGGCGACAAGTTAACTGTGACACATTGCCGCGAGAGTATACACAGCCCATAAGACGGCATGAACAAGAAGGCCAGATGTCCTCCTCTATACCAGGCTACTTTCCAGATAGCAATGCCAACACACAGACGGTCCTCAACAGTGGTAAGCACAGGATGGTCAAAGGCAGAGAAGACCCAGATATCACTCCAAGGCCCTGCAGTCACGTTTTTCAATGTCTGAACCACTTAGCAAAAAAAAAAGAGAGAGAAATAAAAAGAAAAAAATGTCACACACCACATCTCTCATACATTGGTGCAGCAGGGAACGTGGCAACTCTGATGAAAAATGCATGAAGCACCACAGTGGCTTTCTGGACCTGAACAATCTTCTTTAAATCTATTGCTTGATACTCATTCATGCCCAAGTACCCATCTGAAATTCATCAAAAGGAAAAAAAAAAAAAAAAAAAAAAAAAAAAAGAGACTGGTTGCCTAGATGACAGGACAGCCGTGTAATTTGGTGAGATGGTGAAATTAAAACTGAAAGCTGAATGTATTTTCAGCTCAGCATTGCTGTCTGGACCATACACAAGCACTTAAATAACATTTCAGCAGGCCACAGAAAACGGTCTGGGGGATTTGTGTGTGGCTCAGCCGATGCGACCATGATTTCACAAAAGAGGTTGCTTTACTGACACGTCAAAAGATGGCAGGGTGTTTTGGGGAATTGCGCAAATGGAAGAAATAAACTCAAAATAATGAACTTAATATTAGTGTTAAGACATTTAAAAGCTACAGAATACTAATTATTCTTGTAAAAAATGTAATGTAACCAGGATCTGAGATTAACATTTTGTCTCTGCACCAGTGGCTAGTGGATCAGAAAAATAATCACCAGCTGAACATATTTCTTTACTGACCAAATAATTAAATGTCTTAATTTTACATATTCATTTTTTTTTCAGTACATTTTGTTGAAATATTACATTAAATAGCAACTTCAAGAGGAGATTCAAGCAAATGTTTAAACAAAAATATTTTTAACTAACAAAGTTAACCAACTAATTTTTACAAAGTCAAAATTAAATAAAACCTTATCTCAAAAAGAGAACATGTGGTCTTTTAAAGGCATTTATGGATCAAATATTAAAGGACATTTTGAAGTTATGTAAACACACAGAATCACATTACTTTTAGCACTCTTTCAGTGTACATCACTGCTGACCTACAGATAGGTTCCAATTTTAGAAACATGTAGCTTAAGGACTATTGTGAAATTTGTTCACTCATGCAAATAATATAGCTTCCCTGAGGAGGAGATTCAGTGAAGCAAAGACATTTGTGTCTGCCATCCCTGCACAAGTGCATACATTCACATGGACATAAAATTCATGGCCGCACTGCATTTGGCTTCCTGTCCTCGGCCTTTCAGGACTGCATCGGTTCTCCTTTTCCCCTCATTTCCAGGATACATATCTATACATTCACATCCACTCACAAAAACGTACACCATGATACAACGTCTGGATACTATGCTCTTACATTCAGAGACATGTATAGAATAACTACAAGTTAAGTATACAGTTTGCTATATGGTAGGCTATGGCATTTTAGTGCCATTTATATCATCAACTGGGAATTTCATAAACTAATTACTGCACAACCAAATTATTACGGGGAGCACCAGATGGAACAATCTGAGGTTTTACTGCATTTATTCAATTCAATTTTATTTGTATAGAGTCTATTATAATGCAAGTTGTCTCAAGGGGCTTTATAAAGACCCAGAGCATGACCCCCGAGCAAATATCATTCACTAAAATTATGTTAAATCCTAATCAAAGAAAAATGGCAAGTAAAAAAATAAAATAAAATAAAAAATGTAGTAGGAGAGAAAAAACCTTTACGCCACACAGTGGCAAGGAAAAACTCCACTTTAAGAGGAGGAAACCTTCAGCAGGACCTGGCTCATATTGGGGGACCCTCCTGCTGAAGGCCAGCCGAGTAAAGAAAGAAAAGAGAAGGGAGACAGGACAGATAGAAGATGGAGGACAGAGAGAGGAGAGCACATACATCCTGGCAATACTATATTAGACAAAATGTTTAAATAATAATTATCCATTAACTTGAGAACTACGAATTCCATGCACTTATATTCTGACTAGGGCTGAACGATTAATTGCATTTGCGATAATCTCGCGATATCATAAAACGAGATTTTCTAACCGCAAAGGCCGCGATATTACTGTCACGTGATCTGGCGACGTCATGTGACTTGCGAGTGAGCCCAGCCGAGCTGAGCAGAGCAAACAGTGTTGTCAACTTAGCGACTTTCCAGTCCCCTCTAGCGACTTAATTTGTAGAAAGCGACTAGCGACAAATCTAGCGACTTTTTCTGGTGATTTAGAGACTCAAGCGCACTCAAACCGCTAGGTTTAGGCCGCCTCGCGAACCGCGCTTCTCTCTCTCTGTCGGGCACAGCCACAAACACCCCCCGCCCGCCGCGCGAGACAACTCGAGCTCCCCCCCCCTTTTCCTTGCAAAAAATCTGTGAGCTCCTGAGATCTATACAGAAGAATCTTTCTGGCTAACAGTGCCATACTCATTTTGCACTTCAGTATGTTGTGTGCTGCTGTTACTGAGTAAATATAATATTTCTATTAGTGTTCAAAACGTTTTTTTTTTTTTTGAAAATGTCCAATTGGTTAGAGCAGATATTTGTTCTTTATTTTCCTGTGTGATGTTACTGACTGGAGATCAGTAAGCTTTATTTTTTCTATATCTGTATATTTTATTTATTTATTTATACACTGTCCTGTCAATCTCAGACAGTGTTTAAGAAGTGCAGTCCACATGTTTACATAAATGTTACACATGTTTCATGAAACGTGAAAAGTTAGATGTTGAAGAGGTAAAGCCACAGATTTGTTTGCTTTATTGTTGCAATCTGCACTTTAAATAAATCTGATATTGTTTATTATGACAGTGTTTGAAAAATACATGAGAAGAGGACCTTAAAAATAATCGCATATTAAATCGCAATCGCAATTTTGAGGAAAAAAATCGCAATTACATTATTTTCCAAAATCGTTCAGCCCTAATTCTGACTGATAGAAATAGTAGTACATGTTCTACAGAGATGACTATATAAACAGATGTGGGCAGCAACACTGAGGTGCTCAGAGGGACAGACTGCTGGTCAGTATGTTAGTTGATAATCCAGAGACATCTATATAGACAGGTGGAGGTAAACGCTGGGATGGTCAGAGGGTGGAACTGCAGGTTAGTATTTAACTCTGGAAACTCTGGCCTGCCAACATACAAAAAAAGAAGGAAAAAGCGGGGCAGAATTGCACAAAAAAAATGAGAGGAACAATAGAGTACAGTTACATTTATGAGGTGCTCCTAATTAACTATGGATTGAGCTGAAAGAAGAAGAGGAAAGGAGGGGAGGGAGGAGTGGAGACACCCCTCAGCAGATCATGTCGGTGTACCCCTGCAGCGTAGGCCTATAGCAGCATAGCTATGACGAGGCTATGTTTAAGACGAGTCTGGTATTGGTAGCTGGTTCCATAGTAAAGATGTCTGATACCAGAAGGCCCGTCCTCCAAATCTACTTTTTGAGTTCTAGGAGTTCTAGTTCTAGTTCTAGTTCTTTTCTTCTAGGAAAGACAAGTAAACCTGCACTCAGAGAGCGGAGAGCTCTATTAGGAGTATAAAGCATTATCAGGTCTTGTAAATAACGAGGAGCTTGGCCATTAAGGGCCTTATATGCGAGAAGCAGAATTTTGAATTTGATTTGAAATTTTATGGGAGGCCAATGGAGGGAGGCTAACACGGGTGAGACGTGATCTCGCTTGCGGATTCCTGTCAGCACCCTCGCTGCTGCATTCTGGATCAATTGGAGGCAGTGAATTTTTTGGATTATTCAGCACAGACAATCATTTTCCCTGCTGCTGTAAACAATTTAGGCACTAGGGTTAGTAACTAGAATGAATACTGTTATAAAAAAAAAACCTTTCCTATCTAAATACTTTAATCCCTTAGACCACAACATTACTGTTACCATATTATTATTATATTAAGGTCAACAGATTACAGAAACAAATTATCATTAAATTTGAATAAAATAAAAGCAATGATATTTGGCAATTATAAGATATTTAAATTATAATTTACAAATAAGCATAGATGGTGCACAAATTGGAAATGTAGCTGAGAACACATTTTTAGGAGTAATAATAGATAGTAAATTCACATGGAAAGCCCACATCAGACATATTAAAACAAAAATTTCAAGAAGCCTCTCTATTATGAATAAAGTAAAGCAATTTCTTGATCATAATGCACTTCTTACATTGTACTGCTCCTTAGTTCTCCCATACTTAACATATTGTGTTGAAGTGTGGAGCAACAATTATCAAAATTCAATATAACTGTTGATTATATTACAAAAATGAGCAATAAGGATCATACACAAAGCTGGATTTTTAGAACATAGTAATATTTTCTTCATACAATCAAAATTACTTAAATTTCTTGACCTTGTAAAATATTATACAATACAGATTATCTTCAAGGCATTTTATAACTTACTACCAATCAATATCCAAATGTTTTTCACTGTTAAAGAGTGCGCTCATAACCTTAGAGGCTTGGCCAAATTCACGTTATCAAAAGTCAGAACTACTTGGAAAATGTGTCTGTATGTGGTGCGAAATTATGGAATGGCCTGGACATCAAACTCAAGCAATTCCAAAATATCCATAAATTGAAGTCACCTTTTAGACAGAGATTCTGGGATCAGTACAGAGTGATTGGGACTCAATAGTAAAGTCATCTTAAATTCATGGCTCTGTATCACTATTGTTGGCGTGCTACCACGTATGTTTGTTTCTTTGGTTCTTTTCAATTTTAAATCGAATTGGCAGGAAGCAGCTATGTAATTTATGTTAACTTGGAAGAAAGTGGTGGGATTAAATAAGTTTTCTTCCTCCCACTCCTTTTTGAGCAGATACAATGACTTGTGTTAATTGTAATTTTGATTTATTATCTTGTTTTTTGTTAGCATTTCACATTATCTGCTCAAACAAATAAAAAATGAATTAAAATGAATAAAAAGATCTCTACTTTGTCAAAAAAATTCCTGATTTAATCAAACAAATATCAAAGTAAATTAACTTCAGTTTATTTTCTTCATTTTCCTTACTGTCCAGCTTTTTCAGATGCAACAGCTGTCTATTCTCCGCTTCTCGTCAGACTGCTTTGTTGAAAACACTAGTGGGAAAGTGAGTGACCAAGCTGAGAATTCATACACAGGCCAGTGCCATTTCAAAACAACACAGTGTACTAAACTACTAGTATATAATGAAAAAATACATACACATCTTTCAGAAATATTTCTAGTTGCCATGACAGTGTCACTGACTAATGCAATGCACAACCACAGCCGGCAGCAGTTACAACAATGGTGTAACATAGGCAGACATCAGTACTTCATGCTATTGTTCACTTTCATCTTCCAAACCTGGAAACGGTCATGAATGCTGTAGAATGAAACAAATTGCATCAAGTTCATGGTGCTGTACTTTGTCTTTGTACTGAGCATGTACCCAGTACACACTACTTTACTTGTGAAATAGACAAGGAGTAAATGATGACAACTAGATGAATATGTGTTTTGTTCTGATCACAATTAGTTTTGAGTTCATGTCCGATTCGACTGGAAAGCCTAAAGTGTACGTGTGCTCTGTTGACGAATTATGCAATTAGTATACCTTTTCCTGAACATCACAGTTCGGTCTGTATATCAGTGGCCCTTTTGTGTATTTTAGCTTTTCCCAGTCCGTAGGCTCTAAGATTACTTTTTGTTCATCCAATAATGCAGTAGTGTTGTTTTTTTCCTTCTTCCTTTAGTTAGCCATCATGGTCACAGGAGTCAAAGAATCTCTCAGTGGTGTTTTGCCAAATATTTGATAAAGCTTCACATTGCCCAGAAAGACCTTGGACCCATGGATAAATTCCTCTGCTAACAAAGGGGATTTCATTACATGAACAGGATTTAGTGTGTGTGTGCGTACGCTGTAGTGAATTCAATGATTCACACCAGTGTTGCTTACTACTCTCACCATGACTGCTTCTGCCATCAGTCTGTGTTTGAAACATAGTTTTCAGATGTTTGTTTACAACCAGCTGAACACTGTGCTCTTATCTGACTTGATTACAAACAGATTTTACCATCACTGGTTTTTCTGTCCTCTACATACATCATCTCCTCTTTGCCACCCACAGGTAACACTAAATGTGTTATTATGAACTTTGTCTCAATCACCAAAGCAGTGTCAAGCTTATATGGATGATGTGTGTTTATAAAGGGGCAATAATCATACATAACCAGGACCTTAACCAGGACCAGGACCTTATTCACACAGACCGATTCAAATCTTTGGGATTTATGTAATCTCGAGACATCCAATTGGCCTCCTCTTAATTCTCTTAGGAAGAAGAAGCACATAGTTGTTTTACAATGAATAGAGTGTGGAAAAAAGTGCCTAATAGAAAACGGATAACCTGGGCCTTGCATTAATTACAAATCTCTCATATAAATTTACAAAGACATCTTGATTTTGGGCACAAAATAGAGAGTCTATAGGAACACTTTCATCTCTGATTCTGCCCGCTAAGAGGGCTCGTGGGCCCCGTTTAAACCCATCATTACCATTCATCCTGAGAAATCTGACCACAAGTAGCCAAATTATATTCCCTACTGGCACTAAAATGTCTACCGACGTGGATCTTGAGTGATCAGGCCTGACCTGCTTTATATGGAGAGAAACACACGTCATTTTCACTTGCAAACACCAAAAGCATAATTCGCAGAACAAAGAAGAAAGTGGAAATAAGATGAAGATCCACAACAAACTTCTTTTTTCCAAACTTTATTCAACAAAGAATTTTAACAATACACAGTGTTACCCCTAGGTTTACAGCTCTGGCTAATATTTGACAGGCAAATCTTTGCTACTATAAAAACCTATGGTATATCATTATACTTATGGTATAATATTATACTATGATAGTATAATAATATAGTATATTATTATTGTTTGAGTATACTTAAAGTGTATAAGTATAATACTATACAATAATGTGTAGTTTTTGGCTTTATTTAATCTTTATATACAATAATATAAGAAATAGACAGCATATTTGATGAGTTCCCACTACTGGCTTGTATATTTTGTTAATATCCCAGTTGGATTATACAAGAGTTCATCAAAGCCACATAATTAATTCCAAACACACAATTTACACATAAAAATGCATAATTTAATTGGTCAAGAGTCATTCTATGACTGTGGATATTGCAGTACTTCAGCAGTGGACAGTTCCACTTCTTCATAAACCACCCATAAAGAAGTCTGGTACTTGAACACATCGATCATTCAAACAAATTTTAATCCCACCGAGTATGATACAGACATGCAACACACCAAACGAACAGAGAAGATACTTATCTTGGATGCTGTGTGAATATTTATTCACAAAACTTGCTATCTTATATCTAACATTGATATAAACTATTCCAACAATAACTTATCCTGCTAGTTTAACTATTTCCCAATAAATAAAACTCACAAATATAGAAATACAATGCCAACAGATTTCTCTGGGCAAAATTTATAGCTGTGTATACCATACTTATAGATACACTGCCTGGCCAAAAAAGTCACCACCATTAAAAAAAAGGTCATACACTCTAATACAGGGGTAGGCAACTCCAGTCCTCGAGTGCCGCTGTCCTGCAGGTCTTAGATGTTTCCCTCCTTCTTCACACCCTGATACAAGTGGCCGTG
This sequence comes from Hirundichthys speculiger, assembly GCA_018398805.1. Classification (NCBI taxonomy): domain Eukaryota; kingdom Metazoa; phylum Chordata; class Actinopteri; order Beloniformes; family Exocoetidae; genus Hirundichthys; species Hirundichthys speculiger. Next base: position 1,532,554 of record JAGFBZ010000477.1, read on the forward strand.
TCATTTACAGACATGTGCTGAAGATGGTGACGGCTATTAATTAGGATTAGGAGTGTTAAAGCAGGGAAACATGCAAAACCTGCAGGACAGCGGCACTCGAGGACTGGAGTTGCCTACCCCTGCTCTAATATTTCGTTGGACCACCTTTAGCTTTGATTACGGTACACATTCACTGTGGCATTGTTTCAATAAGCTTCTGCAATGTCACAAGATTTAATCCCATCCAGGGTTGCAATAATTTTTCATCAAGCTCTTGCATTGATGATGGTAGAGTTTAACCGCTGTGCTAAGCCTTCTCCAATACATCCCAAAGATTCTCAATGGGGTTCAGGTCTGGACTCTGTGGTGGCCAATCCATGTGTGAAAATGATGTCTCATGCTCCCTGAACCAGTCTTTGACAATTTGAGCCCGATGAATCCTGGTCATTGTCATCTTGGAATATGCCCGTGTCATCAGGGAAGAAAAAACCCATAGATGGAATAACCTGGTCCTTCAGTATATTCATGTAGTCAGCTGACCTCATTCTTTGAGCTCATACTGTTGCTGAACCTGGACCTGACCAACTGCAGCAACCCCAGATCAGAACACTGCCCCCACAGGCTGGTACAGTAGGCACTAGGCATGATGGGAGCATCACTTCATCTGCCTCTCTTCCTTACCCTGATGCTCCCATCACTCTGGAACAGGGTCAATCTGGACTCATCAGACCACATGACCTTCTTCCATTGCTCCAGAGTCCAATCTTTATGCTCCCTAGCAAATTGAAGCCTTTTTTTCCGGTTAGCCTCACTGATTAGTGGTTTCTTAAGGCTACACAGCTGTTCAGTCCCAATCCCTTGAGTTCCCTTCACGTGTGTGTGGAAATGCTCTTACTTTCACTATTAAACACAGCCCTGAGTTCAGCTGTTGTTTTTCTTCGATTTGATCTCACCAAACGTTTAAGTGATCGCTGATTACGATCAATGAGGATTTTTTCCGGCCACATTTCCTCCTTGAAGACAATGGGTCCCCACTATCCTTCCAGTTTTTAATAATGCGTTGGACAGTTCTTAACCCAATTTTGGTAGTTTCTGCAATCTGCTTAGATGTTTTCTCTGCTTGATGCATGCCAATGATTTGACCCTTCTCAAACAGACTAACATCTTTTCCACGACCACAGGATGTGTCTTTCAACATAGTTGTTTAGGAAATGAGAAGCAACTCATTGCACCAGTTGGAGTTAAATAACTTACTGCCAGCGAAAAGATCATTGCCCATGCAGTAATTATCCAATAGGAGGCTCATACCTATTTGCTTAAATCCGGGTGGTGACTTTTTTTTGGCCGGGCAGTGTATATCTATACTATAGATAACTGTATTCTGTATTTTATCTATTTGTGAAGCAAGATCGGTTTATGTAAGCAGTACTACTGTTCTTCAAAATCAGTATGACAGGTCCCTTCTTGCAGATTTGACAAGAACTTGGACAGGAAGCAAGAAGATCAATGCTGATGTTACCTATCTGTGTGCTGATTTCAGAATAGGTCTGACACTTGTTTTGACTAGCTTAAATCTGTGATTTTTCTATCATAAGAAATACATGTAAAGCTTACCAAATATCAGGAGTTCTTTGAATGCTGGTCTATAAAATGTATGTATGTATATATATATTAGGGATGCAACAGTACTCGGTAAAATACCGAACCATTTGGTACGACCTGCACAGGACAATACACTTTTATGTCCCGCGGTATTTATGTTCAAATAACTTTGCATTGGATTTGCACGTGAGCGTGCGTGCCTTTTAGGCAACAGGCCCGCCACTGCATGTCAATGTTCCACTTGCCTCCGCTCACTCACAGTGACCAGCCGATCACACTTTGGCCATTTGGCTGCAGCTCATAGATGCAGAAAAATAAAACAAGCATGCTTGGCCAGCGGTAGCGGAGAAATTGGGAAAAACCTTTTTACATCACCGGTGTGGGAGCATTTTGGTTTTGCTGTTGAATACACCGGCGAGAGAGTGAAAACAGTTAACAGTTAACAGAACGCAATCTTCCACCTCCCTAAACCCAGATCTTACCTGCGTAAGATCTAGTTGTTACCAGTTGTGCGTCTTGGCGCAGCTGATGTGCTTTTTAAAATACTGCAGAACGAATCATTGGATGCGCATTTAAAGATCACGAACAATTAATGTTCCCGTCCCTCCTCGACCACCAACAGTTTCAGACATATCGGAAATAAATTCCCACATCCAACCTTTCCCAGCTTGACACCAGAGACAAAGATCTCCTTGGTTTCCTCCACAGCAGACATCTGAATGAGATCATGCCACAGCTGTACAGACTGACGTGTCTGGCCGTGACTATTCCCACATCCACCACAACTGCTGACCAGACATCCTCTGACCTCAAGAGAATAAAAACATCTGCAAGTAATACGGTGATGCATAATCGAGAGGTAGAGCCGTTTGTGCACGTCCACATGTGACCAGGTGGACGCACCTTTATGCCATTTGGATGCGCTCTTTTATGCGCCGACATGCGAGTTGCTTTTTCCGCAAACTCGGTATCTTGCGATCGCGGGTTTAGGGTAGCGAAACTGTACCAAATCCGTACCGAAACCGTGACACAAAAATTGCGGTACAGACCATACCGTGAGCACCTGTACCGTTGCACCCCTAATATACACATTATACATATATATATATATATATATATATATATATATATATATATATATATATATATATATATATATATATATATATATATATATATATATATATAGATATATATATATATATATATATATATATATATACACATATACATACATACATACATACATACATACATACACACACACACAAACACACACGGTGCCTTGCAAAAGTACCCAGCCCCCTTGAACTTTTCAACCTTTTGCCACATTTCAGGCTTTAAACATAAAGATATAAATTTTTAATTTTTTGTCAAGAATCAACAAGTGGGACACAATCGTGAAGTGGAACAAAATTTATTGGATATTTAAAACGTTTTTAATAAATAAAAAACTGAAAAGTGGGGCGTGGAATATTATTCTGCCCCCTTCTGTTAATACTTTGTAGCACCAACTTTTGCTGCAATTCCAGTTGCAAGTCTCTTGTGGTATGTCTCTCAGTTTAACACATCCAGAGACTGAAATTCTTGCCCATTCTTCTTGCAAAACAGCTGGAGCTCAGTGAGGTTGGATGGAGAGCATTTTTGAACAGCAGTCTTCAGCTCTTTCCACAGACTCTGGATTGGATTCAGGTCTGGACTTTGGGCCAATTCCAATTCCTCTCTTAACCCTCAATCTCAACCCTCGCCCTTAACCCTAAATTTTTGGCCCTCAATCTTAACCCTCCAAAGTAAGTGTAAGGGCTATCTTGTGACTTAGAAATGGGACACCCCTCGAGTGCAGTTACGTCATCAGACTGAAACGTATCAGAGCCCGTGTTGTCTCTGTATTTCCTGAAATTACACAGGGATAACATTGAAAAGAGCGCTGTATATTCTCTAAATAATATTAGCAAATAACACAATATTCAGTCCTCCGTCGCTACACAACAAGGTATACAAGTAACGTTAAGCCGCCTGGGACCGCCGACGGGACCCGTACCGCTGACGGGACCGGGACCGCTGACGGGACCGTTACGGTGGAACGGGACCACCGACGAGTACAAGTAACGTGAAGCCGACCTGGACCGCTGGGACCGGGGCTGACGGGACCGGGACCGCCACGGTCGGCGGACCGGTCCGTCGGCGGTCCGGGTCGGCTTCAAGTTACTTTGTTGTGTAGCGACGGAGGACTGAATAATGTACCGGGACCCAACGAGTACAATGTGAAGCCGACGGACCGCCGTCCAGCAGCAAACATCGTAAAGTAAAAAAATAAATGTTACGCAACAACGATGTTAATCCATGAAAAAAATCTCAAACAAACACAATAAAATGGTTTCGTAACATTTAAATCTTTAAGATATATGAAGATACTTACGTTTGTAGCTAGCCTCTGGATAGCCCTTACTTCCAAGGGTGGTGTCGGAAAATCTCAATTTTGAGGGCGATACAGCCCTCAGACTCGTCCCTCAACTTGATGTCCCTTAGAATCGGGACACCACTTGCCCTTAGCGGGAACGCGCATTTTTGAGATTGAGGGTTGAGATTGAGGGTTAAGGGAGGAATTGGAATTCACCCTTTGACTTGGCCATTCTAACACCTGGATACATTTATTTGTGAACCATGCCATTGTAGATTTGGCTTTATGTTTTGGATCATTGTCCTGTTGGAAGATAAATCTCCGACCCATCTCAGGTCTTTTGCAGACTCCAACAGGTTTTCTTCCAGAACGGTCCTGTATTTGGCTCCATCCATCTTCCCATCAATTTTAACCATCTTCCCTGTCCCTGCTGAAGAAAAGGCCCAAACTATGATGCTGCAGGTGTTTCCCACAGGTCAAGGATCTATATTTTTTTTTTTTTTTGGGGGGGGGGGGCAGAGGTCAAAACCTACACTTTATGAATGGAACTATTGCAAAGTTGTAATTGTGAGCACCAAACACACACATATACAAAGCTTAAATTGAAAACACTATATACAGATATACATACAGATCCGTATATACAGATACGGAGCCTACCTCCTCTTCAAGACGAGGTATTTTCTTCTCCAGAAAATATTTTTCTACACTCATCTGTAGAAAGGGGTGATCGCGATGTATGTAGGCGACATTATGCCTCTACAGCAGCAGCTCAACGGGTGCCTGTCGGCTAATGTACATTAACAGCAGGATAACATGTCTCTGCACATGTTGAGCATCTACATTTGATACAGACACGGGCTGGTATAATATGATGAGTTAAGAGTTTTTCGGACCCCCTTTGGGCTTATTTTACCACTTTGTAATGGCACGTTTTACCTTCACATCAACCATATCTTCGTCGCTTGAATCACGCCTCTTCCACCACAACCTCTTCTGCATCTTCTCGATTTATAGGTGTTATATATGCATGTCTATTAACATGATCGACAGCACTCGACTCTCCTGCCTTGCCACATAATTGTGATGTGTGCGTGACTTGGAGTTCGATTGGTTAAACCTATGCATTCATTCTGTTCGTGCATTCTGGTTGTTGTTGTTGCTGCTCTCACTTGTGGAAGTAAACTGAAGTTGCTGTGTGAAACGGTTTTGTGCCTCGTCATTCTTGGACATAATAATGGGCCCACCGCAAGTTCTTCTTCTGCGACTTATAAATTTATAGCTGTCATCACAATGCAAACCCCCACCCAATGCGCCAGAATTGAAACGACATGCGACATTCACAAAGTAAACAAGTCTGAAGGCGGGGTGAGTCAAAAGCCGAAAAATGTATTTGTGGTAGCTAAAATTGTATTAGTCGTGGGCTAAAATGAATAAATGAACATTTGGGAAACACTGTACTGCCACCACCATGTTTGACAGTGGGGATGGTGTGTTCAGGGTGATGAGCTGTGTTGCTTTTACGCCAAACATATCGTTTTGTGTCTCCCAGGTGGCGTGTGGCAAACCAAAAAGATTCTTTGAGATTTTGGTCTTCCATAAAGGCCAGATTTGCGCAGTGTAGACTGATTGTTGTCCTATGGACAGACTCTCCCACCTCAGCTGTAGATCTCTGTAGTTCATCCAGAGTGATCATGGGCCTCTTGGCTGCATCTCTGATCAGTCTTCTCCTTGTTCCAGATGTAAGTTTAGAGGGACGGCCGGGTTTTGGTAGATTTGCAGTGGTCTGATACTCCTTCCATTTCAATATGATTGCTTGCTCAGTGCTCCTTGAGATATTTAAAGCTTGGGAAATCTTTTTGTATTCCACATCTGTCTTTAAACTTCTCCACAACACTATCTGGGACCTGCCTGGTGTGTTCCTTGGTCTTCACGATGCTCTCTGAGCTTTAAACCAGAACCCTGAGACTATCACAGAGCAGGTGCATTTATACGGAGACTTGATTACACACAGGTGGATTCTATTGATCATCATCAGTCATTCAGGACAACATTGGATCATTCAGAGATCCTCACTGAACTTCTGGAGTCAGTTTGCTGCACTGAAAGTAAAGGGGCCAAATAATATTGCAAGTTTTTTATTTGTTAAAAAAGTTTAAAATATCCAATAAATTTAGTTCCACTTCACGATTGTGTCCCACTTGTTGTTTATTCTTGACAAAAAAAATAAAATTTTATATCATCATATTTGAAGCCTGAAATGTGGCAAAAGGTATATATATATATATATATATATATATATATATATATATTATATATATATATATATATATATATATATATATATATATATATATATATATATATATATACATACATATATATAATTAGATGGAGTCCTTATGAGTTATAGAAAGCTTTTATGAAACATACTCAAATATCCAGATTTTCCTTTTTTTTTCGCTTTAGATTCTAAGCTTGTGCTTTCAGTCTTGCTTTATACAGCCAATTAATTTATGTATCTTGTTTTACTTTCAGTAAGTATCAATAGCTGAAGGCCAGAACAAGGTTTACTTGTGATAAGTAGACCTACACATCATCACACATATAAAGCTTGTCAGCACACTTCTCTCTCCATCTGTGATTGTTCTCAATAATTCTTGTTGGCCAGATGATGGATGGCAGGTACTGGATGAAAGCCAGCTTCTGTTTTGCTCCAACTAAAAGTCTTTCTGCAGCATCTCAGTCAGTGCTTTTCAATATCAGGTACTCATGCTCAAAACAAAGAATAAATGTGTAATGGAGAGGAAGAATATAGTGGTATGAAATGAAGCAAAGCAGCTGGTTACCCACACATATTTAGCCTCATCAAATGTCATCCAAAGGCAATTTAGAGCTGAGGCGTTTATCAATATGGTGTGTAAACACTGATTAAATGAAGCATGAAGGTGTGAAGCAACTTTCACTGTAAACTGAATTTTCACTTGACAGCATTTCCTTTAGAAACAGCTTCAATTGATCTCACCATTTATTTAAAAATTACAAAGATTTTCTGAATGATTTCTCAGTGTCAAAATAAAAACTTAAAGCGAAACAGTAGTTGAAATAAGACTGAAGCAAGTAGTACTACAAAGCAGTATAATCCCTAGGAGTGTACAGATTAACCAAGACGAACTATAATCCCATTTTAGCATTGAAGACTGAATTATATTAGTATGAAAAAATTCTGGGCTAAAAAAAGGGGGCCTTAAACTTGTCCTATTTAAGTTTTAAGAGACTTAAGAGTCAAAGTGATATTTGAGGCATCAACATGAGGGTGGTGATGATGTGCAGGTCCACTTCATCACCATGAGCGAGTGAAGTTCCCACAGCATTCTGAACTACATTTCACCCTGTGTGCTGAATGCCCCTGCAGATCTAGCGGCCGAAGTGGCATATACTTCCACCATCACCGTCTGTTTAGTTAAAACAAATACATGTTTGACAGCCAACACTGGCACACACTTAAATTAAACGTCTGGGAGTTGTTTGAACTGTAGAAAAAGGAAGGGAAATAATTACACAAGTCTGAACTATCAAGTGTGACTTGATCTGAACACTTGGTGAGATGTCATGTTGAATCCCTAAACGTTAAAACAACTACCACAAGCAACTGACAGGGTTATAAAATGAGACTGCCCACCAGTAACATCATATAAGTTTCAAGCAGGATTTTTATTCATTTTACAAACTAAGACCCATGTTTGCCCTCAAATCTCTATCTACTGTATATGTAGCACACTGCTTCCAGCACAATAAATGCACATCTCAGGACATTATTTTCTCTTTCTCTAACACGCCTTTATAACAAACAGTTCCTCCCTAGTGGTATTTTTTTCCTCTTTATCTTGATCTTCTTTCTGCCAGCATGTCTGTCTCAGACTCCACATTTGCATTTGTTTTGAGCACAGCTCGCCCAGTGCAACATGGAAGTACGTAAGCACTTTTGTCTTGTTCTTAGAAAAGGGCAGCAGGAAACGAACACTCAGAGAGAGAGAGGAGACGGGAGGGGGGAAGGAGAGAGGGTTGGAATCATGTAGTGAGGCCCAGAAGTGATGCCCAGTGCAGCTGACTTATAACAAAGATTTCTTTCCTTTTTGTCTGTTATTGCTTCATCAGTATATTTATCAGATTACTGCTCTGAACTCAGCCTTTATATGAGGGGATGAAAAGTCATCAAAGTTACAAAAAGTATTAATTGTAGCTGTGTTGATCCTTGTTGCCATTTTCTTCCAAGTTAAATCTGTCCTGGAGATCTATGCCTTAAGCCCTTAAAGCATAACCTCTACTTCTACAGTTTCCATATCAAAAACATCTCCGAAGTCATCTGACTCCGGGCAAAGCGGTCAACCCAACATATCACATGTAAGGGGGGAATTCACACTCATCAGGGCTTTGCAGACATACGTCTTTCTTTCATATCCTCCAGTCATTCCAGTAAAAGAAGACAGGATCACCACTCATCTCACAGTCAGTGTTGATCTTTTCCTTGCTGAATTAATGGGAACATGGCCTGGAGTTTCAAATGAGGTTCAGCCTGTTGCTAATCTTCCCCTGTTTTGTCCTCATCCTCGCGCTAAATTGGCGCCTTAGTTAGTGGGAGTTGGCTTCAAAACCGCAAGTTTACATGACACGCAAAGTCCCAATTGCAGCGGTAACAACTGGTTTTGACCGGCTGCTGCCCAGTGGATACTATTTTCACAGGGCTCAGTTTTCCTCTTATTAAAATAAAAATATTAATGAAATGTAATTCTAATTATTTGTTCAAGAGCCCAGCTGGAATCCTCTGTATGTTTCTTAGAGCATATAAAAGATGATTCATATTCTGTAAGAAAATTGATTTAACAGGTTTCCAGCTCCTCAATAAGTGTGTGTGTGTGTGTGTGCGTGTGTGTGTGTGTGTCAGACACATCAAAGAATACTTCAACAATGCAGCAATTTGATCATTTTCCATTTTTCTTTCTTTCTTTCCCAATTTAGCTAAAGATTTTCGGAGTTGATCGTTTCTTCCCCAATTCTGAAATCAATCCACATCCTTGTTCACTTAAGTTTGTGCTCTTCATACTTTGAATGATCTTTAGACATTTTTCATGTTTTTGCTTCTGCTGCAAAATAACAGCACCCCTTTACGAGTCAAGTCTGTGGAATGACTGACTCTAAAGTATCAAGATTTTGTGTTGATTTTTCCTTTCATGTTAACTGGTTATCTGTAAATGCTGCAAAACGAAACTTTCTTTTTTTGCATAGAAGAGGCAAAAATCTAACAATGCATCATTATTCCTAGAAACACAAGAAGTAAGTAAGTCAGTGCTGCTACTCTGAGCCTAAAAAACAAAAAAGCTGGTGTGATTTTTGTGTGATTTTTGTGTGATTTTTGTTTTTTTTTTTTTTTTTTTGAGAATGCTTAATTGGCATGTTAGTGGGATACTATAGCCTTTCATTGTGAAAGGGGATAAACTGAATTGACAGTAGAAAACTTGCCATGAAAATGAGGAAAGGTTGAAAAATGATTGGTCAGTAATGTGGCAAATTATCTGTCTTTTGTTCCTAGAATACAACACATTTATATTCATTTCTGCACATATCGCCCAGAGACTGGTCATTCTGTTAAATCAGGATGCAAATCAGTATTAAAAGAGATTTTTTTATTTATTTTGTTGATTAAATGGAGCGACTAAGCAGTGTGTGGAAAAACAAAAGTATCCACAGTAGGAATTAAGAGGTGCTGCTGATCAAATGGCCTTACGTTACTAGTCTGGAGCATTCATTCAACATAAAGCCAGTAAGGAAAAACATCAGTCATGATCTAAGGCCCCACTCAGACACCTGGCTGTAAAATATGTACCCAAATGCATCCTGAGTGATTAGATCTGACTTTGCCATTTTGCAAATGAACACGGATAATTTTGTTTGAAAACAGCAAATGTGTAGGTATTTTTTAATCACCAAACGCAGCAGCTGGAAATAACTAGGTAGGGCTGGGCAACTAATAAAAAAACAGCAAAAGCCAACATTCAGACCCAATAATCAATGTAATCTTGCTCATGTCAGTTTTTTAAAATATTTCTCTTCTTTGAAATATTCATTTAATGACCATATATCGGTAATCCACGTGTGCTTCCCTTCACATATTTTAAATTCAAAGATATATACTCTCATTAGAAAAATATCCCAGTTTTAATAGTTGACTATATTTGCTGCAAAAGCCTTGTCAGTGATCGATGAGGGCAAAAAAATAAAACAATACTAAAAGAATCACTCATTAATCGCAATCGAGGTAACTTGCTCAATTAATCATGATATTGATTTGAAGTCATATCAGCCAGCCGTGTAACTAGATGTGACTGAGAAAAAATTAGAAGCCAGAAATAAGACAAAGACCTGCCACAAATATACAAAACTAAGATAAACCACAAACACAAAGAAGAAATTGAATGACAAAGACTTTTACTGCGGTCATTTGTGAACAAAATTAATTTAGCCATTACTAAGTTGATGACGTTAGTTTATTGGGCGGTCCCTGAGTCTATTTCGGGAAGCTTATGTTCACACTATAAAGAGAATGTGCACGTGTCTCAGAGCACCTTCAAATGCATCGCGAGGGTCCTGAGTGGTATTCAATCCAAGATCTGAACAGAAGTAGCCGAAACTAATGCAAAGGTTGGGGTCTGAACAGGTTCGAGACTGACTCAGATCGAGTCACAAAGTCTCAGAAAAGCAAATGTTGATGCCTCGGAATCTGTAAAGGGTCATAAGGTTAATTTCAAAGCTATTCTGGAGTCCAAAACCTCGACATTTGCCATTCTTCCCAGAAGTGGACACCCAGGGCAGGTTCACCTCAAGGTCAGACGGTGCAATACTTCAAAAAACTGAAAAGCATTCAAGCTGGGACTTGGGCCTGTCTTGTAACCAGAACATCTGGACACCTTTCAGTCATTAAATTAACTAAACTTTTTTGTCTACCACAGGTAAAGCTTGGCTGAAATTGAATCGTGTGACAGGATAAGGCTAAACACATGCGCAAATCTAATTTTGTTGTTCCTTAATACTAAATCAAGTTTGAAAACTTTTTCACAAGTAAAATAATCATTGTTAATTTCATGACAGGTATAGATTTTTTTCTACCCAAAGGACTGACAAACTGGGTCAGTCAGTGTGTGTTTTGCAGTTGCATCAGTGCATCAACATTAGTGCATTTTAGGAGCCAATCAAACCAACCAGCATTTGAGAAAGAATGAGAGGGAGGCTGGACGCTAAGGGCCTGGTTTAAGTTAAAGAAGGTGGGGTACTTCTCTCCCAGCCAAAGTGTCTCCTACAGGAGGTGGTGTGTCTGGGTGGAGGGATTCCTGTACCTCTGAAGTCTGGCAGTTGGTATCTGGTTACTCCTGTAGGTCTGCTATGATTACCCTCCACTCAAATTCCACAGCCCTCATTTACTCCAATCCACAAAGGAATCTTACAAAGTCAGCGTTAGACACAGTGCAAACACACACATAAACTCAGCGACCAAAAAAAAAAAAAAAACAGCACATCTGCAGTAGGATTTTAACCATCTGCTAATTTCACACATTCATCTCTTTTAGTCACATTCACTTCTTTGTATACTAATAATAACATATTACAACACAACTTGAGAGTTTATACAACAACTTAAAGTGTGGGTGTGATTTGTATTGCCACTTTAGTGCTAACCTGGTTGTAAAATGGCAGAAATGCTGTAATCCCCATGCAGGTGTTTGTCACCTCACACCAAACTGCAAGGAGCAGCGGTAACGTCGTGGTTTAGCCTCATGTGTTTCCCTCCTGCTGGAAGAAATGCTGTTGAACTGGATGTTCAACAGGCATCTCTCACCAGATATTGCAGTTTGTCCATCATACAGCATCAGGGCTTTCTGAAACAGTGTTACTGCCATGCCTGCAGAATTGCATAGTATGTAAGAATTGTCTTATAGAGAAACAAATACAGGTCTGACCAAAATATAGAGACTGAATACAAAAGCACCCTTTTCAGGCATGTCTTTACGTTTCTGTTCATAGCTGCAAGTTTAAGGGGGGGCCGAGTCAAACACTCCACCCACCTATTAAGTGGGGTATGTCTCTTTTAAGATTAGAGTTACAGCTCTGCATTACCCACTTCCAAAGGTTGCTGAGTAGTTAGTGCCCCAAATCAAATGACAAAATTTGGATTATTACCTGTCCAGCCAGCCTCTGGCTGCTGTGATTGAACACCTGGCTTTTTTTTTCCCCTCCTCTGAACGCCACTGTCAGACAGCCTACCAGGCTGTGTTTCACCATCCTTGTGGTAGACTGATTTCACCCTCTTCCTTCATCAACCTTCATCCTCACTATGCCTTCCCACACTGCCAATTCACACAGCTACAACCAAAGGCAGTAGAGCCATGGAACCAAATGTTACACTGCTCTACCTCCTCTAGCATTCACAAAGCACAGCAGGGTGGGAAAAACAGACTACAGAGGAGGAAAAAACTGGCTGTGGGAATGGGGCTAAACATAGTGGGACGGGAAACTACGACTCTGATCCGAGTCTGCGATGTCACAGTAGGGATATTTTCCGACCTAAACTGAATCTAACAAAGTGTCAGGCTTGTTTTTGTTTTTTTGTTTTTTTGGGGGGGGGCTGGTAGGGACTTTAAACACCAAAATAAATGTGCTCAAGCACAGAAAGTTTTTTTTTTTTTCCCATAAAATGTCCACTTTGCTTCCTCACGCTGCTTCTTCTCTGTGAAAATCAATTTCTTAATGTTTATTCAAGTCAGCTCAATATTAGTGGGTCTGGCATCAACAGTTTTCCTTGATGAGGGATTCTGGCAACAGCAGGGGGAAAAAAAGACAACGAAGCAGAGGGCAAGCAATTCATAATCAAACTCTTCTTGGTTAACACAATGACAAAGTGAAAAGGATTCTCCAGTTTTATCACACATTATCACACGTGTTTAACGCCAATATTGCTCCCATCAATAATTTTTCATAGTTTATGTTGAGTGTGTTCACCACCATTACTCTGGGATTTATTGGCTACCCAAGAGCCAAGTACCAAGGCACTAGAGATGGGAGATTTATTAGAGGATTTAATGTGTTGTGGAAGTATGGAGGGAGCAATATATAAAACAGCTGAAGAATTATGCATGTCTGAAAAAAAATGATTGTTTACACAAAACACAAATGCAGACAAAGAAACTGCTGCATCTTTTCATGATGCTGGTTGTTTTATTCCAAAAAGACAGAATTAGGGTGGAATACCAAAATATTCATCAAACAATAGCTCATTCAGTTTCATCTTTTTTAAAAAAAAACTGTCAGCTTCTGAAAATAAGCAGCTTTAAGTAAATATGTTACCAATTATTGATATGATTTGGCTTGTTTACCTATTTGAGTTTTGGCAAGCACATAACTTTAGATGCTCCAAACTTCAAACCTGAATGCTGCCAGGAGTATTTTGCTGTTGTATAAATCAAAAATGAAGTTAGATATTATATGAGGTTTTATCTAGGGCATGATACTGAGGGTGGAGGAAACTTTCAGCAGCAAACTTTTTTAGTTTCTGTCTGTGGCCCTTAAAACTGAAATGGCCGTATCCCACGACCACCAGCTGCTCTGAAAATCGACCAATATCAGTCCAATATGAGCCATGTCCACAGTAGTGCATTTTCATTTTAAAACTTTTGTTACAGTAATTAACGTAGATTTAGTCTGTCATGGCAGCAGCATGATGCACGTAATGTGGATCTTTTGTGATCTTGAACAATGGCTAAAAGACAAATGAAACTTAAGGAAATGTCAATTCCCTGTTTCTTTATTTGCAGATTTATACTTATTTAAGGTTCAGCTTAAAGTTCAAAGTTTACTTCATTTGAAGTTGTACTATAATTTTTGTTCCTGATAATTGTTTGCATATTTTGACCTACTATGTCTGTTAAAGTGTTCATTTAAACTTGCACCAGAGAAATAAGCTTTGTTTCTGTAATTTATTTTGTTCATTTAAAATAAAATCTCTTCTGTGCCAGTTGTTTGTCCTTTCAACGTGAAAGTTTCATTTTGAAAAGATTTTGGCTTCTTATGTTTTAGTATGACAAGAAAATCACAAGATTTTGTTAAATTATTTTAATGTATGTTTTTTTTTTTTGGACATTTGTACAAAAAAAATACCGCAATAAATTTGTAAACTGTGATAATTTGGTCACTATAATTGAGATATCAAATTTTCCATTTTGTTACATCCCTAATATCTATATATGTATTTTTTTTTCCACATGCCTTTTTGAAGTGCAAATCACAGCTCAGACAGGGGGCTCACCACAGGAGCAAAGATGATAAGGGATGAAGATGGCTGACAGCCAGGCACTGCAAGCTGTCGGTGACATTTCCAGCTTCACACAGAGATGCTGAAAAGATGCAAGACATCTTGGCAACAATGCTTGCCTCCACCTTCACCCTACTCCCTAGACAATATTCATGTTCTTCTTCTTTGATAGGCTACATGCAGTCACTGTGCCAGGGAATGGAAGCTATACCGCCCCCTGCACTTCCTGTAGTATATTGCAATTGGGATTCAATACCCTTATGGGCAAAAGGTTGCTACTATTAGTGTCAGCAGTGGATGCAAATGTGTTTTTTGTGCTCCACATACAAACATGTAAATACATTTTCCACATGAGCTGACATAATAAAGAATGATGATTCATCCCAGCAGGAATCTGTACTCACAAATGTTAATCGCAACAAAAAGCAGTGCTATAAAAATCAGTCTTGGGTGCAACTGCTCCCTGCAGCAGATGAATGGGTACTGAAAAATCATCACTTGGAATCTGCTGTTCTCAAAGCTTTTTATAAGGACTATTCGGTCTGTTCTTGCTACTGACAGCTTAATGTAAGAAAATCCTTTAATTGACCTCAATTCACACAAGAGCTTTTAAATACAGTAGCCTAATCTTTGCATCCAACATACATTGTGCATGCATCTGACATGTGTTCTATGTAAAGAGTTTATGTATGTATGCTGTGCTGTGCTCGTGAATTAAGTTTTCTATAATTCATAAGGAGTTCAGGAAAAAACATCACTGCAGGTCGTGCTGGGGCTAAATAAGCAAATGAATGCCAGAAGAGACAGTCCCCTTCTTTAAACCCCTAACCGACACTTCCAGCTTGTAAACATGGCTAGACTGTCCCCACCCCAACTCCTTCCAAAACCTCCCATCCCGAGCCCCCCTCCTGCTGGGAGCTGGCAGTTGGACAGACTGTCTTATCTCCCCCCTAGGGATGAGGAAGAGGGGGATGGGGGCTAGCTTTGTGTCTACCGGCACAGGACTTTGTGTTGCACTGCCACGTGCAAGCACATGTGCAAAAATTTATGGACATATACACATGAACATACAAGCAAAGCAAATGCATGGACGAAGCATGCAGGAAGGTTCTATAAAAACAGTAATATGACACACATTTAATTAAATCTACACAAACTTACCAAAACAAAGGGATGTTTACATCTGATTCAGACAGAGTTAAAATAATCCCTAACATGAAAAGGTCATGGTACGTTCACACATAAAGAACAGGCGGAACAGCCCCACTAAGCCCACTTATACAGGCCTAGAGGGTCTCCACTTAAAAGCCCCAAACACACACATTAGTATTTACAGGTTGGAACCGTTTATTTTACATTCGCCTTCACAAAGACAATATTGCTACTCATAATTCCAGGAGATTTGTCCACTGCATGTTCATGTTGTCAACTAGTGTTTTATCTTATTAATTTTTATCTAAAAGGTCTCTGAATTACACCAAACAAAGATATTCTGCTAGAGTACAGTATGTGGCCATAAAAGGACTGAAAGTCTGACCAGGACCCTAGTCTGGCCATTCTACTCTTTACTCATCTCTTCAGCACTTTCATCAGTAGAACTGCTGATCACTAGATAACTTTTATTGGGTTTTTTCTTTCATTTTGTGATTCTCAAATCATTCATACTCATATGCTCAATATCAGTTGTTGTATTCACCCTCAACCATACTGGGTGTTCAGGATGATGTGGTAAAAACCTTAATACTAAATGCAAAGTATGCATTTCGAGACAGCAACAAAAACAATATTTATCAATGTTCTTTTTTCACAAAAAGTGAATAAATGCAAAAGAAATTCTAGTAATTCTGTATTATTAAAATTGCAACATCAATTTTGTCGTATGCACATGTGCATGAGTCTGTGCAAATATCTAGCTGTACATCCCTACTGCTTTGTCTGCAAAGCTTTCCAGGCGAATCCAAATCTGGTGACAGCACTCTCTTAGCACAGTTAACAGCACAAGTCATTATTATCTTAACAATAAAAATGACTACACTCTGTTAGGTCTTTATGCATAGCTCAGAAGTCAAATCAGTGTTAAGTAGCTAAAGTGATGCCAGCTCACTTCTCACTATGCCTACTATCAATCAAAAGACGACGCCAATAATTATACCATAAATTGGGGTTTTTTTTTGTTTATTTTTAATGCTTCCTAGAGTTGTGGGCATTTTCGAGTTCCGTGCGTCACGTTGACAAGGTTGCCTTCCGTCAAAAGTTGGGGGACTTTCAACTTTTCCCACTTCAACACATGCGTCAGCCAATCAAGCTGCGGGTACAGAGAGAGAGCTATCATTCTTACTTTTCTTAACAATGGGCCTCTGGCGCATCCAAAAGCACTTACAGGAAGCCCCAGTTAGTCTGGCCCAGTCTGCAGCAGACAGCCCCTCCCAGCTGCAGTCAGGGAAGGAGCTGTTCAACCCTCCACGTCCAGACTGCAAATCGTGCATGCAGAGAGCTGCAGACCGCTGATCCCAAGCAGAATGTAAATGTAAAATTTACACCAGTTCTACTACAGAAGTTCTGAACATACTTTATTCACTAGCTTTTTTTGTCTTTCACATGACGTTATTCCTCTCTTCTACAACGTCCATTACAATTGACACGTACATGACTGACTATACAAATTAGATGATGGCATCATCATCGACTTTGAGGAAAGTCAGTCCTCAAAGTGGGGTATGTCTCCTCAGAATAGATTAACTGGAACAGCTAGAATAGATTAACTGGCTTTTGGAGCCAGTGGACAGTCGAGGAACTGAAAAAAAAGGGGGAAAAAAAACACTTCCTGGTTGGCATCAAACTAGCACGGGCGATCTAGCCCCTTGGGTGAAAACACATTGGCAGATGCTCAATGTAAAACACAGAACTATTTGTGTCCTACAGTCTTTGCTTCTGTAAAGAGACTTTTGTCTTCCTGTGTTGCTGTGAGCATAAGAAGGAAAAACTTTATGCAGAGGATACACAATGAGGAACCACATATTTTTAAATGTATGTATTATGTTGGGCCATGTTTCAGTGAATCATTTGACAGAACCAACTTCCTGCTAAATTTTAAAGAAGATAAAAAAATACAATCATTTATTTGTTTACTTTGCATTTCTAAAGAGTAAATTTGTTATGTTTTGGAGTGTTCATTGGTTTAAACATATAGTGAAAATATAATTGATCACAATTTTCTAACTTTGTATAGATTGACTAATCATTAATGACCTTTTAATCATCAAAATCATCATACTTCCAACACCTCAGTGTCCAGTAACCAGCTGGAGAATTATCTGAAATACATAGCACCCACTTGTGAATGGAAAAATGTGAAGGACTGAGAAGAAAAAATTAAAAATCAACCACCTTCCCCCACCAGACCGTCTGCAGCCTGCAACCAACCACAGACCGCATACAGCCACAATATGACTGAACATGCAAACGTTGTTCTGACAGCCCACTGTACATTTAATTAGTCAAATGTCCACACCCTTTATAGATGCACGTGTTGCTGAATAAACACATTCAGGCGTTAATAAAGCCAGACAAAGGACCCACACACTAAACCAAAGAGAATATTTACTTACTGTGTCGATGACTGGAGGTGAAACGTCCCGAACCCAGGTGATAGCCATGTCCCGCCTCGCATGTTGTGATTGCTGCTTTGGGGTTAATTAGTGCACCTGTTCTTATTTATTTATTTTATTTTAGTAGCTGGTGAAAGGTTTGTCCATTAATAACTGGGTGGCGTGTCTGAAATAACTACCGATACTTGGGAAACTTCGAAAATTGCTTAATTAACTACGTGGACTGTTGTTTGGTACGTTTAGCTAGCCACGACATTAGCTGAATGTGGTACAAGATATTTAGTTAACTGTTTCCTTTCCCAGAATTTAACCATTATGTGTTACACAATAGCATACTGGTATGCCATTATTTTTGGCAGCTGAGGAATGTCTTTTCCCTTAAGCTGTATATTTCATTAAACAGATGCCAACTCTTCCCACTTTACAGTCCAATGTGTTTACCCTTGTTTACCTGTAGGGGCGCTGTTTCAGAATAGTCATGAAAATATAACACTTTTCCAAAACGTTCAAAACAATTAATTTCTTTGATTTTTTTTAAATATATCATTCATATACTGAAATATGTTCTACAGGAAAAATAGAGAAAAAGCTCTCTTTTCACAAAGACATTGGAGATTTAACCTAATAATTTGTCATCCCAATAACAGATACTGGGTCACATAATACTTGAACCAGCTTGCAAAGTACTGAAGTGCTTTTCCTAGAAGATATTAACTCAAGCATGTGCAAAGTACATGTGCATGTGGGTGGAGATGTTGGTGAATTCTGTAATAGTTTTAATGGATTTATTGAAACAGGGTCACCCTGTCTGAGGGAAGTCATGGGTCATTTATATAGGGCCATCAACACACATGCACACACAGACATACACACAAAGGCCACCGAGCCACTTTAGTTGCATTAGTGAGGTTGGGGATTACTGCTATGAGGACATACTGACAGCCATGCTTCATGTGTCATATGTAGGAAACAGGTCCTACCATGTAGATAGCATTTTATGTTACATTTTACTTCCTAGAATTCATAATAAATGCAAATATACAAATACAAACGTACAAGAAGTGCTAGGCACTGCCACTGATAAAAAAAAAAAATAAAGCTATAAATATGCATTCTTGAACATTTCTTTTGTTTTGTTTTTTTTTGTTTGTTTTTTTTTGGGGGGGGGGTTGTCATCAGCCAATGCAAGTGTTTCAGTACAAAAGTTTATCTTCTTAAGTAATTACCTGTAAATGACTAATATACAGTGTGTCTGCAATTGTAAGAAGCAAAAAAGCTTTCATAAAATTATAAAATAGTTGAAAAGCAGTTCAGAAGTTCCATGAACTGAGCAGAGAACAGTCGCTGGATGGTTTGGAAAGTGGGTCTTGTGAATGTAGGGCTTTGAGACTGTGTGCGAGTAAATCAGGCTTACAGTAGTAATCCTCTTCACAGACACCCATCTGACTAGCAACAGGATGGAGCCCAGACAGACACATACACACACGCGCACAAAAAATGTTTGTTGGATCTGCTTCATCTTGTTTTCACGAGAAACAAGCGGTCATAAATAGGCCATCAGGTTTAACCGCATATTTAACACAATTTTCAAATATCCAAGATATCTAAAGAAAGTTGTAATTTTCCAGTACATTCTCCGTCACTTATTCATTTCCTCAGGTGTGACACAAAATCCTTTGTTTAATTCATGACATTCCTTTCTTTAATCAGACATTTCAATAAAGTGGCTCCTTCAGGAAGTCAGACCCACTGTTGACTTTATTGGTTCCTGAAATTTGTCATTACTGCTTCCTGGCTGTGATGTCATGAGTCAGTTAATGACAGAGGATCGGGGACATTCTTCCTCAAATAACTCAGGAAAAACAGACAATTTTAAAAGGCATAATGAGCCTGTAGGAACTGGGACTGTGAGTTATGGTTCTGTCAGTCTGACTCATTTTGTCTTTGAGGAAAATGCTTTTAAGACCCACTGCACAACATCAAAGTACCTCAGTAACACAAAGCTAAAACCATGTTGACTTTGGTTATAATGAAGACAAAATTAGAGGGTCTTTAGAGAATTGACATGTGGATCCAATTTAATAAACTCGTCTAAATTATGCACCAAAACGAAAATTGGTAAAACTAAATAAAATCACCACAAAACCAAAGAGACATGACAAGAAATATTATTTGTTTTTGTTTTTTTTTTTTATTTTGGCATTTCTTTGTTTTGCATTTATATTAAGCAAAGTGCATCTTATTTTTTTCTCATCAACACATTGCACAATACATAAATAATGATGCATATAAAACGTCTTCATATTTACAATTAATAATATATTTATATATAACATAAAATACATTTTTTCGCTTCTTATTTAATTAAATCTCAGTCATTTATTAAACAAAGTCCGTCAGGGTTTTATACTTTCTTCTTCTCTTAGATTCTTTTGTGTGTGTTTGAACCTCTGGAACAAAAAAAAAAAAAAAAAAAGGAAAGTGGGTGAAGTCTTTTTCTGAGTGGGCAGTATGGGCGAAGGGAAACTGCTGGAAGGCTGCTGCTATCGGGTGTTGAAGATGACTTCCAACCAACATGGGCAACTACTGATAAACTGTCTGGTGTAGCACTGTCCCCAGCCTTTTACAAAGCTTATCTGCACCGTGAAGCCCGTGCGAGGTTGCTGCGTGAACTCGTGGTCGTTAGGCCTCTGCAGGCTGCATGCCTTTTCATAGTCAAAAGCTTTGATGGAGAATCCGGGGAACACCTTGTGCACCAACAGCGTGCGCGAGTCCGGGTTGTCCAGTGTGGCCGACTTAATGAAGATGGGGTAGCAGCTGCGGTTGTAGACCCACACCCCGTCTGGCTCGCGTGTCAGCTGGATGCCGTAGCCGATCTTGGCCCGCACCATCTGCACCAGCTGGGACTTGTTGTCGGAGCAGAGCTGGCCCAAGCAGAAACCATTCCCTTGAGGTAGATCGTAGAAGATGTCCAGAGAGGGCTCCTGGACTGAGTAGAGGCGCCCAACGCGTGTCTTCTCCTCCCAGTATGCCACCACGCACCAATGAGCCCGTTCACCAGATTCCTGCAACGCCAGGGAATCTGAAGGAAGAAAAAAGACAGATGCGTTAGTCTGATGACAGCATTATAATGAAGAATTAGATGGTAAAATGTATAGCTCGTGAAGAAAAAGAGAGGAGGGGGGAAAAGATGAGTGCATGAGAAACTTCTGATCAGATGTCATAAATCTAAACGGCAAAGCTGCTAAACCGTTGCTACATTTGAACAAAGTCTTCCTTATCCCTGTTTTGGGAAATGAAGAATGTGCTTTACTCCAGAGCCAAAACTAAACTGTCATCCAGAATTTCTGCCATACAGGAAAACCATGTTGGAATTCCTGGACTTCACACAAGAAAATCAACTCGGAGACACAGCCAGACAAGTTTCCACATGCAGTACAATATTTATCTAGGCATTAGATGCTTATCTTCTGTCTGGCTCGCTGTATTTTTGTAGCAGGACGGCCAACAATGTATTGACGTCAGCCCGCTGTGCTAATCGTCTCTACGGCAACATATGCTTTACCCTGCTGGAGGAAATTAGAATCCATCTTTGATTGACAAAGATGAAGCCACAGATACAGAGACAGCAATGAGATGAAGGGCTTTCACACAAACCCATAAACCACGTTTAGGAGACGTTTGAGGCAGGCCATTAACTCTCAAGCCCTGGTGTCTGGATCGTTGACAAGCAAGGCCTCACCAGTCTAAAGTTTCTCCCCCCCCCCCTAGAGTGTAAGAAGAAGTGTAGCAATGCCCATGCTCCAGTTTCCAAACTCCTCCTCCCTCTCCCGCTCTTGTCCCCCCTTTGGAGCGCCTCCTGCGCCGTCCCCCCTCTCCCTTCATATCTCTATTCCACAGAAATCTGGCTCCTAGCTACTCCCAGCTAGAAAAGTGGGAGCCAGTCAGGCGCAAGGGAAATAAAGAGAGACAGGGAGGGGGGTAGGGACAAGAAGGAATGCTTCTCACATTTTTTAACTGTTACTTTTGCAACTTTTCTTCCTCTCCTGATCTTTAAAGCGTCTCCTGTGTTTTTCGGGGTTATCACCTTATTGCTCAAACTTTCTATCAACTGCTCAATCATCCGCCCCCTGCCAATTGAAACATACAAAGGAAATCCTTTGCGTGTGTCTGTGACCATGTACACACACACATACACGCACATATATATATATATATGAATAAAATAATAATAATATGAATAAAAGAGAACAGAGCTCCTCCCCAACCCATTCCAGTTGCACCCATCCTTCCCATTCGATCTCCCTCTTTCATCTGGCAGTAGCTGTGAATATAACCGGTAATTTGGAAGGTCCCGTCTGAGACAAACTGCAACGGTAATGCGGCAGGATCTCTGCCGGTCCAAGCGGACTTAGCATGGCCTGTCATTAGCCTTCATTAGATGCAGGGAGGAGGGAGGGGAAAAAAAAAATAAAGGAGGAAGGAAGGAAAAAAGACAACATTGGGAGAAGAGGGACAGAAATGGAGGAGGACAGGGAAGGGGGCCAGCAAAACTGAAAGCATGCCTTCCCTAAAACAAGAGGGGCTGTGTTCTTTGAAGTTGGACTGAGCCAAGCCTCTGGGAGTTTATCATAAATCCCTCCTTGTGGGGTGCTAAGGGAAACTAAGCACCCAGCTATCTACCTTAGACTAAACGGAGGGGGAAAAAAAGAAGAATTTATCTTCAAGATAAGAGACAAAAAGTGTCTTTTGTGACCGAGCCAGTTGTCAGTCTCCAACCCTGGTATGTTTTACGTATACAGGGAAAGGCAATGTTGACGAGGAGGAAGAACGCGTTGGACTTACTTAACAGCTGACTGTGGGCCTTCTGGCAGAGCTCACCTGTGGGGCCCTATGTCTGTGTGTGTGTGTGTGTGTGTGTGTGTTGTTTTTGCTGAGAGAGACAGAGCCTGGCGTCATAGGTCATTAGAGCGGCTGCCTGTCTGAGCCTGTCATTGCAGCCTGAAAACACCCTGCTATTCAGGACTGCACTAACTGCCCTGTTTCCCCTGCCTCATGGGCTCTCCTTCCCTCTCAGAGGGAACTCAAGCCTGGTGGAAGGAGAACCGTAGAGGAGGAGAAAAAAAAAACAGGGAAGATAAAGCTAGAAAAGGAAACAACAAAGGGAAAGTATAAAGGGACAGTAAAAAGCAAGTTCTTTGATGTTCAGTTCTTTTATGTAAAAGTCACATCGTGACATTGTTAAGACAGAATATCAAAGGTCCTATCCTGACAGACGACCTGATAACCAGCGGAGGTAACATGACTTTTATCCCCTTGTCTCAGGAAAAGCTCCAGAAAAGTGTATCCTACACTTTGCATAATGAAGCATGAAAACAAATGGCCATGTGTTTCAACATCCATGCCCACAGTTCCTAATTCAGACCGGCCCAGTACCGTGTCCAGCTCATATGTCCCTCACAGGTAAACAAACCCAAACTCATTCTGTACACCTACCACCTGAGGGGCGCTGCCTTGTGAAGAGCGTGCTCACAGCTCGTCCTGACAGCAGATAAGCTTACAGCTCGAGTAACACCGCCGAAACACTCGCATTTATAAAAGCATCTTCTCGGCAGCTTCATATCAGTTCTGCTCGTTTCCAAATGGAAGGTGCATTTGCCTGAATTTTTAATGTTTGAACTCATCGTGTGTGAGGTGCCAAGCTCTTCGTGTTACAGCTCAACACCATTTCAAGCATCGTCATGGTAGTAGCGCCCCGGCACCTGAGAACTGACTGTAGTCTCCGTGCGTCGGTCTGAGTGACCCGCTGAAGCATTAGCCTGCGTATCCGTCTGCTCTCCCACCTGCTCGTCTGCACTGCAGCCTTTCAGATCTCTTGTGTCTCGGGTCTTCTCCTCGCCGGAGATAAGCTGTCTAGCTGGCTGCCTGCGGCCATCTGTCACCGCAGCTCTTTCTGTTCTGCTCCCGCCAGTTGTCTACTGCTGCTCGGTCCCGTTCTGGTTTGTCCCATGGGATCCACGTACAACCCCCCCCCCCCCATCCAAAATCCACTTTCCTTTATAGGTTTGCTAGAAAGCAAGACACTTAAGAGAGCTGAAATGTTGAGTCTGCCATGTGACTGTGTGAAGCTTTTGCTCCCGTTGTTTTCTTAGTCCTGAATAGATGATCAGTGTGTGTTCTTCAAAGAATGAGGGTACTGCAACATACTAGACAGCTCAAACATCCATGACCAATTAAATCACTCCAACTAAGATTTTTAAGCACAAGGACAGCCGACTCTATGGGGTTTTTAGCACCCCTGTAGTTTTTAATGGTCACCACCCTTATGAGTGGATGCCATCCCAGCTGAGACCAATGGACCAGGTTGAAGGGAGTAGGTGTGTGTGTGTGTGTGTGTGTGGGTTTGGGGGGGTGTCAGACTGGGTGCTTCGCTCAGGGCCAGAAACACAGTCTGGAAAGGTTAATCATTACCTCTGTCTGACTCCACACACACACACACACACACACACACTACATTTCTGCTATTCTTAGAAGTCAGCACAGTCACAGTAACACGCTTACACCGTCATGTGCACTGAATCTCCAGCCTTCAGTTCTGAGCACTTTCAACATCGGTAAATAGCGAAGAGGCTCCTGAGAAGTGTCTCGCATTGATCCCCGAGAGCTGTGTGTGCCTGTTGGTGCTTCTCTCCGCTCAGACGTGTAATGACCCTGTCGTCATCAGACGCACACACAGCGGCTGAAAGGGGGAATGAGGAAGACATGAAGGAAACAGCTCGAGGGAGGAGGAAGGGCTCTTCACGGTGCCTTATTTTCTAAGTCAACACCCTCTCTCACGCCGGGGAAAGTCTATTCCAAAGGTCAAGGGTCACCCCGGAGGCATTCCTTTTGTTCTCTCTCTGCCACGCCGTATATGTTCATACGAGTGTGTGCGCCTTCAGCTACACTCAAAGCCCAACACCTCTCCGCTATTGTTCACAAAGTATTTGTTGCCCATTGATTTTTCCTTTTCAGAGTTTTAGAGCCACAACAGCAGATTTGATGTTGGCCAACTACTGCTGAGGTGTGTTCGCTGCATTTTCTTCTGCAGCAGGAAATTGAATGGCAGGTGACTGACTCCTGAGAAAAGAAAGGCCAGCAGCGGCGCTGCTGTGTGACTGTTTTTGTCTCACATCAAGACAGCAACACAACTCAGTCACAGACTGTACACAGCTTAGTTTTTTTTTTTTTAAATGTAGTGCTTAAGGGTAATGACTAACTGTGGTCTTGACTGTGATTGGTTACTTCTGGTCGAGCAAATCAACCACCACCACCAAGCATGTTATTAATTCAGGCTCAGTTGTGTCATTTATCAACTGCATCACATGATGTTTCTCAACTCATCTAGAATATCTACTTCTTTAAGCTTAAATCATGAACCAGGAAATAGGTACTTTTCTGGCTCAAAAACAATGAAAGAGTGCACAAGGTAGACCTAATTCACTGCTGAAGTACATCATTTAAAAAACAAAACAAACCCCACATATACTACATATTTTTCAGAAACAGGGCAGATAAAAAGTCAGGTAGATGGGTGGTAGATGGTTAAGAGACTGTAAGAGGGGAAGTACTGCTTTAGGGTGACATATTATGTAAGCCGTTAACCCCCCCCCTCCCCTTTCAGTAAACCTAAATAAGCCCTGATGGCAGGAAAACCACATAGGGGAGTGGCACAGTTTTGCTATCTGAAGATCTGACTCCTCGCAGAAAGACAGATAGAAAGAATGAGTTGCAGACACGGCATCTCTAGAAACGAACCATCCGGCGGCGACCAAGGGAGAGATAAGAAAAAGAAATGCTACATGTTCTCTCAATACATCCTCTCAAGTATGATTTTCTGCGGTTAATTACACCATCCACAAGTCCTGATGTCACTCAGAAATTGTGCGCTCCCCAGCTTGAGATAAAACGTAGGAACGCTTCATCACGAATCGGGCAGCATCCTCCATCTGGAGCCACGATATCACAAAATTGCAGCACAATAGTTTTGCACTGAGGGACATTTTGTTCCTGTGCAACGCCTCCTCCCTACTCCCGCTGAGTTCTTATTCCAACACTTCATCACACTGACCCTCACACACACACCACACAGACACACTACCACCACCACTCCCTGCAGCCCAGATTACCCAGGGTGACAGGACAAATAAACACTAGCTAGTTGGAAACAGGGTGCCAGGCGGGCTGGAATGATGTCATCAGCTCACTTCTACAAACACACAAGTCGGGAGATTGCCCACAAGATCACTATCTTGAAGGCCTTTACACACGCACGCACACAGTGCTAAAAACAGATGGACAGACATGTCGAACAATCACTCACATTGTTGTGCCACCAAGACACCGTGGGAACTAAATAAAACAGACACCTCAGACAGAGGGCCAAGCGACCAGCGGAGCCAGTCGTATGTGGTATCAGTGTTTTGCTGTTCTACTCTGTTATTAGCAAATACGTACCTTCTGAATGTCTGCGAGTGTGCGTGTGTGGTTATGCCAGCGATGATGGAGATGTGGTTACTGACGGGGATGAATCTGTCACCGAGACACACGGAGGCACCGCTGCACTCCAGAGTGCACAAAAGACCAAGCGACTACATGAATGAGCCGGCGGGAGGGTGGGGACAGCAGTGCTGTGTGTCACTCTAGAAATTTGACACACACAGGTTTACAGGCGTATGTCTCCACTTATTTCCATTTCCTTTTTTTCACTCTCCCCCCCTCCTTTTTTTTTTTTTTTTAATCCTTCCACAGAGGTAATGTCAGAATCCACTTCCACAGCGTGACTGCAAACCAAAACAATGTTCATCTTGTTCTGGGCTTACCTCCAGCTTTGGCTCCGAGCCAAAGCTGCATAACCCTCTTTTCAATCAGAGGGCTATGCGAAGGTAGGGCATTCTTTTTAACGGTAAACGCAACGACACGCAGCATCTGAAGCAAAGAAAAAAAAAAACCCAAAGGCATGCATACGAGGCACGCTCTCCTCCATCCTCTCCCCTCTCCGACCTCGGCCGCCTCTGTGTGCTGTTTTTTCGATTTGTGCAGCATAATGACACAGGGTGGGGAACAGAGGACGGCCAAAACCAAAATTAAGTCCCTTGCCAAGAGGCGGCTTGGCTGCCGCGCAAGGAGAGGAAGTGGGGAGTAATGAGAGATCCTGGCCCAGCACGGAGCGGCCCGGCTTTGCTCTGCTCGACTCACTGGCGAACACACAGCCTCCAAATTATAGAGAACAGAGCAGAGCTGTCGGGCATCTCTCCCTCCACCCAAAGCCACCATCCTCTCTCCTTCTTCATTCTTTCCTTCCTCCTGCTGTTCACCAAGAAAAGAAATAATAATATAAAAGGAAAATCATTCAGCGAAGAATGCATCGCTTGGATTTTCTCTTAAAAGCATCCCCCTGTCAAAGGCGATTTGTAAATTTCCCTCCTTGTTGAAGTGTGGCAAATTTCTCTCTCATTCTTGTTTCACACCCTCCCTTCTTTTTGGTCAGTGCACCCCAGTGTTTGTTTTCCGTCAAGAGGAGGCCTCAGCTGCCTCCCTGTCTGCTCGCCTTTTCCTCAAAGACATGAGATCATATCCTGCGCGGCCCTTTCCTCTCCCTGCTAACCCAAACAAGGCAGGAATGCTGAAGGAGAGGAGCGAGACTGAGGGTGCTCTGTTTCTGCGTTGTGCTCTTAATTGCTTGAGATCTTTAAAAAAAAAAAAAAAAAAAAAAAAAAGTAAAGATCATATCTTAGGTATTACTTCAGTAATACTTAATTGAAACCTCACTTCCTGAAAATATCCCATAACAAGCAATTTCAAAAACAATACAGGCCTTTACGCGCACAGAAAATGTGCCATTTCTTTGGGGCCTTCCATATGACAGCAGAACCCATTTGATTTAATGAGCCGAGGTGCCAAGACTAAATTTAATCTCCATCAGAGACCCCGATGAAGGTTACACTTCCAGCCGATTCGCCGGATGACTAATTGACTGACTGAAGGGCTGGCCGACTGTCTGTCGAGTGAGGTGACTGGCCGGTGGTATAAGAATACAACTCGGCCTAAATTTAACCTGCAGTGGGAGGAAGCGCCTGTGTGACAGTCGGCCCTGCGCCAGGGCTCGCACCGGGTCATTCTATCTGCCCGCCTGTGTGTATGTCAGAATGTGTGTGCGTGTGCGAGCGTCCATGCACGCATGTCACCGCAGACCGACCGGATCCTCTTACATACAGGCACTCCGGGTCTGTCCCCAATGGCACCAACAGGCATGCCTCTGACACTTACGCACACCAGTGCTACACGTTCAAGTGTCTGGCACAAACAGAAGTCCATAACTCTACTTTAAATCAGATTTATGTGTCAACGTTGGACGGGTTTTGATCCTCATAAGTAATTATGAAAGCTGGATTACTGCCTGGTTAGGTCTGTTGCCCTGTTTATGATATTTGTGATCAGACTGTTGCAGATTCAGTTCAATTTCTTTGTCAGCTTTATTTTTGACTTCAGTTCTTATTATATTGTTAAAGATAATGTGTAATATAGCAAGCCTGGCTACACCAAAAAAAAAAAAAAAAAGTTAAAATTTTCAATAAACTTCTTCTACAGCTCTTTAAGCTTCACAGAACTGATGAATGGCAACAAGAATATGACTAAAGCTGCTTATAACCCAAAGTTATTTAGCACTCCACAGATTTATAACCAGCAGTCCAGCACCCCCTTAACCTTGACCCGATCTCGAATTCACAATCCCTCTTATGATCTCTCTGTTTAGTTCCTGGACGAACCTAAAACCTAAACGCCTGAGCTAAGTCCTCGCGCCGTCTTAAACCCAGATTGGTGCCCCAACACCCGGCTCCAGCCGTCCTCTCCCCTGCCCTCCCTCTCTGCTCTGTTCCAAGCTGATGACGTGAGCCAGCGAGGGGAGCTTTGGAGCTGCTAGCCTGGCAGGCAGCCTAGTTTGCATTTGCGCTTGTCGCTGTCGCAGTTCACTTAACTCCTTCCAGCCTGAAGGATCCAGACTTTTTCCAGGATGCACAAACAGGGAGGGACTTCATCTGCTCAACTCTGTCTCAACCGTTTTTTTTTTTCTTCCC
This sequence comes from Hirundichthys speculiger, assembly GCA_018398805.1. Taxonomy (NCBI): domain Eukaryota; kingdom Metazoa; phylum Chordata; class Actinopteri; order Beloniformes; family Exocoetidae; genus Hirundichthys; species Hirundichthys speculiger. Next base: position 1,561,621 of record JAGFBZ010000477.1, read on the forward strand.
TTCATATGGATTTTTCTTGGGTAATTATCTAGTCTTGGTAACGTGCGGCTGCTTAACAAATCCACTCCAGCTCTTTCTCAAAGATAGCAAGCTCTTAATTATTCTAACGCAATGTTAAAAAAAAAAGTTGCAGAACTCTTGCTGACTTCAAGTCTCTGCCTTTCTCCTCAGAGCCTCCCTCCTCTCTGTGCATATGTCTGAAGAAGAACATAAAAAGGGCAGAGTGAGTGAATTAGAAGGTCAGCAGCGGGCCTCTGGGAGAGCCATGTTTCTTTTGTCAGGGCCCCTAGGGAGGCAGCAAGGCAGGGAAGCGGGATGAAGGGAGGCAGGAAGAAGAGGAATGGATTAGCCTTTTTTTTTTTTCTCCCCCTCACTGGCTTGCAAAGGAAACCATGAAGGGCAGAGTGCTTTGGCCATCATGCCCCAGCCCTTCTACCTCTTCTGCCCTCACTGAGGAGGCCCATTCACCAAAAAGCACTGGCCGCTGCTGCCATGTCATACTCAGCAGGAAGGAAAACAGGGGAGGAGGTGGAAGAGAAGGAGGGGTGGCGTGCACGCCTTACCGAGGGAGGGAAAAACTAAGGGAGGGAGCATGGGGCGCCTGTTAAGACTCCACTTCTTGGGTTTCAGTTTGAACTGCATCTAAAATGTGTCTTTGGTTAATGCATACAGGAAGGACTTTAGTGTCCATCTGATGGTCTGGAGGAGGAGGTGGAGAAGAGGAGACTTTTTGGACCCTGCGCTCTTTTAAGTACTGCCCTCCCCACCCCCATCATCTATGGACACACACACACACACACACAGGCATGCAGGCTAAACCGTCCAGCCCCCTACCACCAAACAAAGGAGGGGGGAACATGGGCAGTGAACACCAGCCGACATAAAACAGGCTTTAAAGGCCCAGTAATGACAACCATCTGAGTCAAAGGAAAGCAGAGAACAGCACAGACCAATCTCAAGCCAGTCAAGAGCCAAGTCTCTCCCTCTCTCATGAGCATCACCTTATTCTGCAGCCTGCGGCCTGGGCAATGGTTAAGGAAGGCGACACTGCCAAAGGGGATTATGGGAGAAAAGCTGAGGAAGCCTGAAACACGTCCTGCTTTAGAGTTGGAAGAAAAAAAAAAGGCGCCTGTGTCCCACTCTTATCCACACAGAGCCCAGAGGAGGGTTACCGGTCTACAAAGACATGCCCTGTATGCGCAAACACAGTGAAACAAACACTCAAATGTCAGTCGGGCCCGCTTGTTTCCCCTCTGTATAATACCACACGCACCGAATAGATTCTTCTCCAAACAACAGCCCCGCATATTTGCCTTCCATTACAACATTACACGGAAAGGGATGAGAGGGAACGGGAGAGAAGAAGAGAGGAGCGTTGTTCAAAGAGCCAGAAGGGAGGAATTTATGTGGATGTGGGAGAACTGCACCACCCTCCTTCACTGGCTTTTTTATTACTGAGGGGAAGCAGAGGCCCCCACAATCACCGCCTCATCATCACAAGTACGGAGGGGAGATGATGTGTGTATTGGTAGGAATGCAAAGGAGAAGGGAAAAGAAAACAGGAGGAGGGAAATGATATGAAGAATAAAATGAAAGGGGAGACACGTTGGAAGGAATATTTACCTGAAAGCCCCACAGGGGCCGAGTATGTCGTTCCCCCAGTTTCACTGGATGAAGGTCCAGAGTCTGGAGAATCTAATGGAAAGAGAGAGAGACACTGAATCAGACATGAATGTGTTGCTGCGTGTTTTTGCATGTGTGTGAGGAGAGATGGCAGCTGCGAGGCCGTCAATCACTATGTGAAATCAATGAATAATGAAGACGCTGACCACGAAGCTCACACTCTCTCACACACACAGAAGACTGGCAGCAGAGAATTTCTTACAACCCCGATAATCCCCCATAATCCACTGCTTCGGGAGGAACGTCAGCCCTGCTTCTCTGCATAGAGGAGCTGCTGATCTAGAAGGAACTGTATTCTTTCTGCTAATGGTTAGGGTGAGGTTTTTTGGGCCAGGCACTTTGATCCCTGCTCAATAGACTAATACAGGTCAAATATTAGGAGACTGATCTGGGTCTCAAGTGTCTGATATTTGCTTTCTGAGCCTTTCAAAGAATTACCCCCCAAAAAAAGCCAAGCTCTAAATAAAGAATTCTTGCGTGCAACACTGATGGCCTCCATCTAACAATAAGACAACACAGAGCTCAAAGGCCTTGAAAGCTACGATAAATCATCTTTATGGCAAACTAGTGGGCAGTCAGGAGAAAAACAATCAGTCATTCTCTTCCATTCTCTGCATCTGAATGTTAAAACTTCCTCCAGGACGTAAAAGGTACCCCAACCTCAACACAACACCTGGATGGGGCTTCAGCAGAACCAGTGTGTGTGTGTGCTGAGTGGAGCAGCACACCGCTGGGAGCAGGCTAGCCGCTGGTAGCCTCGCTAATGATACATTCCTTCTGCTGCACGTCAGCAATGAGCTACACCTACCATCAACTGAACCCCGGTGTGCGATGCTGGTTGCCTCCACTCTAGCTGAATAATGACACTTTGGCTTTTGTTTTTGCCCCCCCCCTCCCTTTTTTTTTTTCTTTTTTTTTGAGGTCTGGCCACGTGCCCTGTTCAAATCAAGTACACAGAAGTCAACTGCAGTGGATACATCCTGGTACTAAAAATTAATTATTCCACTTGAAATGAGCAGGATTTATTTTGATCCATTCCCCCCCCACCCTCACTGGCCAAGCAGAGCTGCAGGAACCAGAGTGGTTTTCACTGCCCGCCCCGCTCCCCTCCACCCCGCCCTGTCCGGACGCGGCCCGTGCTGCTGCGGTTAAGGTAACAAGATGCACGGGCATAACCCGGCCCGCCTGGCTTTCATTGGCTGCCAGGACGCCTTGCCCCGGTCTCCCGGGCAACAGTTCACAGCCGACCACAGGGCCGAAGGGGCATCGGGGAGAAAAAGCCAAACAGTGTGTGATTTATATTCCCCAGAGCTGAAACAAGGTGGCGTTTTATGTCCAGGCTCCTTTTATATTGACCGCTACTGCCAAAGTAGGACAGGCACTCTGACGCATATAACCCCCCACTTCCTGCATCATAAAAATCCATCGCTCTTCCGCCTCATGCGTATATTTACAACGTCTGATTGCCTTCTTAAAGTTAATATGCAGATTTTCTGATGATCCAACACTTCCTGATATAAAGCAAACACGCGGAGTTCGGTACAGAATATTGCATTAACCTCCAGTAATGGGATGGAGTTGATGATTGGCAGCTTCCCCAGGCAGTGAAGGTGGGGGGGGGGGGGCTCGTCTTTATGCCTGATAAGCTAATCTGTGTGTGCAAGTGTGTGTGTCCATGGTCCTATTAATATATCTTTCACTTTCCTCCACAAATGCAAACATACAGACAGACAGTGTCTCTTTTTAGTAAGACACAACTGTAGCTTTCGCTGTCAGTGTGGGACCAAAGAATGGGCTAGGAGAAAAAAAAAAAGTCCAAAGTTTGAAGTATAAAACTTGACTGAAGCATAAAACTTCAAACTGCGGACCAATAAGAAAACTGAGCTTTTTCCTTACTCGTTCTTTTTGGCAACATTTCATTCCCACACGGTCACAACGATTCAAGTTGTGTCAGATCGCTCCGAGAGTGGAAACAGGGTGGTTACATGAGTTGTATAATCATTTCCTGTTCTGCATCCCACTTGCATTTCCTATTTACCTTCTTGTTTCCTCTCATGACTGGAAAGTATCCAGCTGAACTCATGCACAGACCAGTGCTGCCAGTCCCATCGAGACAGCAGTGAGCTGAGCATAGAGAGGGCTCCATCACCAATATCTTAGATTAACGCTTCCCACATTCAAGGTTTTGAAGCCGCTTTTCAAGTGAAACAATATTGCCATAGGAGAATAAGTAAGGATGACAATAACGGGAGGGGGGGGGAGGGGGGGTTGAAGAACTGCAGCTGCACCAGCTGCAATGACTTCCTATTGTTTCCAGTCATTGAAAGCCACTTTCTCCTTCTCCTGACTGTGCCGGCTAACTGTTCACTGTTGTACTTCTGCACTGACGGGACACCATGATGGGCAAAAGAGCAGAGAAGGGATGGAAAGATCACGGCCATGTAAGCGTGAAAACAAGTTCCTCTCAAGTTATAGTGGAAAAACTTAACACACTTCAGGACTGACTTAATGGGCAGTGACATAACCTGATGACATTTTGTGGCACAAGGGCAAAGCAACATGTGGAGCCTGGCACAGGTGTGTGGGGGGGGAACCAATTAGGATCAAAATGTGTCAACGAAAAAAAAAAAAACTGTTTCCTTGACTAATGCTTTAAGCATGGAAGAAATTAAACTTACAAAATAACCCTACAACTGAACTGGGACACTGACACCCCTTACCAAACACACAAGCACTTATCTGTTGATCATTTCAGCTGATAAAAGCTGACTGGCTCCTGAGACGCCGCTCTCCGTCTCTCCCAGTGCCGTGATTCACAATAGATAGATGGACGTACAAATAAAACCCCTCCTCAAGACATACACGCTGCCTCTGGTGATGTGCCAGTCAGTCTATAGCTGGTATCTCAGCTCTGTATTGGCTTACCCTGGCTGCCAGCCACGCTAGACTTGGCCAGCCAGCCAGGCGTGCCACTCCACTCCTATCATAAATCACAACATAACGTGGAGCCATTTCCTACACACACAAACGCACTGCAGAGGTAGTGGCAAGACAACATGAATGGGTAATGTAAATCTAGACAACATAAACACTGGGTATGTGCAATAGATATTTAAAAAAAAAAAAAATGTTGTTCACGTGTATTCATGTACATCAAGCTCACCTGGTGGTTTAAGATAGTCCATGGGATAGCGTGAATATGGAGGAGGAGGAGACTCTGCGTGGAGAGGGGGGGAAAAAAAGAGAAGCAATGCATGAGAAAAAAAAATAAGGGGAGATCTAAACTTTATGATAAGAGTTGTCATTCTTCAGGGTAAAAGATTTGTGTGTGTCAGCTCCGCCTGGAGAGGCAGGCGCTGAGGCCGGCCCGGCGGCTATTGCCTTTCATTGGCAGGCAGATAAACAGGGGGCCGCCTGGCGCCAGAAGGGCCACTATCAGCGTCTAGGACAAACTGAGATACGGGCCTCTTTTGGCCCGGGACGCCAAGCGCGCACGCACACACAGTCACACACACACACACACACAGAGAGAGACAGAGAAAGGCTGGAAACTTCTCCGTGGAAAGACTGTGAAGCTCCAACTGAGTCTCTCTGCACTTTGGAAATGCCAATTATGAAATGTTGAAATACCAGCCAAGCTGTTTGTTTGAAAACTACATTCGGCACATTTTAAACAAAAAAACAACAACAAAACACTTTCTTAAACCATACAGTTGTTTAAAACGGACACTGTGGAGACATTGACGCGTTTAAAGGCGCGTTTAAAAATAAAGAAAAATTCGCCTCATGTCAAAGTGAAACCGCAAACTAGATCTGATGAAGTCTCACTTCCGACAAGGTGAAAAAGGACCACTTGGCACGCACCCGGGTCAATGTTTGACCTCATGGAAACTAAAGACCACTGTGCCAGAGAGGTGATGTCATCTGAATTAGGTTAATTAGCCCTCGAAGACTCAAAACTCTTTTGACATAATGTCAACGCATCTGAATTTGAACTTGCTTTGTAAAAATGAGGTCCAACCACCAGAGAATTAAACCCAATTTCAGTACTTTTGCTGTAAAAAAAAAAAAAAAAAAAATGAGGCTATTAAAATAGTCCAGCTCACCGAGTTCACAAAGCCTGCTCATGTGGTGCGGGTTGCAGCAAACGAGCTCTGGGTTGGTTTTCCCGTAGGATTCACAGCAAGACAGCCTCTTGAGCTCCGAGGAATGCCTGAGATCCGGCCACCTGAACACTTTGTAGAGCAGCATGGGGAGAGAGTAAGACTGTTGACCCACTTTGGCGTCCACTTTGCCGGGCAGGAGCAAGCAGGGGCTTCGGGCACCCCCCTTGGACTCCACCGCCTGCAAAAGCACCTCTAACTGTTTCTCTTTGATCTTTTTCAGTACCGAGTGGGTCAACGCCTTCAGTTCGGCCTCCGACCCCGCGTTGGACTTGGCCACTTTTGTCGCTTTGCCCATGCAGCAGCCCCCGGAGCCATGTGTCCCTCTATCCGCCTCCCCGTCGCCCTCCGCGGGCGCGCGGCTCCTCCAGAGTCGCCGGACGAGCCCCGATCGTTTGGTCCTGAACATGCGGGACGAAAAGAGGGTTTCCCGGCTAAAAAACGAGCATGGTGTCCGCAAATCATGAAGATTCCGGGATCCGAGTCCAGGCAGTGACAAGCAGCCTGAGAAAATACGGTGGAAAAACTGGGAGCTGGATGAGCGGAGGAAATCTGTAGCATGCGCCAGTCTCTCCTGCCGTCTCCTGCAGACGAGATCACCGAAAAGCAGCGAGGACAGTCAGCTCTTCCCCCGGGGATAAGCCACCATCCCCTCCAGACGCCACGGACTCTAGAAAAGTGAACCCAGCGAGCTGCATGCAACCAGAATTTTCAGCTGATTTGCAATGTGGCCCCTTTAAAAACGCGCTCTGGCTTTCAGCAAATAAACACTATCAGAAAGATTTCTGCCAGAGCGCGCTTCAGCTGCGGTTAATATTAGAGGAAAAGGGGGCCTAATTAAGCCTCGGCGCTATACGGCAATTATCCCACGAAAAGCAAAGCTCGCCGCCGTGTCTTCAAGAGCATTAATCCACAAAATCCTTGATCCGACCGCGCAGAGTAGAGTAGGGCTCTCCAGCGGGCGCGCGGACGCGTTCTTATCCCTTATCGTCTAAATGTGCCAGTCGTCTGCAGAGGATGTGGTCTGCTGGCCGGAGTGAGTCTCGTCCACGGAGCCGGGGAGCAAATCCAGGTCTGAATCTCTCACTGGAGTGGAGTTGCGTTTGTAAAAAAAAAAAAAAAAAAAAAAAAAAAGAGAGAGAGGGAGAGAGATAGAGAGACCCTAGGTTTGCGTCCACACACCGAGCCCGCTGGTTCAGCAGACGAATCCCTTTAGATAAAATAATCCAGCCTCGTATCTCACACGAAGTTTCCGTGGCTGAGTGTGGCAGAGAAGCGAGCCGACCGACTGATCTCGTGGGGGGGTGGGGGGAGGAAAGGGCTCTCTGTCTGTAAATGAGGCGGATGGTTTGGGTGCCCTTGCTCCGTCTCCAGTCTCCAGTGCGCATTGACGCGCCCGGTCACGTGTGTGTCTAGACACCCTGTCGCTTAAAAGAAATGTGATTGTGTTGCGCAAACAACAGATCAAGTAGAGCCCGCTGTGCACGCGTGCGCGTGCACACAAAAAACTAGACAAGAAGAGAATCCCCTGTCTCTTGAAATAAAGAAGAAAAATAAAAATTAAAAAAGTTGACAAAGTTGAGAAAAAGCAACGAAACTGAAACATGTCTGGCTAAAAGGATTGAATAAATCAATTATTTCTCCAAATGATCACATATCAAATTATTAAATTGGTAAAAACTAAACAAAAACAATAAAATGTGGAGTATTTTGTAATTTGACAGAAGTAAATTTAATAGGCTGTAAAAGCAAATAAACTAAATTTAAAATTACAAAAATTGAAGATATATATATATATATATATAGCTTCTTGCCATTAGGCTGATGTGTGCTGTCTTGAGTGTCAAAAGTGAGATTTTATAAGTGGTCTCTTTTTATCACAGCAGAAATGTGCTTGATAATGTGTAAACATATAAGTGAGGCCTTCAAACAAAACCTTTCATCTATTGTCATGGTGACCACACAGGACAGTTTTGCTAAGCCAAACTTAGGAATTTTTATCCCTCTGTCGTGACTGTCAGGCTCCACTGACGCCAAAGGATAGTCGTTGGGTTGTAGGTGAACATCGTTCAAGTGTTTCCTGGTAAATTATTTTATGGTTTTAGTACTATAGTTGAATTTTAAAAGAAGCAAAGAAGAAAAAAAAGAGTGTGCCTGTCAGACAACGCTGGAGGATCTGAATGCTCAGTATCGTGACTGAAACGCAGATGGGAGAGCGCTGCTGCCGCCCCCTGGACGTTATCCTCCAGGAGGCACAAACACACCATCCCTGGGAGTTTGTCTGTCTTAATTATCAGCGCAACCGTTCCCATCCATATTTATCCATCCAGCAGAACAGTCCATTAGCTAAGGACCAATTTCCTCTCTTTCCTTACAGCAGTTTTGTGTGTGTTCCCTGCTTTATTATTCACAACCCATATTTACTCGGACAGTCAAGGGTTTGAGCTGAGCAATTACAGTTTATAGGCCTGTGCGCAGGTTTGACGGCAGAAATACAAAGGCAAACATTTAAATAAGACATTTAGGTTTATCATATCTATGACAACAGCTACTGATATTAAGCTGGTAAAGAAACAGCTGACGTCAACATCTCGTGCTGCAGTCCCCCAGAAAACCTTCTCGGGGGTGTCCCAGCCTCTCTGTTGACTGCTACGAGTCAAATTCAGGAGAAGCTCATGCAGCCCAACTCATGTTTCTCCTATAAATGCGTCTCCTTGGTAGAGTTCCCTCGACAGACAGGAGTCCCGGGGAGGAGGTGCAGTCAGCAGTATGTTAATATGACTGAGGCGCTGCGGGGCATGGGGGGGGGGGGGGGGAGGCGGCAGATAATGACTGTGGCCAGGGTGTGTGGGGTTTGGGGGGGGGAGACACACACGCATGGATGGGGGGGTTGTCAGTAGTTCATCTCAGCATTGTCCCCTGGATCCCCCACTGGCGCCGAGCAGGAGCGCGACGCAGGAGCCCCCCCCCCTTCCCCTCCCAAACGGCGCAGAGGAGCCGTGCCGCGTTTTTAACGGAGTCTGGAAGCAATCAGTCAGGGAAAAAGCCCTGTCAAAGGGATTGTGGAAGTGGCTGCAGCAGTCGCACATTGGTCTCCCCTCCACACGCACGTACACACACGCACGTACACACGCACACACCACCCCCTCCTCCTCCATACATCTCTCTTCCCTTTGTGTGCGCATGAGACTATTTCTCCAGACTCCAGGAAGCAGCCAGTTTTATCTAACCGTTTCCCATCTCAGTCTGGCTCGAGAGTCTGTCTGCAAACTATGGTTGCATAAAGGGGCAGGACTGTTTTTAATAAATACCGCGCGCGTCACCATGTTCAAACCGGGGCGCATGTTTTTACTTGCTTCAAGCCAAATTCCACATCCATCAAAAAAAAAAAAAAAAAAAAATAACATGAAACTGAAAGCATCCCAAATGTCCATGCACGAATCATGCACTTGGTTGGACATTTTTATTCGTGACTCCTAATAAGAAACTGTCATGTGGAGACTGTTTAAAAAAACGACTTGGTTTCACAGATGAGATGAGAAATTCTGCACCAGATCCCTCACTGGGAACGAATGAGAGAATGTCTTTGTCATTAAACACAGGGTACAATGAACTTCTGTGTGGCTTTCTCTCTTTAAAAGTGATCTTAAATAGACGGTACGTCTTGAATGATCAGTTTATGAAGCTTCTTGTATTCTTCTTGTCTTTCCTTGAAAACCAACCCTTATATGCTCGTCTTAGTTTTTGAGGGTATGATCATTTAGTAGGACACTGAGGGCAATGGGGCAATTCTGTACTTAAAATAGGGCTGTTTCATCCTGGGCCACATCATTCCCATGGTTACCGTCTAAGGGTTTATTTCTTTTCTTTCTCAACCATCTGTGTTGTCAGATTTCCCACATGTTCCAGGACTTGATCTATGATGGTGTTTCTTGACAAACTGACATTAAGGTCCTGTTTCTGATCAGGACAAACCTGCTCATATTTAAAAAAAAAAAAAAAAAAAAAAAAAAAGTTGACTCTGAAGGACACTTGGAGTCTTGTAACGTTTGAATTCTTGGTCCTTTTGCTGCTGTTCTTGGTGGCTAATGTTAGCTGGTTTAGCTCCTTATCTGGTGTTAAAGCGCAGCTGCTGTTCTGGGGTGAACTATTAAAACTGAAACTTTTCCTCCTCAAGTCACATGTTCCTGTTCTAAAATGGTGAAATTTTCAATATTATGATTTAAAAAAATATTGTTTTTTTTCCATAAATAATTTCAAACAAAACACAAATCACAACTTTTTACTTGTGCATTTCCTGAAATTGTGAATTCTTCTAAAAAAGAGACTTTTTTTTGTTGTATAATAGTGAAATTTGCAATATTAAATTTTTTTGTTCTAAAACCAAGACTTTTGTTGTGCAATAATAACTTATTTTAAAAGCACAATTGTCACAAAACTGACTTTTTAACTTTAAATAACTTTTTTTTGGGTAGAATATCAATTTTAGAAAAATGGTTACTTTTTGACATAAAAGTACATCAGCCATAAAATTGCAAATTTTGTAAAATTTTAACCATTTTGCCCTAAAATCATGAATTTTGGTTGTTGTTTTTTTATACATTAATTCATTTTTGTTTGTTTATAATTTGAGAGAAACCACATTTTTTTTGACAGAAAATTGCAACTTTTTTATATTGTAAAATCCTGACTTATATGGATTTCTGCATTTATGTTGTAAAATCGTTTGCAAAACATTTGTAAAATTGTGATTTTTTTTTTTTATGTAAAACAGCCAAATTTTTTTTTATCCTAAACTAACTGCTCAACGGTCTCCTGGCTTGCGCCCTTCAGCTGTTATTTCCATTTTTGATATCAATACCAAATCAAACAGGCAGTTGTGTTGGCACCTCTTTATATTTTTTTCACAAAATTTCTAGTGGCAGTAATGTGATTGTCTTTGCACGCATCCGCATCCAGATAACATGAAGTGACTGGCCGGATTTTGGCTTCACATTGAGTTTAACATGTGTGACTTATAATATAAGATTTAAAATTACTGTCTTCAGCACAGAAGATGGCACAGCTTAAAATCTTCCATGAGGGAAGACGAGATCAGATGCATTAAAGGCAAAAGTATTTTTAAATCTACGATGAATGAAAATCTTAACCTTGGTAACTCAGGTGAAGCAGCCAAAGAAAAGAGCTGCTCCTGTCATTCCCAGCTCTCATTTCCACACTGCTCTGTGTTAGTGTGTTCACATAGGTGCTCCATTTGGAACAGAGGCCATGTCTGGACTTTGCTCCTGCTGGACCACTTGTGCTCTCGGTTAACATGTGGCTAACAAGCAGTGCTTTAGCACAGTGCTACCTAAACTGAAACATTTAAAGTTTAATCTGCAGCTGTGCTCGAAGTGACACATGGCTGCAATTTCACAAAAAGCAAGGGGTCAGCTGTTTTACAGTTAAACTCTAAGTATGGACAGAAAGTTTTCGTCCTGTTGGACAGTGGCCACTTTGACTACTGCCCAAACTGGAAGCTACAAATAGGTTGCCTGCCACAGAGTTGTGAAGTATGCTGTGATTTAAAGATTTAGCCTTTGGATTTAGCATTTGGAGTCCATTCACAGTTTTACTTGTTTTTCATAGGTTTTTCTGACTGCGTAGGCTTAAATGAGGGTAAATCTTTACAAATATAAACGCAGCTGAGGTGTCTCATTTTGTTTAACTTTGCATGTATCAGGTTTAAGCAATCATGGAAGAAAAGGGACATTTAGTGGTTGATGTAATGACACCAATCGTCAGTCAACCATTAAAAAAAAGTTTAAGAGGATATTTAGTTTTTCTTGAAGTGAGATTGTGTAAACTTTTTAGTGTTTCAAGCTGCCTTTACACCACATGTTTTTTATGTCTCATTTGGAAGTCAATGAGCATGCTGACGTTAAAAAAAAACAAAACACAAAAACATTGATCAGAGGAAAATCAGAAAGTGATCAGTGTTTACCACCAGGGCAGGCGCGGCTCATATATATAGAGGCTACAGTCCTCAATGAAGTGGTCGCGGGTTCGACTCCCGGCCTGTGCGACCCTTTGCTGCGTGTCCTCCCCTTCCTGTCTATCTCCACTGTCAAGTAAAGGCCACTAGTGCCAAAAATAATCTTTAAAAAAGAGGTTCATCTCTGATGGCAGACAAATATCTAGCAAGATAAATATCTGGAGTTGTCACTGACCCCACATCTGAACATTTGCTGCAAAAACAGATAAGGCTACAATCAGCTGGAGGTTGGCTAGACTGGAAATATTTTCAACTGCTTCGCAGTCTTTGTGTTAAGTCAAGTTATGTTATGTGTTAATTCAGCTATGTTAAGTCAAGGCTTGTAATATAAGTCATGTACTTCCTACGGAGGACTTGATTTGCTCAGCTAGCACAGCCAGAGAGGTTTTAAAAAGACCGAACTATTGCCTTGAAGAACATCTTTAAACTCTATCAAGTGGACTGCAGAGCTAACTGAAGAGACGGCATGCAATGGAGCGAAACTGCAGTCCACCGGAAGAGCGATGATTAAGATTCTAGATAGGAGCTCTGGCCTTTACTAAAATTTATTGACACAGTGACTGCACCCAGACAAGGGGTCATGCATATGCAATTAAAGAGGCTCATTCTGTGTGAATCACGGTGCTCAAAATATGGTGAAGACAGCACACAGGGAGCAGGGTTATTGCTCAGATAGGGATGATAAAAATAAGACAACTTTAATTAAAAAGATAAAGGAGACTTTTTTTTTCACACCACTTCCACATCTGATAGCTTGTCAGGAAAGCGCAAAAACGCCCACACTGGTAAATGTCAGTGCATAATTAAGAAAAGAAAAAAAAAATACAAGAACTTGGATATGTATCATCTTATTACATTGGGGGGGGGGGGGAGGGTTCTCTTTGTCAACTTCTCCAGCAGTAAATCCACTGTCAGGAAAAAGAAAAAGGGGCAAAGCTCTTGTGTTCTCAAATATCCTGTGTGACCAGCGTACATGGCATGTTACAGCACGAAGTCTAACAAAAGCCAACCCTTTTCACACAAAAGATCTGAAAACAAAACCCCCAAACAAAACAAAACTTATTCTGTTGAAGCAATAGAATTCAGTTATTTAGACATCATTTTTCTTCTTCTTTTTTTAATGAGGCACAGTGCACACACGAGGTCTGCCATTTGCATGGAATCAATCAGAAAATCCAGTCGTATATTTCACTCAAGCCTTCAGTTTTCTCATAACAACATGCCATGTCTCCATGACGACTCATATTAACAAGTCGCTGTAGCTGCGTAAAACATAGCGGCAGTAAAAATGAAACATACTTAATAAACAGCAGGAGTTAGATTAGCTCCTTGTTTGTTAGGGTTTAATGGTGTTACAGTGACAGAGCAGTTGTCGTAAACTTGAGAAAACATGATCTTCTGCTCCACTTGAGGCCGTCGTCTCCATCATCGTTGTTGAGGCTGCACCACCACACAAGACTCTAAACCTTTTAGAGGTGAAGCTCTGTTATAACAACATGTCGTTTTGCCATAAAAACTTAAAAAAAAAAAAAAAAAAAATCAGGAAGTGAATGAGATCAGTTGGAAATACCAATATCTAGTAGCAGCTTATAAAGTCGCCTCATGCACTGCCAACCAATATGAAACACCAGATAAAATGATTAGAAATGTTGCTGACTCAAATTTTCCAAACATCCATATTATGGTTCCTAACAAAGAAAAGCATTTTGTGGTGGAAATATTATCGAGAATTTAGGAGATGATGAATATATACCTTCATCAAAGAAGTTGAATAAAATTTCCCGCTGTGTTTTTTAGAGTTTATAAGCCAGATACGCTTCTAAATAGATGCAGAACCCATATGCTGTCCAGGGTGAAGCTCTGATTCTTTATGATTTACTACTTTACTCAATGTTTCACAAGCTTCTGTTTTCTGGACATTTACAAATGATAAGGACAATGTGAATTTATGTGATTAGCTGTCACTGCGCATCATCAACTAAAGGATGTTAAATGACTTCCCATAAGCTTTGTTTGATTCGCAAGTAAATGACTTTCTTCTTCCATAAAAACGTACATTAGGACCACGTATTCAATCATCCTGGCTGATCTAAAACAGGTGAATCGTGTGGATAGACATGAAGATATTTGGCCCATTTACAACATGGTGTGTGAAATGTGCATTACTGCTTTTGTCTTTTTGAAAACTGCACAAGTTTTGGCTGTTTATACCTGACGAGAGCGTGCATGTGAGTTCCACATCTAATGGATGACAGAAATGGCTCAGATGTACAGTGATTCATATTCACTTTTAAAGCCTTTTATGAGATTTATCTGAATGTGAAAATGAGATCATTTGATGCAGTTGAGCTGTAGAGTATGCTGCGCCTTCATGGCCACATACACTCGTATGAGAGAATAAAGCAATTCTTATACAGTTCAGCGATTTCAATAAAGAAAATGAATTGACATTCTATCCAAAGGCAATATAATAATCAGCCTCTGCTCTGTTTATTGAAACTCCTCCATGAAGAGGCTTTTCAGTGAAAGTCAAACATGTCAGTTTCATATTGAGAAAGACAGAAGAGAGAAAAAACTCTTTAACTGTCCACGCACTGATGGGTGTGCGTTTCTCTTTTTTTTCCCTCCTCTCTTTCTCTCAAAGAAGAACTGATCAGTCAGGAGGTGGTGGTTTTACACAGTTTCATCTCTTATCTTAAAACTAAGTTTCCATGGTGACGCAGCGTGTGAAGATGTGAACCAGTTTCAGCAGCATAAGCAGCACACGTGCAACTGTAAATCCTTGATAAATACCATCTTTGTAAATGTTACGACAGAGAAGCATCGGTTTGTGTTATTTACGTCTTTGGACGGTGCCTACTGTTCTGTTTGTCCGCGGCTTTTAGTTTGGCGTGCTAAATAGGCCGACTGTTAGTTCATAACTTCATAACCTGGGGCCTGTCCTGCAGACATTAGTCATTTGAAGGGGACATAAATAAAAAAAAAAAACCTTTTTGTGAGTGAGAGAAGAATGCTTGGGTAACTGGCTCTCATGTTTTTACGTCCTCCCAGTGTCACACGCCTCTGCATTTGCTGAGCGTCTGAACAGTAAGATCAGCTTCAAACAAGGCGCCCTTCATGAACGAGTGACGTAAAGATGGGTCGGGTGTCTGACTCCGCCTCTAAAAACCGACTGCGCTGACCAGAGCTGTAAAGATGTGGTTGGAAACGGAGCTTTTGGACTGTATTCTTGTGGCATTAAAAAAAAAAAAATGTAACAGATACACCATTAATACCTTGGAAAATTTTGTCATCCTTTAAGAAAAAAAATTGTCATGTCTCCTCGTAGAAGAGGAAACTCCTACATGCAAAAGCAATTCCAAAAATTGGTTGTAAACCTTTCAGTCAGGTCAATGGCACATTGATGTTTGGTGATTGAATCTATGCCCCCCCCCCCTCCCCCCCATATTATTTCATTTATAATGCACCATGCATTTGTGCACTTATTGTAAATTAATATGTAGCCAGCCATGATATGCAATTAAAGCGCAATGAACCAGTAGCCCTTTCCAGAAATGTATAACGCTGCTTTAAATTCTGCCCCTACCAAGGTCAAAAGAAAACAAAGGCCTATTTCGTTATGTTTTCCTCAAATCTACATTTTTGCCCACCTTATATCCTCTAAATATCTTGGAAAACTACGGATATTTTAACTTATTTATAAATAAGTTAAAATATCCGTAGTTTCCAAGATCTACAGGGCTTTTTCTTTCGCAGAGCTTGAAGCTTTGTGGGTGAGATTTTGTCTCATTCTACAAATTTTGCATCTTTTAATATGGGAATTTGACTCTCCAAGCCGTTTGAACTGTGGAAGTAGACTGATTTTGAAAGAGGCCCACCTTGCAGCAGGCAGACGTGGTTGGACTGGAGCAGAGCTGTAAAGCAAGGGTTGAGAAGCCGTTGAAATCTATGTCACAGACATTTCTTTAAAGAGGACATCATTTGCCTTTTTTTCCTCTATTTGCATCAAAAGTTGACACAATTTCTGAGGTCTTGATGAAACATTTGAGAGGAGAATTGAATAGTTTTGTAAAGCACTTAGAATTGCCTTTGTGTATGAAATGTGCCATTGTAAATAAATTAGCCTCACCTAATGCTGATATGTTGCATGGCCGTGATTGATTTGAACAATTGAAAACTCAAAACTATAGTTTTAAATTTAGGAACAAAGTATAAAGATGAGGAAATAAAAGCAACTTTAAGTAACGTGTTTCCTAAGGTGAGCTGACCAGAGGTTGTTTAGTGACGAATAAGAATCGCAGTCTGTAAAGATAAGTTAACTGGTTTCTTGCAGACATCAAGATCATGCCAATCCCTCCATCTTGTCTTTATATCTTTTTGTTTTGTTTTGTTTCCATTAAAAAGGTCCAGCCCACTCAGACACTGTTTTCATTCCACTGGAGATTTACAGGACAGTCGGATGTTTGCGTGCGCGTGTTTACCTTTATTTTTAAATCTCAACGATCAGCGCTGTTCTCATTCTCGTCTCTTGCTCTGACCTCATCCTAAAACTGATGAGCCTAAGGATTTCCCTCTGTTACTGTGGTAATCAGTCATATTAATGAGTTCCAGGTCGCGAGGGGCAACCAGTGCTTTAGTAAACCAGTGCCCTACTTTCTATATCGCTTGGAAAAACTGATCTGGATGTGACCTCTGATTCTGGAGTCACAGTGCACCGGTAGTCAACACAATCTCACCTAGACCTTGAGGCGAAGGTACAAACATTGTGTTTTTATGAAGAAAAAAAAAAAAAAAAAAAACCATCCCAGGATCCCCTGCTCCATCCATCTTCCCTCTGCCATCTGAAACGGGAGCCGATGGTAAGGTGACCCTGCACCATCAAGGAACAAGGACAGCCATGTCACTTTGTGGAAACCTCGGTTCAACCATCTGGCACTAGGATAATAGAGCTGGGAGCAGGTGAAAGTCAGCGTGGAGAGAGCCAGCCTCTCAGTCTCATCCAGCATGCGAGTGTCACCTTAACCTACCGTCGACCCCATGCTGAAAATGAGCCATTCTTTACATCAAATTGCATCCATTATATTGTCCTTGAGAGTAAGAGAATTTCAAGCATGAAAAGCATCACAATGGAGCTAAAATGCATGAAATTCTCTTGGGATGTGGGAGCTCCAGTGGCACAGTGGGTGCCATTGTGTTGTAAACTTTTCCCCTCTGAAGCAATACACCGCCTCTGTAGCCATGACAATAAAAAAAAAAAAAAGGACATATGAGACACTTTCAATACTTTTAGGGTGTTTATATTCTGTGATACAGATAGTGTGTGACAGTTGGGATTTGAGGCAGATGTTTTTTTTGTCTTGCTGACTGTGCAGAGGAAGGAAGAATAAGCAAAGGAAGCAGTGAAGTCCACAAAGAAAAGAAATCCATGGATGTATGCAGCAGCTCTAACGCCGGGACTGAAGCCAAGCCGTTTGGTAACATGAATAAAGCCGAGGTCTTGATTGAGCTGATATGGTAGATCACTTCTGTATTATACCTCTGTTACACAAATGATCAACTTCTGTGACGGACCGACAGCCTGTACAGGTTGGACCCTGTCCGTCCCCCAGTGAGAGAGAGAAAAAAAGTTTCTTTTTGTTCAAAATGCTGCAAAAGGTTCAAAATATGGTGTGCAATTTTTCAGGAAATCTGTTCCATGTAGCAACGAAGATCCCTGTGGTCATAAATAGGAATGATCACATCCATCCACAGTTGATGGATGGATGGATGTTCACCAGCAACATAGCGTCCCGTGTCCATCGGTGTCCACGGGACACCGTCTCAGCTCAAAACCGGCATGTAATTAACAAAACAGAACAAAACAAACAAAACTTGCATGTAATATTTCCAAGAGAACCCCAAAGTCAAGCCCCAAGAGGCAAAACAGAAGACATAGATACACTGGATGAAAGTAAGGACTGTACCCACTTGTTGTAGTCTTGCGTTAACCTGCAAAGAAACCCGCGTTGTGTAATCAGATCTTTTAATGTCAAGTTCAATGATCTTAAAATGGAGAAATAGTAGTACATTAAATGAACATCAGTGCGAGTCGTTCACTCTACTAAATAACCAACCAACACTGATGCTGCTGGGATTTCAAATTTTTATTGAAAGTTCTATTTTCAAAGGAACTTTTCCACAAAATGACTGGTGTTGTCATGTTATATGCAATAATAAAAAGCCACTTTCCCACCTTGAAATCGTCTTTCTTTTTCTCAGCAGTTGTTACTTTGGTACTACCACCATTTACATTTAACGGTATTGAATATATATATGTATAAAAAAAAAATATACATGAAAATAAATAACTTAGGTTTTCTAATTAACCATGCAAATGAAGTAACAAATTTCAAAGATTGCCGTTATTGTGAGTAACAGGGCAGGTGATTTACCGTCTGTCCCAGTTATTTGCCTTGGCTTACCATTCAGAAAGATGCAAAAGACGTGCTGAAGTCAAGCAAACGAGCTGGAAGCTACGATGAAATCACATGTATCAGAGTGATGCGGACTGCTAATATTATCCAGGGACTGAAATTACGCTTTAATTAAACTGTTCTTGGATGTGGGGTATTAAACATTCAGCAGCACTAACTCCCACATATTTCAACTTGACAGAGGATAGGACTTTCCTCTGGTGATGAATTCTCCTCCTCTCATTTTGTTTTTAAACTTATTTTGACAAACACAAACCCTCTCTTAAAACATGCTGCACTCAGAACAATGTGTTTAAAAAAAAAAAATGAGGATCATATTTAAAACTCAGTATAAGACAGATAATCAAATGTAGGTTGTGCCTTTGAAGATGTGCGCAGCAGTAGATGGATGTTAACCAGTGTAACACTTTGGGTGGGTGTTTTCAATGACCTTTTTCTTTGTAAGCGTGACAAAAATGAAGGATTATCCATCGCCAGAGCTCAGAGCCTCGCCACAACTTCAGTTGGTATATGCTGTCGAACAGGAATTCACTACAGGACTGAGCGTGCATGAGTGGGAGCCACTGCGTGCACTGTTAACCTGCACAGATAAAGCTTCACAGTGTAGAAGCAGAAGGGTTACTGTGATATGAGGAGGACAGAGGATGTGCTGCATAAAAAGGAACACAATCCTGTACAAGGTTGAGGCACTTTCAAAGCAGCGTGCACATACTTACAAAGGTTAATGCACACACAGACATCCACACCCAAAACACACACACACACACACACACGCCCGCGCAGGCCATCAGTCTTATCTTCTGTGCTGAACGGGGATGAAGACGCAGGTTTTCAGCCAGAGTCCATGCTGAACAGCTCGATGCCATGAGGGCTCCAGTAGAGGCCGACGCCAGAGTTGAAGACCAGGGACCAGACATAAGGGATGAAGAAGTCCTCTGGCTGGTCTTCCTCCACATACTTAAACTTGAGCTCCGGAAATTTCTATTCACACAAAAAAAAGAGAGAGGAAATGGTCAAAATTGCAATATTTTTGGTGAAAAACAGATTTTTTTTTTCTTGTTAGATCGATAGAACACATTTTCTTCACAGCATCAGATCCCTGAAACTGAACCAGCACCTGTGTGGAAATTTAAGTCAGTAGAACGCTCTTACCTGTGTTCCACAAACATTTATATGAAGTTCAGGTGAGCAGAAAACTGTGCTTTGCTACTGGAGGCACTGTCAAAGGTGATAGTTTGAAACGCCACATCTACAAGTTTGGCTGCAGATGACTAAACACTCCACAGAAGCACAGAGCTGTAAAGTGGAGAGAGCTTTTTTTTTTTTTTTTTTTTGTGAGTAAAATTTCTATTTGATTTTCCCCACAGACAGCGATGCATGACTCACAGCTGGGGTGCTACTGCAGCTCGGATGAACATGAAAAGCTCCCAGCTGAATTATCACCACAACGGATGAAAACAGGTTTGGAGAACGTATGGACAGAACGCCGAAAGATATATATCTCATCCGTAGCTGCGGCTCTAATTAGTTTCGTGACACATGCTGGCGTGTTTTATTTTTAACAACTCAATTAAAATGCAGGCCTCTCATAACGGCCTGGGTGTGGTCAGTGCGAGCAAATAAATGGTTTGAGGCGGGCGCGATTGTAATACTGTGCATGTCAGGGTTGAAAAATGCAAACATTTACAACATTTATCTAATCTGTTTAATGAAATCGCCACGCAGTTTTTTAACATTTTGTTGCTATGGTGACCTACAATCCTACGATTGCGGAGCCCGATTCATTCATTTTGAACCAGTTCCCTCGAATCCTTTCGGCGCTTGCTTGTGGTTTATGCACATCTTTGACGGTACAAGCCCTGCAATCAACGGGAGCATTTCTACCCAATTATATTAAGAACAGATTTTAAGTCGATACCGTATAAGACGTCTGAAGGGTGTAATGACAAGTTCATGTAGAAACTTCACATCAACAGTTCTTGTTTGATGTACGCACAATGCTCCATGGTACTGAGTTTAAGGACGGATGAAAAACTTCACTGCAGGAAAAAAAAAGAGCTAATTTTAGCAGATCTCCCGTTTGGTTTTATGGAATATAATCATGGTGGGTTGTTAGGAGGCTGTTCTGACCAGTGAATACTAAGTTTTGTGAAAGATGTTAAAATATGCATGAACCACCATGTAAGCTCTCTATATGTTAGAGCTTCCCATCATTTCAGTACTGGGCAGCTAAATACGGCCGTAAGGTTTTCACTTGAATGTGTTCAAAACACGGAGTTCAGTTTCAGTGGTTTGATCGCCTTTTAATTACTTTGTTCATCCACCCTCCTGACTCACAAAGAAATCTCTCTCAGAAATCTGCTGCGAAGGTTAAAACTGTTCAGCGTACTTGAGGCAAGCTCACGAGATGGAAAAAAAAAAAAGAAAGGTAGATGGAGTTTCTATCTGTTGCATTCCCAGAGGAATGAATGAAAGCTGGTTAACTTGCATGCAATTAAACATGTTCCATATTTTGTCTTTTTGGCATCAAACAAAGCATTGTATAAAAATACAACAATACATACTAATTACAGTAAGAATTAGAAATAAAGATCTGCTTCTAATAAAAGCCTGGTAACCAACTGAAGTTAAATTAAGGCCTGGCAAATTAGAGCATTTCAAATTGAGACGCTGGTCCTCGTTCAAGTTCTGGGGCTGCTGCATTTTCTCATGGCAGCCTCCATACCACTAAAACCAGGACGTCTGCTTCAGCAAAAATGCTTATTTTGTGTAAATATACATTCAATCTGTCAATTACAGACGCTTTTTTTTTTTTTTTTTGGTACCTTGCAACAAGGCCACGGTGCAACAATCAGAGATTAAAATTTTATTGCTCAAAGTCGGTCCTTTTTTCTTTTCTTTTCTCTTTTTTGTTTGCTCTTCCCACTATCAGCACTTTCTCTCCTCACTTGCTCTCCAGCTCCTCGCTCAACCACTGCAGCTCACAGTGTGCCTGTGTCTTCTCAGCCGACTGAGTCAGACAAAAGTCGCTTTGAACGTCGGGTTTACAAACATTATCAATTATTTCTGTGGAAGAAACTTAAGGTTGACAAATTTGTGGGCTCCTGTGGATACCAAGCGTGAGACACAGACAGTTGATATCAAAAATACTCCTAAGTAATGCTGTTTTTGAGGGTGAACTTTTTCTCCCGGAGGCTTATTTAGCTCCTGATAAAAAAAAAAAAACAAAGTAAACACTGTGACAGGGTAACTCTGAGCTCAGGGTCTATTTTCTACATTTTTACAGACGAAACATGTTTTTATAATTAATAAGCGCAATGAAGCTCTGATATGATTTAGACAGAACGCCAGAAATAGTACAAAAGCAAAGAAACCAATTTCATACTGACAATTCCATTTCTATCCCATTATGGACATATTTTCATGTAAAATGCTGCCTGGAATATGTAATCAATTGACCTTTAGATGATGGTCTCGCGTTTATAAAGATACTGAGCTCCTCTCATGAGAAAAACTGTTACTGAGAATATGTTTCTAAAGAAATGCATGCACACCAGTAAGACCAAAGCAAGCGTCTGCCAGACCACCGAACAGCAGGTAGGCAGCAGAAGAGAAGAGCATCAATAATACAACGGTAACTCATTACACCCTCTGTCTACACATGCACGTATGTGCACATGCACAGTCCAGTAATCAGTTTGCGGTGAAAGACAGACGCTGTGGCCTTTATGCGACGGGCCCAGTCTGCTCTATTGAATCTTGACTGACTCTATTCACAGCCACACTATCGGTATCATAATGACACAGACAGAGGGGCTACGGGGTCACAGGCCATATGCCAGGCTACTGAGATTAGACCACACACACCACTGCCATTGTGACGGCCACACACAATGTACACACTGTATTATCTGGCTAGTATTTATGTGCAGGTGACTTTTCTCATAACCTACCACCTCATGAAATGTTCATATGACACTGATGGTGACTGCTGTTCAACCCAGGCTTCTTCTTTTTTTTTTTTTTAAACCTGTTAGTGCATTTTTCATTTTAATGTGAAATTGCTTTTATTTCACAGCCTTAATGATTTACAAGCACAAGGGTGCCAAAACATGTGGCTGCGGAGGAGATTAATGTACAGTTGTAATTGTGATGATATATGAAACTTCGCCAGTTATGCTAATAAGCTCATTAAAATGATTAAAGCATTACTCAACAAAAACTGCGATGTGCACGTTCTGTCAGCGAGCGTAGGATTAACGCCTATCTTAAAGCATAAAGGAGGAAAATTCCTTCACTTTGACATGCAAAACTATCACATATAATTTAATGCACACAAAAAGAAACAACCAACAAGCCAACATCTGCATGAAGAATATGCGATGTAAACTGAAACATCATATGACTTTAACAGCAGCAGCAGATTATAAACTGGCTCCATGCTCTTTCACAGCCATTGGAAATAAAGTGCACCACATGACCTCGGCACTTTTTTTTGCACCTCATTCACATATATCATCCTGGCTTTCATCTTCATCTCCTTACAGGAAGCATCTCTACTGTACTGTGTCATAGAAATCCTGTTAAGACATGCCCAAACAAGAGGAGACATTATTTTCACTACAATCTTCTGTATTGTGTTGAATGTTCCTGTTTACTTTCATGCTAAAAATGAGAAATTTGCTTGATACCACACTCGTGTTTAAATACAGAGCTCCAATCAGAGCACGGGCTGCAAATGGCTGGTAATGTCAAGGCTGGTGTTAAGATGTTAAATCAGCAAGCATGTCCAAAGTTCACGAACAAACACTTATTTGTTAAACGCTTCTAAATGACAGGTTGTGGTTTTGGAGACCAGACCATTTCTTGGCTGGAAACGCTGACTTCCTTGCGTCTCTGCTAATTTCCTGGCAAACCTCATGTAGACAACGAGACTCCTGGAAGTCACTGGTTCCAGTCAAGAAGAAGTCCAACAACAAAAAAAAAAAAAAAAAGCCCCACTCCTTCCCCATTTCCTAACATAAGCATTTTAAGTAGAAATAAAAAAAAAAATAACAAACAAACAAGTCAGTAAATAAAGATCAGTAAAGCACGCAGTATATTGTCTCAAAAACCTCAGAATGAAAAAGTAGTTAAAGGTAATGTGGCTTGTGATGCAGAAGCAAACATCCCCCCCCTCCTCCAAACATGGGTTTATGTAATGACAACAGAAGAAAAAAAAAACAAGAAGGCAGTAACAAAAAAACCCCCATGAACATCTAACCACTTCCATGAGACACCGAGTACAAAATGAGAAAATAGAAAAATGACTTCTGAATCACAACGGTCACCGCTTTTCCACTTCCATAATGGACAGAGCCACAAGGGGGATTTTGTACTACGGGACTGCGTGCTTTCTGGGAGAAGTAGAGCATCTCCAGTCTGTGACATCCCTCCATTAATACTACGCATGTCTCTTATTCTTTCTACTCTGTGGCTTTTTCTCCTTTACATATCCGCTGTAACTCTCTGTTGCCTTCTCTCTCCTTCCCCTCCTCTGTTTTGTTCTCAGTCTCTGCTGTCTGGGCCCACTTGGCCCGGGATCATATCAGCTAGTTCTGGGCCCTGGTGGGTCAGGCCCTCGCCCCTGAACACAGACTGACTGGCTGGGCTCATATCTCCACTCAGGACTTTGTGTTCCCTTTTCCTCCTCTGCACGCTGCTGTGCTGTCAGAGCTCAGCCAGACAGAGAAGAATGTGTCTAGGGAGCAAATATGAACTTGGAACACACAAACACCCGTTCTCACACAGCCACTGAAAGGTTATATTTCAAAATACGACATCAAAATACTAGTCTTTGATAAAGCTCACAGTCTAAATTATTTCATTCGAAATGCTGCATTTCGCGTAAACTGTGTGACTGGTGCTGTAACTGACTTTAATTCATGGTTCACACAGAGAAAATGACAGTAAATCCACCCACCCATTTTTCCTAAGAGTTTGTTCACTGTTCTGATAACCTGAAGTCTGGAGAGGAGTCTGGAGTTTTTACTTTTTATTTTATTATTATCAAGACTAAATAAAAAAAATTAAAAAAAAGCATCCAGCTCCTCGGCATGGGTGCAGTCTGCTTTTATAAAATGTAACACGGATCTTTTTGGGTTCGTAGAAGACGTGCATATTCAAAGTGCCGAGATAAGGAGTACAATTACGCAAACTGCCCTGATTGCCCTAATTTTGAGCAGCGTCAGATCAGTTGTAAAGACAGATTGTATTGTATACACTCTGACACAAGTATCAACATTTCTGAAATTCCTCCATTTATCTGCGAGAGGCTTTGCATATCGAACACGTCGATAAACTGACTTTCCAGCGTGTGGGAAAGTAGCAATGAGCAGCCATCAGCCCTAGGAAGGCCCAGGTACTGAGTAACAGCTGGCAACTACCCCCCCCCCTCCTCCCCCCGACAACGAGGAGCCACAGAGTCTGTAGTTCTATCGCTCCTCAATAAGGCAGATTTCAGCAGGACAAGCTAAACAACACATTCCAGAGGCAGCGCCGCTCAGCCTCACACACCCTTTAACAACACACAAACACAGAGCCAGGAGGACACCGTTGAGTGACATGGGGGCTGAGGGGTGTCCCCCGGGGTATTTACCACCTTATTTTATCCCTTTCTTTCAGCTGGGGTCTATTGTGTGTGATCTTGTGTTTGACTCACTGCTTTTAAGTCCCTGACGTGAACAGGGTTTTTGGAGTTTAGTGTCAACGGCATTTCCTCCACTTAAAGCAACAGGGATCTGTTCTGTCAGTGGAGTCTAAACAACATTGTTTTTTTTTGACAACTGTCAGCTCTTCCTAACCTTCCAGGCATCAGATTTAAACAGTGTAAACGCTAAGGTTGAGAAATGGAGTATTTAAATGTGAAAATGGCCTGTGTTCAGCCAAATAATAATAATAATTCTCTCTCATAATCAAAGTAAAAGCCAAAGCTTTGTTTTTTTGCTTTTATCCTCTATTTTTTTGTGCGTCTATTATAAACTCATGGTATAAACATGCAGTACATACAGGTCAATGATCATAACCATAATTTGTGATAATATCATCGATTATCAGATAGGATGACATATAAGATGAATGATCAGACACCAGATCCACTCATATGGTTTTGTTTTATATACAAGTTTTGAGACGAAACCCATCTTCTTTTAAGTGGACATAGATTCAAAAATGATTGCAGTTCATAACATTAAGTCTGAAAAATCATTTCAAATGACCACTGACATACACAATGAATTTGGAAACCATAAACTTCGACTCCACTCAAAGCAAATACAGTAGTGTACTGGAGCATTAATCATCATCAGATGAAGTCATGGCAATGAAAATCAAGTAACCAACACATGAAGGATGAAATCAGAAAAGACATATAGGCCTTTTTAAATGCCTTAAGTGAAACAGTAAAAAAAAAAAAAAAAGAGGGAAGTCTTCCTCATTTCTTTTCAATAGTCTCAGTTTTTACCCAGATGGAGCTGACACACAGTGCTGACCTCCTCCAGCTTTTCCAAAAGTCTTCATTACAAAGGTCCTGGAATGCAGGAGTGGTTTGGCACGCTTTGTGCAACTATAGCAAAAGGAAAGCATTTTAAAATTAAAGTGCATGAGTTTAGACATAGACGTACTCACTACGAAAGCAGAGGTGATAATGTTGGAGTGTGAATCTGATGGTGGGTAATTTTACACATTTTTTTTTTGTAACTTTACCGTCTAGACAATATTGTCTGGACCTTGTCACTTTTTTCAGCATGTAAACAGCAGCATGTACACGACAACATGACAACCCCTTTGAGCTGCGAGTCATCAGCATTCACTATTTACTATGACATGTGACAAAGTTGATATAAAAACAGGATCTACAACAGATCAACATAAAAAAAATTCTATAAAATGTTCATGTGAAGTGTCCATCACTTTTCAAGTAATCCTACAAACATACCGACTAAAAACAGACGCTCCAATAACACCAGATGATGTTTGGCAGGGTGGTTTTTACACAATCCTGCTCACAAACAGAACAAAAAAAACAAATGGAATCTATCTCAGGCCTTAACCTCAGCTCATTTTTTTTGATGGAAAAACAAAACCAAACCAACCACATAATCTCTTCAGCAGAGTTAATTACTACAGAACAGAATAACACTACCTAATGAGAAGCCAAGATTAATAACATACTTAGCCTCCAATTGCTTTTTAGAGGACTGAACATCTTCACGTTTCTTTCCTGCTATCCCTCTCCTTGAAGGGACTACTAATTGAGACACCAATACTCTTTTATCTGAGTAATTCCCAACTCATTGATTATTCCATACAACATTAATCTAACCTATGGATTCTCAGACTGGTGACTGAACAGCAGGATGAGCTCATAAGATGAGGGGAAGCAAGTGGAAGAGAGACAGCTGTTTATTTGAGCGATGGAACCATGAGATGGCATGGACTTCTCCCAGAGGAGATATCGGCCCGATCTTCTTTTTGCTTCATGTCACCCAGTGGAACTGGAAAGCACTCAGACGGTAGGAGAGCGAACGTGAGGACTCAACAGCACTTTCACACAGCCTGGCTGCACACTTGCAGGAGGACGCACACTGTTACATGACCAAACTCAGTAATGGGTACCCAAAAATCCAAATGCAATATAAGATAATGCACATTAGTGCATGTACATGTATTCCAGCTGGCTATGTGTGTGTGTGTGCATGCTACAGGTGCAACACTCATGACATGGCAGGATAATCCACATGACTCTATGAGTAATTCTACTGCTTTATGGTCAATTGCAACATTAGAGCTCCGAGGTGCTGACTGAGAGGGAGTCAGAGAGCCCACGTGGACCCATTGCCACGCACCATCCTTCTTCCACATCGGCTAGCGAGACAAATGCCTTGCAGCCAGTCGCCGAGTATAGAACATGAAACACATGATGAAACATGCAATTAAGAGCATCTCGCTGGTGAGGAGCTGAATGTGGAGACCCCTGGTTACATATTTCCTCACTGATTAATGGAGGAGCACGGGGAGGTGACCGCACCCGCTCAGAGTGCCGGGTAACTAGGCGCGATGGCAGATTCATGTCTCTGCCCACCCCCCTCCCCAAATTATGAGCCCATGACAAAGTGCCCCCTAGCTTCCCCATTCCATCTCCTTGAAATGTCATTACATGTTCACATGCAGCAGGCCAACAGAGATGGAATGAAGATAAGCATTAATGCTAATGAGAATTGGGCTTTGGTCTTTTGTCTCAATTCCCAGTTGTTTCTCCTGTCTGTCCCTTGACCCATATCATATCCCTATCCCATACCTCTCCTCACTCACCCGTCCAGACAAACTCATTCTCTTTTCTTCACTTACCCCACAGTCATACAACATGCTTTAGAGTCTTTGACAACACACTGGACACACTACACATGCACCAATATGGAGACAGCTTTAGCTCTTAGCTTTTCTTAGACAGCTTTATATTTCACGGTTCTTCTCCTCTGCGCTCTGCCATTCCATCTGTCAGTATGCTGTGTGCGCAAATTACCTTTAGTCTGTCTTTTGGCAGGGCCTGTGCTCCTTTCATGATGACCTCCTGAACCCTCTCAACTGACAGGTCACTTCCAGCCTGCTCCAGACGCTGACTGAAGAATCCAATCACCTTAAACATTACAAAACGGGAAACGCAGCAGATCACAGAACTGCAAAAAACACACTTTTCTTGATAGAGATGGTTTGCAAAACATTGTGTTTGGAAGTAGACACTTTGTTTACGAAGTAAAGCATAAAATTATGAAGATGTGGTATGCCATTATTTTTAGATTTTTTTTTTAATTCTTTCTCTTTGAGAATGCAGATGAATTGGTAAGTGGAAAATGTTAATTTTCTTATGTCTTCTGGATTGATAAGGCCATTGAGAGTCCTTTATCTCATCACCTGTAAATCAAGCTCTGACTTGGCAAAGAAACCTTGTCAAAGATGTTGTAGTGAGAAATCTGTCTGGATTCAGTGTACATCACTTGATGTAGTGGCTAATCTGAATGACGCAGTGACAAACCTTAACTTAACAGAGGCCTGTATCTGAATGACACTACAACTGCGTTAACAGATTAATGAAAGCATTAATGTTACATACACAAGGTCTAAAAGGAAGTTCTGATGAAAAGACTGCTACACCAATTACACTCTTCCTGTTGAACATATGGCCAGTAACATTTAGCTTAGCTAAAAATCTGGAAATAGAAAAGAAACAGCAACTCCACTTGTTAAAGCACACTCTAACCTAAAAGACTTTCTTCTCCAGCACTTTCACATAGTTAATAAATGCATACTATGCATACTTATGACATACTTATTTGTTCATGTTGTTATCACACACTGAATTAAAAAAACTGGTACATATGTAAAAGGAATAGCAGACAAATAAACTTTTTTATATCTAGTACCTAGTAGCAGTAAAATCAGTGCTGGTCTTTAAAATCCCTCCTGTTTCTGTTTAAAAAAAAAAAACACAAACAGAACCTTGATCTCATAGACATTTAAAACCAACTCTCAGTTCCATCGTGAAACTCACCGACTCGTTTAATCCCACTGTTTGGAGGCTGTCACATTAATATTTCAGACGCCACACCCAATCTCATGTCACATGGGACAATATGAAGATCTGAGAGCAAAATTACATAATTCTATGTGGATTGACGTAACAGAGCTAAACTCTAAACAATAATGGTGCTGAACGTTCCAAGTCTTTTTATGTGTCACAGAAATTACTGTTAAACCATCTTAGTTAATGTGTTTTTTTTTTTGGTGTGTGTTTGATTTGAGAACATATTGCTGCTTCTGTCAACAGACAGATGTATCCACAGGCTTTCATGTTCCTTAGCAACAGCAAATCTCACATGAAAATGTTTTTGTACTGTGCTTGCGTGTTACAATGAGACTTATATTATGATTTATTTGACAATTTAATAAGAATAATTTAGACCAGCTGCATATAAAGATTGGAGGTAAATCTCTTTCAGATCTTATTCAGAGGAAATGGATTACAAATTTAACCTAAGGCTTTAAGTTTTTAAATTTTTTTTGTTTCTTTAAATCTCACATAAAAAAAAAAAAGCCTTTTAACTTGAGCTCAAATTATTTGATGGCCCCTGGGTCAAGGCTCAAACAAGAAATCAAGGAAAGTGTATTTTGTGTTGCTACTACTGCGGCTGGGTCCTTTTTAGTAGGAATTTTTGGGACACCCCGCCCCCTCCAAAAAAAAAAAAAACCAAAAACAAACAACCCTATCAAATACTGATCAATTCTAATAATCTTTTTTTTTTTCAAACACAAATGCATCTAAAGGCAATTTTTCTTTTTTGCTCATGCTGTAATTCAAACAAACCACAGTGCACACTGGCAGTATGGGTGTGGTGTGCATCTCCATCTCTCTAATACTAATCTGTTCATTAAATTAAAGGTCTCCCTTGCGAGGTTAAATTAGAAGAGCAAAGAAGTTGTCTCTCATCCTGCTGGCATAGAGAAAGCTTTGGAGAATAGCCTTAGGGTTGCTGACTTTACCGCGGGTTTCTAGCCAACATAGATGGCGATGCTCGCAGCTGGCCCCATCCTCCACATCCAAAGACCAAATATTAATTTTCTCATCTCTACATAACTAATATAGCTACGGATGACGGCTCTCTGTCAATCGCTCCCTTCGCCTCCCATTGCACCAAAACTCAATAATTATTTGGGAAAGAGCCTTCTGACACAAGGGAACTGACTGATTTATTGATATTGCTTTCTTTCACAGGGCCTGGTTTTCCATCCTCTCCATGTTAATGTAGCAGTTTGCGTATGTTGCAGTCCAGTTCAGCTTTTTTGAACAACTCCCAGCAGGCAGAGAAAATGAAAATCTATATACCCTTGGCACCAAGTGCTGAGATGTCTGTGGTTCTTTAATTCCTGATATTTCGGGCCACTGACCGTGTCAAGATTCTGCATGATGTCCTGAAAGGAAGGGTGCGTCCTGAACTGCTCAAAGAGCTCCCTTTTGTAGAGCAGCGCGTACACAAGGTTGGGGTTGTGGTGTAGAGAGTTGCACAAGCAAGAGTTGATGATTTCTAGCATCATACGGATCACCTCCTCAATCACATTCAGGTCCTGGGCCTGGGGGAGAGGGAAGATGTAAAGGTTAATAGGTTTGCTAGCACACTTGTTTCACTTATTATAGTGTTTTTAAATCATTGCCTCTTGATAAACTGCATCAGCGGGGGGAGGATAGAAGAAATGGCAGAAGGAGCGAAAGAAGGATAAAGGCAATGGAGGAGAAATGTCAGCCTAAGTAAGTCTTAGCTGTGGACAGAGAGGTGATCTTATAAGCCACAGATCAGGACCTGTCACAATGCATTTCCTCACAGGGTTACAGCAACTGTCACTAATGACAGGTGACAGTAGAGGATGAGAGGTTTGTGAGAATAGCAGAGATAGAGATGGAAGGACCAAAGTGGCTGACATGGCATTTATAAAGACTAGATAGGCTTAAAAGAAAAAGAAAAAGAATCCAACACATAATCCTCTGTACAATGTTGATCTGTGAGATTTAGGAGTGCTTGTAGACTGATTTTGATGCCTTTGGGTAAGGTCCAGTTAGACGTTTCCGTTCTTCTCAGTGAAAACACTGACCTAACCAGCTGCTGGCAGTAACTTCATGTATCATGTATGACTGGAATCTTTGGGATTTTGTACTTGTGTTATGACTGTTACTGAGTTAGTTATCAGGCTACTCTTGAGGATTGTGATCATTTTAGCCAACCATATGAGTTCCTTCATTTCGCACCATTCAGTAACTTTTTTTTTTCTTTTAAAGCCATCCTCAGGGAGAATCATCTCAGAGAAAAGAAGCCTTTCAGAAATCTAATAAAGACTGAGGTCGGTGTACTCATGTAGTCTACATGAACCTGCGCGAGACTGTGAGGGCATTAATTTTAAATAACTGAAAGGAAAAAACACCCACATGAACCTGAAAATAACGGAATAAAAAAAAAAATTGAACTGAGCAGAGAAAGAGCACCAACCTAACAATGATGCTTCACGAGGGAACAAGCAGCTGTGGACAAAAACAGCAATAATCAGAGTAAATGTAACTGCCTGTTTTTTATTTACAATGCCCGTCTCAGTGGAAAGAATTTCTTTCTCTAGTGACATTATTAAACATATTGAGACAGAATCAACCAAATGATAGTGGATGTTATTCAGAAACTGACTCAACTGAGAAGCCGTTTATGGCAGCATCAAGTATCTGTGTCAATCTCACTCCTTGGCGAGTGAGACTGACGCGCTCGGCATGGAGTGAGAAGTGAATCTTACTTGCGTGAAGCCTTAGATTTTTAGTTTCGCTGTTCTGGTAAGTTTGCTAGAACTACATCAGTAAGCCTGTAACCTTAATAAGACTGAAGCCAGGTGGCAGCTTTTCAAATTGCAACATGCTGGTTCAAGGAAAATTTCTTCAGTTTCTAAAGGAAAGTTTTCCCAAGGTGTATAATTGCATCAGTCAATCTGCTCTAAAAGGGGAACTTATGGTTTAAGAAAGACAGATTTTATCTTGTCCTTTAGTTACTGTGTTCATAACAATATGTCTACAAGCCAGACAGACGCCAACGGGACAAGATAAGGTTCCGCCTGGCGTCTTCCATGGTGGCACACAGGAAGAAAACTGCAGAGACCGTGGGAAAATGATTAATCTTCAAGAAATTTAAAAAAAAAAAAAACAGAAGACAATAAATTGGCAAATGCAATTCAAGTGGTGATTCAAGTGACTCATTTTCAGCAGCGTGACAACTAGTGGCAGACTATCGTAAAAGCTATCAATTAACAATGGTATTTTAGATAAGAACCCCAGATGACGAAGCTTCCAGACTCATCCAAAAATACAAAATAAACCTCCCTCCATCAACAAAATGAATTCTGTTTGTTTGTTTTTTAACCCTTCATTTGGCAAAAAGCTAAAGACTTATAAATAAGTGCTTTAGAATTTGGTAAAGATTTATTGCAGTGGGACATAAAACAGTGCACCATTGGCTGCTTAGAAGCTTAACATGCAACACTGACCATATTGTTTTATACTGGCCTTAATCTACAAATAAGTAGTCCGTATCAACTGCATCTTCAGCTGAACAGAGCGACATGGTTGGCTGGTCAACAGTTAAGAAGAGGCTGAGTCTAACAAAATGCAGACTAAGAGATCACAGGAGTCAAGTACGTTTAAAGTAGCTTAAGCTAATGCAATAGAGTTCTCATGAAATCAGCCTAATGGTGACCAAACACAACACACATTTTGTGACAGGTTTTAGTGCAAATAATAAATCTGTGTGGTTAGAAACGGTCACAAGCAAACGACTGTGCATGACTATCAAAAAGTAAATTATAAATGCTGCCATGATTGATACTGCAAATATGAATGATCAGATTTCCCCGTAAGCTTCGTCAGTGAGCTAACCAAAAAAATTCAGCCATTTGTAAATATACTGTTCACATCTGAGCTCTTAATAATGTTCCACATCGAAACGTCACCTCACTCCGCAAAACAGATCTACAAGACTGGATGCTTTAGTGATATCTACTGTGATGGTGAGAATCCAGTGCAGAACCCCCCCCCCACCTGTAAAAATGCAGATTCAAGCTTCCGACCCTGCAGGTATTCTTCACTGTGCACGAATTAGTCAAGCTTTATGACAAAAATATGATTCAAAACTCTTCTTGGCACATATTTCAAAACCTTCAATTCGCCCTTACAGATTATTGTTATGACAACCATTGTTTTTTTTTTTTTGGACAATGACTTGTTTTGACCAAGATTTTTGAGATACCATATTCAACACAGGAACCTGGCGAGACTGCTGCTCTGAGCTGAGATTCCACCTCCAATCTGGGCTGACCATCTGTAACAGCAGTGCATGTGGAAGCATTTTATATTTCATCTCCAGTGCCCTGCTTTGGAAACTAGTCCTTATCTTATAAATAACTTTGCTTACTGTGCAGCTCTCCTAAAATCGTGCACAAGGATACACACAATGAGCCCTTTAAAGTAGCCAGGGGATTAAGATAATTGTAAATAACTGTATTCTGTTATGCACAGACCGTGGTTTAGACCTGCAGCATAGATGCAATCGTCCATTGCATTGACTTCCACCAGCTGCCTAAGGAAGTTGTGCAGAGTTTTCACATGCAGACATGAGGAGGCAGGGGGATGGCCCAAGAGCTAGCAATAATGAGGACTGATTGTATGTCTGGAGGCAGAGGTGGCTCTCTGAGCTCAACTCCACTGCCTTGCTAGACCTCCTCTCCTCTGTTCTGCAGTAGCAGGCCATAATTAAACAGAATCAGAGACACATACGGGAGACAGCTGAGTAGGAGGAAGAGGAGGCAGAAGAAAGAAGACTGGCACAAAAATGGGAGCGTGGAAAATGAGAGTAGGGGGTGTTTATGAAGACACAGAACACGATGAGGAGGAAGCAAAAGCAGGAGAGGAAGACAGAGTAGGAGTGAGGGATGCCGAGTGTGTTTGTTCTCTAGCTCAGCACCCAGCTTAATTAGATTAGTCTGGGAGGGGAAAAAAGCCACACTGGGGAATTCAGGTCACATGAAAATAGGCTAGCTAGACGTCTGCCTGGCCCTGCATGTATGTTTGTCAAGTGGATGAGATTAAGAGGTCCATGGTCTACTTGAAACCCAGACAGGATTTAAATATCTTGGCCTCCTCCTTCTCCTCTTCCACTTCCCATTTTGTTCCTCTGCACTTATATTTTCCCCAAAATGTACCCTCAAACTACCAGGAAACACCTGATGTGTGTGTTTTACTGGATTACACCATTACTGCTGTTTCTTTCCCTCTCCCCGTTCCTCTTCTTCTCCTCCCATTG
Organism: Hirundichthys speculiger; assembly: GCA_018398805.1. Lineage (NCBI taxonomy): Eukaryota > Metazoa > Chordata > Actinopteri > Beloniformes > Exocoetidae > Hirundichthys > Hirundichthys speculiger. Next base: position 1,595,891 of record JAGFBZ010000477.1, read on the forward strand.
CCACCTCTTTTCAGCTCCTTCTCCCAAATTAATGTGCAATTTTCTAACCTCCCTGCATTGTCATTTGGTCCCAACCACTCATGCTGCTATTCATGCTGTCTTCTCCCCACCCAGGAAAACATAGCCCTTGGACATGAGCTGTATCATTAGTCTGAATGATCCCGAGTTGTTTTACTTGCTTCACCATTTACATAAACCTTAACAGAAAGCTGTGTGCATATGCCCCTGTGAGCTTTTCTATCTGTGTGATTCTGCAGCTAATTTTTTTAATAAGATAGTCAAAATGTGTTAAGTCTGCAGGTGGGTTTAACCTCTGTTAACTGTCTGACAACTGAAATGACAAAAGTCTGCAGAATGAATCAATGTCTGCTTATGTCTAGTCATTCTGACATACCCCTCCATGTGTGTATGCAAATGTTTGTGTGCATGGACAGGATGTTTACAGACACAGACATGTAAATCCCTGTAAAGTAGGAGCTGGCATCATTAAACCAATAGCTTAACGATTCCCTGGCTGGCCCTGCTCCTAACTGCAGACTGTTGTGGGGCAGATAAACCAGACATATTAAAGAAAGAGAACTGACAAAAACAGGGACATGAAGATACACAAATGGAGATAAGCAGAAAAAGCCACATCTCAAATAGCAGATTTGTCCCAAATCTGCCAACATGTAAACAGATTCACGGAAAAGGAGGTAAATACTGACAGATATACATCTGGATAAGAATACTAAAGAGAAAAAGCATAAAGAGAAGAGGGGGGAAAAAATGCCACACAGGCAGACATGATGATCAGAGTGGCTGGACAGAAGCAGTCTGCCTGGTCATTTGGTATTTTTCTAAATGGGTCATTGTCTGACCTGCATTAAGGCACCATGACGATGTCATAATTACACCATTTTGCAGTGCATTGTGCCCAGGTCAGGTTCTCATTACACCACAGTTTCACACATGATGTACAAAACATCCTTTGTTGGGGACATACACAGAATCCCATTCTATGTCCAATTCCAGCTTTAGGATGTTTAGAAGACTCTCTAGAGAGGATATATCGAGCACATTTGGAGGTACAGTATACACAATATTAGTTTTAATATAATGACTTCTGAGACTTAACAACAGCAAAGGAGCTCGGGGAGGAAATGGAGCCAAACAGAAGTAATGCTAATCATGACATGGGTAATAACCATTAAAAAAGACGGCAACAGCTGCAACAACACTCTAGCACATAGGTGGGCAGTGCTAATTGAGAAGAAATGAATTGTGCTTTGTTTTACAATGACTCAATCATGAAAAGACCAGAGCCCAGCAGGACTGCAATGATTATCATTTGGAAACAGACAAACATTAGAACCCCAGAGCACCTGCTGCCTGCAGGGGTGTCACTTTTACTGTCCAAGAGGAGATGACGAAGGAAGCAGAACCAGGTGAGAGATTAAATTGAATTTACGGTACATACAGTATATGGATTATATATTAGACATGATACACTGCCTGGCCAAAAAAAAAAAAAAAAAAAAAAGGTCATACACTAATATTTCATTGGACCAACTTTAGCTTTGATTACAGCACGCATTCGCTGTGACATTGCTTTAATAAGCTTCTGCAATGTCACAAGATTTATTTCCATCCAGTGTTGCATTAATTTTTCACCAAGATCTTGCATTAATGATGGTGGAGTCTGACCGCTGTGCAAAGCCTTCTCCAGTACATCCCAAAGATTCTCAATGGGGTTCAGGTCTGGACTCTGTGCTGGCCAATCCATGTGTGAAAATGATGTCTCATACTCACTGAACCAGTCTTTCACAATTTGAGCCCGATGAATCCTGGCATTGTCATCTTGGAATATGCCCGTGCCATCAGGGAAGAAAAAAATCCATTGATGGAATAACCTGGTCGTTCAGTATATTCAGGTAGTCAGCTGACCTCATTCTTTGAGCTCATACTGTTGCTGAACCTGGACCTGACCAACTGCAGCAACCCCAGATCATAACACTGCCCCCACAGGCTGGTACAGTAGACACTAGGCATGATGGGTACATCACTTCATCTGCCTCTCTTCTTACCCTGATGCACCCATCACTCTGGAACAGGGTCAATCTGGACTCATCAGACCACATGACCTTCTTCCATTGATCCAGAGTCCAATCTTTATGCTCCCTAGCAAATTGAAGCCTTTTTTTCCGGTTAGCCTCACTGATTAGTGGTTTTCTTAAGGCAACACAGCTGTTCAGTCCCAATCCCTTGAGTTCCCTTCACATTGTGCGTGTGGAAATGCTCTTACTTTCACTATTAAACAGCCCTGAGTTCTACTGTTGTTTTTCTTCAATTTGATCTCACCAAACGTTTAAGTGATCGCCGATCACGATCATTGAGGATTTTTTTCCGGCCAGATTTCCTCCTCGAAGACGATGAGTCCCCACTATCCTTCCAGTTTTAAATGATGTGTTGGACAGTTCTTAACCCAATTTTGGTAGTTTCTGCAATCTCAGATGTTTTCTCTGCTTGATGCATGCCAATGATTAGACCCTTCTCAAACAGATTAACATCTTTTCCACAACCACAGGATGTGTCTTTCAATATGGTTGTTTAGGAAATGAGAAGCAACTCATTGCACCAGTTGGGTTAAATAACTTGTTGCCAGCTGAAAGATAATCATCCATGCAGTAATTATCCAATAGGAGGCTCGTACCTATTTGCTTAGTTAAATCCAGGTGGTGACTTTTTTTTGGCTGGGGAGTGTATAACTTCCAAGAGCAGTCGTCTACAGATAGCCTCTTTCAATTCTAAGGTTTTATAAACTCACACAATATCATCCTTATCAAGTCTTTTATTTGAATGAATACAACAACGCCTTACATTGCACTAAAATACTAAATATTTCCCAGAAAGTAAGCCAAGCAGGGATATTTTTGGGTAGGGTTAGTAGTAGGGTTCTTGTAGGGTTAGTTTTTGCAGGCAGTGACAGAAATGTACCCAGACATTTCTGCAGCAGCAAAATAAGTCCAAATCATCACATGTCCACCACAATGCCTTATAGGGGTGTGACGATACACTCAGCGCACGAGACGAGACGAGACACGATATTGGGTTCACGAGAACGAGACGAGACAAGATTTTAACAAAATTACAATGACAAACTATATATGACTGAAACAAGCATTTTTTAATGGTTGCACATGCATTTTGAAATGTTTTATAAATCTTTACATGAAAAAATCTTAGCATGAGCTTTTAATAAACTGAAACTAACAAAAATTGAAACAAAAACTAAACTTTATTAAAGTTAAATTAAAAAAAAATTAATTTTATTTAAGTGCAAACAACATGTGTAAACTTAAATCAAAGTTCTACTCTGTCAACACAGAGTTCAAATAGTGCAAATAAAGTCTAAGTATGTCACTGACTACTTGCTGCAACTACACAGCCATGTTCTTTTTTAAGAATATTAGCATGTCCACATTCTCAGGTAGCAGTTGGGATTTTTGTGCATTAACTATGTCTCCTCCTGCGAAAAGATGCGTTCATTTGGAACAGAGGTAGCAGGGACACAAAGGCACGCTTTGGCAAGCTGAGACAGCAAAGGATATTGGGAGCAGTGTTCTAGCCACCATTTCAGAGGGCAGCCACTGAGAGGGAGAGAAGCCTCTTTTCTGTAGTTTTCAACTTCCCTCTCAGCCTGTTTTAAACTGTTGGACTCCTCTGGCTCTTCTCTTCTTTTCCTAGTCCTTCTTTATGTTCTGGCAGGCTAGACTTAGCCAATGACTGTACGTAGCAAAGGCGCATTACTGCCGCCACAGGCCACAAATAAAAGTTTGGATAGCTCACAAATCTCGCGAGACAGATTTTGAACACAACGAGAAATATCGTCAACTTAAATCTCGCGAGATCTCGTGGCACGAGATCTTGTCACACCCCTAATGCCTTATAGTGACTTCAATGTGCATTGTGCAGATTCAAGGCACCCCATACCTGATGTAGCAATATTTCATTCTTCACAGAAGGATTTGTTTCTTTTAAAGTTTCATTCTTCTGTCTGTAAACAAACAAAATCTCCAGTTTTGTTTCGTCAGTCCAAAGGACATTTCGCCATTTGTGGCTCGTCAACATGAATCAATAATCTTAAAAGAGTCTTGATTTTGATTCTCTTAGCAGTGGAATCCTCATAGGTCCTCCTTTATGGAGCCTGTTTTTGTTCAAAAGACAATGGATAGTGAGATCAAACAGTGGCGTATTTGACCTTGGAGCTGAGCTTACATGCCACTAGATGTTTTTCTTGGGTCTTTGTTCACCATCTGCACTATCCTGATCAACCTTGGGTTGCAGTTTCTCTTGTCGTCACATCCAGGGAGGTTGGCTACAGTCTTGTGGACCTTATATTTCTTAACCAAAGTTGCAACGCTAGTCAAAAGAAATTTAAGATGATTGCCTTTACCTTCAGCATTCTAATCTATAATTTTTGTTCTGAGCTCCCTGGACAAATCTCTATTTTGCTCACTCCGATCCATGTTTAGTGTGGTGAAAATAATCAAAAAAACACAAGTTTTCTCCCTCTAAATGGGCTGAATATATGGTAAAAAAAACATTGAAGACATTTTTAATACTACTTAAGGTTAAACAGCTAATTTAAAACATGACTGTAATGCAATGATTTATGAACATTTTTAGGAGTACAACAAATATGTTCAGGAGGAATATCTATTATTTCTGCATTTGAAAACGTCCCCATACAAACTGTCATTTAGATGGAAAAATTAGCTTCTTTCATTCAACAATGCATAGAAAATAAAATTCCTGACAGAGGTAACTTGATGCATTACTCTCTTAAAGAGCTCAAATGGTGCATCTTTTTTTCCCATTTTCAACAGATTAAAAAAAAAAAAAGCAAAAATAAATGTTGCACTTTAAGCTGGAGGTGCAGTGATAAAAAGCTTGTCTTTATAATGGTGCAGTTTTCATTTCGAGATGTGTAATGGTTAATGTGTAATATTGTGCATAAATATCAAAATAATTTGTCTTCAGTGGGATTTTCTTTTGTTCAATAACCTGTAACTATTCATTTTTAGATTTCCAGTGATGTAGTGAGAAGTATGAGGGGTGGAAATAAGAAATAAATGATTAAAAACATCGGTGATAAAAATGCATCTGTATTGGAGAACTGAGCAGTTTAAATTGAGGTGAACTTTAAAAAAAGAGCAACTTGTCAAGTCATTTGAAAAATCTAAATACTGCTTTAACATGTTGCTCCGTCTACAGTCCTCAATCACCATTTGCAAATCAAAATCGCCTTTGATCATTTCACAAGACAACAAGTGTGTATATGAATGTGTTCTTGTGAGCACTCGTGTAGTGCTGTCACTCTTCCTCAGATATCACCCAAAATACCACCTCACAAATAACTCAAATTCTCAGCACCTGACTTATCGTCGTCATGTTGTATTTCTGCACTAGAAAGCATGAGCCATACCTCAGCTGCAGGGAAACACCCTGAAGGCTAGACACGGTAGAAGGCTAGACTCTAAATTGTATAGGTGCCCTTGACCCTCCTTATTTCTGTAGCAATCTCTCTCTTCTAGTTTATCCATGCAGAATGACTAGAAGCCATTCATATATGCACTACAACCTCTGAGGTGTTGTTAATGTACATCAGGCTTGTGGCAGGACTCACTCTACATCAATGCACCATATAAAATCTGACAGGATAATGTAACATTCACATTTTAATCAATCACCTCCTACTTTCATGTAAATGATGTATGTAGGGAGACAGTGATCTATCCTTGCACATTAGTCTTGAACGAGTCTCGCAGAATTAGATGAACTGCACGTGGATGAAAGGTAGTGTAAAGCCAGGCAATAAAACTGCCAAATTTTACAGTCTCAAAGACTGAGAAGTTCAAAATACACAAGGTTTCCATTTGAGAGTGAACCATGTGGTGGCTAAAGTAGAAAACTTCAAGTGATTCTAAGTAAAATCTGCAGGGTAGAGAATAAACAGTAGTGAAGAATGGACACAACGTTTCACTTCAGAAGCATTGAAAAATACCCATCCATCCATCCATTATCCATACCATATCCATATCCTATACAGGGTCACAGGGATCTACTGGAGCTTATCAAAGCTCTCTTGGGGCCAGAGGCAGGGGTACACCCTGGACAGGTTGCCGGTTCACCAAAGGGCGCATTAAAAAAATGTTTGATAAAATGTTTAGAAATACACTAGTTTAGTTGTGAGCAGCATCAGCTATAACCACTGAAATGCTGCAAATGAATTAACTTAAATGTCAGGGTTAGTGCTGGGCAATATGACGATACATATCGTCGGGACGATATAAAAGTGTGTATCGTGCCATTTCTCTTCTATCGTTTCTATCGTTTCTAACCTCATTTTTATCAATTATTACAGCAAATATGTAATTAAATAACCTGCAACGATAAATTTGATAGAATCATATCTACTTCTACAAAGTAACCTTTTATGTTTGCACTTTTATTCATGGTTAATACCTTAAACAGAGTTCTCTTCAACCCTGATGTTTACTTTAGACACTTTATATTGGTTTGCAAACTTTGCACTACAAGGTTACAGATTTCAGAAAGTTGAAAAATAATTTGTGTTTATTTTTTATAGCTGAACTTCAGTTCAGCTATAAGTTGTGCACTTTAAAAAAAATGTGAAAACTACTGTACCTCTGTACCTACCTGTTTTTGCTGCACTAAAATGTATGTTTGTGACACAGCTAAATGTCCTTTCAAAAATGTGAAATGTACAAGTAACCTAAATGTCCTTTCAAAATAAAGTTGTTTGAATTTTGTCAATTTCCAGGTGAAAGTTCATTTTCTCAAAATTTTCAGAGAATTTTTTGGAACAAGTATCCATTTCAATTTTAAGTTGCCTATGATTCTGCGAGAATTTCAGAGATAATAACTGAAATTTATTATTTTTATCGTGATATATATCGTTATCGTGATATAAAATAGTCCATATTGTGATATATGATTTTTTCCATATCGCCCAGTACTAGTCAGGGTGTGTGTATGACTACATTATAATGCAAGCCTTTATATGCTGCTCACAAATGCTGATAATAAGGAAGTACTTTAGCAAGACTAAAGTTGAAACCTTTTTGTCCAAACAAATCATTATGTTAGGACTAAAAACTATGATTGCCATACAAGAAAATTACTTTTACTGGTAAAGTACGCCTGAGTAAGCTCATCATATAAAACACACTTCAGGTAGTGGAAAATTACAAAACTTTAAAAGGAAAAAAAAAAGGAATCTGTTGGACGCTACTTTCAAACAAAGAAACAAACAACAAATTTCAGCACAAACAAAATCAAAAGTTTGGAAACATCTATCCTTTCAGAAATAGTCTCTATTGTTACAGGCTCCAACAATGTAATTCCTTCTAAACCCAAAAACTATGGCCGCTTTAATGGATGACTGGATTTTGTAAAATAACACCGTAGCCTCTTAGGAATGTTTATCATCTGCTGATATTTCTTCTAGCTCTGCTTTTTACCTAAACAAGTAGAATGGTGCTGCAAAGCTGATGCATGCGTCCTCTCTGGCTGTTAAAAAGAGATCACAGATTGTGACTCAACCAGGACACATAAACACATAGGCAGGGTGGTCCGACCTGCTTCTGGAAGTGTGTGTTTGTGTGTGTATGTGCTTGTAGTTTCTTCCCAGAATGTGCAACAGTAAACAGACTAAGAGGCGGTGAAGTAACGTAATCATTACTGCTGGCTGGAAGCATCAACAGAGAAAACACAACGCAATACAATGCAAGAAAACACAGTAGATACTCATTTCTTTGAATGTTTGTTTGTCTGCACAGGCACATACTGAGTTTGGCTGCACACATCTTAACAGACATGAGAGGGGAAAAAAAATAAAAATCTTTAATCGGAGGTACGGAAGCTACAAAGTGCAACTATCAGGCCTCACGAGAGCTGCTCTGCCTGGACTGAGAGCCTCTAGATGCTCCCTGGAGGGGCTCAAGAGGCCCTAACCCTTCACTCTTTCTTCTCTGACACTAACCAGATACAGCAGCACAAACACACTCTGGGCTCTGGGGGAGGGGGTGGGGGTGTATATGTGACTGAGAGGCAGATGTACAGAGAGATGGAGAAAATCCGACAAGGAGACAGAGAAAGAAGGAGACATGAAGCACACAAGCAGAATGCATTCAGCTTTAACCCAAAGCTTAGAACATTTGACAACGTTTTTTCATATCTCCCTCTCCGTCTCTCCCTCATAAAGAGAGCAATTACATGTCCAGGACAATCCCACATTAAACAAACATTAGTTCTCTCTGCAGAGCCAGACTCAGCCAAATTACATTGTTTCCAGATGCCTGTCACAAAAACCACACTTAAACCCACCCTAAACCCCCTCCACTCCGCCTGCCTGCTTCTCCTCTTTCAATTGTTCTTTTCTCCATATATTTTGTTCCTTTTTATCTCTCTCAATAGTTCCCAAACATCAACACCTCTCAAGTTTAGGTGCGGCTTTGTGAACAACCCCACAGAAGGCTGTTTTCAATTACACTGCCACATCCACGAGCAAAAGAGGAGAGGAGAGCCAGGCACAGGGGAAACAAAGGAGTTGCCATAATGAGATTGCAGTGCTTCTGTCAGATGTCACATCTCTCAAACCAATGACAGAGCTTAGCTAGACCATAAAGTTATTATAACTGACCAGATAGGAAATGCTATGCTTGAGGTTTTTAACGGAAATTTTAAAGAGACACAAATGGATTAAAACTGATGTATTAATGAAATGCCTGTGGCATTCTTTGGTCAAAATACTATAGGTATAAAATGCAAAAACATCCTTCTCAATGATGACGCTCTCTTATAACTCTGTTCTAATCCTCAAAAGGCTGTGCCTTTTTTGAAATCATGTTACAGCTTTGTGTTAATCACTTCAGAGGTCCAGGAAGTGCAGCATGGTGTTAAACTGGCTGGGTATGAACATGAAGAAGCCTGTTCTGGTCTCTGATGTAACTGTAACTACCACAGTGAAAAGACTGTGTCATGTCAAGAGTTTTTGAACTGGTTTTGAACTTCAGACATTCAAATGAATGTTTTCGTGCACAGAAAAGTGATTTCTATCAGAATACATCCTGTTTGAGACCAAAGCTAATGAGAGACATCAGAGATAAATTGCATAATTTATCCTCCTTTCATGTCAGTCAATTCAAAGACATATAAAGGCTCCAAGCCTACAGTCGAAAGACAAACTAACATTCAGGAATACCATGGCTTCACATTATAGTTTCTTCAGCTGTGCACTTCTGCAATAAGGGGCAACAGTGCTTTGAGCTCATTTCTGCCTTTAGCATGCTGTCATCCCAATGTTTTAACTGTGATAATCGTCGTGGTTTGGAATGCTTGCATGGACGCACTTTGTATCAGCACCAGCCCACTGCAAATCGCAGGAAATTTCAATATTTCTCTCCTAAACAACAAATAAGACTAGTCTCCTAGGTAATCGATTCAGTGCTAACAACAATTTCAACCTAAAAGCTGAAACCAGAGAAGGATAGAGCATGATCAGTCAAACAGTCCTCACCAGAGCATGATTGTAGACTGTGCGTTGACACTGAAAGGCAACACTGCCAGGTGAAGAGCCACTCCTTCTAACAACAGTCGAGGCTAAGGCTTAATTTACATTGCCTGAAGCATCTGTCCGTCACAGTCTATCATGACTGAACCAAAAACACAGGGCCAGTCACTGAATAAAAGTTGCCATTTGCTCGCTGTTGTCACACCCAAAACCTGCCTGTAGTTATTAGGTCAAGACACTATTTGCAGTGAAATTTTAAGTCTTTGCCAGAAATGGGTAGCCTGGAGCCTGGCAAGATGGACTGTCATGATTGTGATCTCATTTTCAACTAACTTGGAAGGTAAGACATGTAATAACTGAGCCAACTGACTTTGTATGGAGCGTGAGAGCTACAAAAATGAGGCAACATGGCACAAATACAGATTATTGCAGTCTTATGAGCAAGATATGTACAGTTACATTTCTGGGAAGGTCCATGCCTGTCTGCTGTGTAGCTGCGGTGGTGCACAACACCAACAGCACACTACGGGCATGCACGTTCACAGATTTAATGCAAAACAAAAAAAGCAAGCTTGAATTTCTACAATTCCACCTCAGCTTTTCAATTTTTCCTGTTCTACCAGCAGCAGGAATACAAGAAATGTAATCAAAGATGAGTGAAAAATAGGAGTAATACTAAGCTTATACTGTGGAAAAATACAATAATGGTCACACAGCCTGACAAGTTAATGCCAAGTAGAGAGATTAACAAAGAAAAACAAATGATGATCAGTAAGAAACAACATTCAGTGAAAAACAAGAGATTTACTTTCAGAAGTATGAGAAGAGTGAATTATGTAGTTTGAAAGTCATCCACTAACCAAGACATAATTAAACTGAATTTATGTTTCTAGATGGGTGCATGTGTGCACAGCCTCTACAGGCAAACAAAACAATACGTTCCCATTCATCAAAAGATGTCAATAAAACTCAAAGTTGTCCTTTAGTTGTGGATAATAGACATGGGAACCAATGTCATGTAGGGTTAGTGTAGTCTAGGCTGAAGGATAACAGTATTGGAAAAGTTGACCAGCACTGTTGTAAAAGACTGTGACCCAGACTGGATGTCAGACGCTTTTCAAGGAAAACAAAACCCTTGCAAAATTCCCATGAAATATGTTAAAAAATTGCCACATGCCCTTGAGCAACACAGAGAATCTCTGACAAATGCAGGAGTGCTTTTGCATTTGTGACCCTAAACTCTGACCCATTAGTCTGTGTGCGTGTATCGGCCTTGTTTCTCTAACGTGGGAAGAGTTGGCATGACTAACGTCTTTAATAGGGAAAATCCAATCATAGCTTCGTTTTTCTCTTCCATTTTCAGTCGTACACAGTGAGCAATCATGCATGCAAGTAAATAAAACAGAACATTAAATAAGGCCCTGAGGAATAAGTCATCCGCACAATGCTGGTGTGTTTCTAAAAGGTCTCATCAGACATCCACTGCATGGTTGAAGGAGCGCTCACACACTCGTGTTTCTCAACACCTTAAGGCATCCATAAGGACCTCCTCCGAACACACAAACATGTCCACATACACACACACACATTTAACTGGGACTGTGCAAATCAAATTAGACAGCCAGACAGAGTGGCAGACAAACAAACCTGAAGGCAGGGATGCCTCATCGTTAATACAGACAATCATATGTGTTTATAGTGAACACAAGGTCCTTATCAGGTGTGGCTGGTGGTTCATGTATCGATAATTCACTGGTATTACAGCAACACATGAAGCTCATGTTTTGTTGAAGCAAATGCAATAATGACTGCTTGATTTGCACAGATGACAAAATGTCAAAATAAAAAAAAAAAAATCAGATTTACTCTAAGGACTTTTATGGATTCATAAATGTACTCACTAGGAAAGCTTAAAAAACAGTGGGGGAAGTATAGGAAACCGAATGTAACAAAAAAAGTGCATCGTACAATTTCAGATGCACTGTTTGCGTCATATCCTGTGTCATTAAAGTAATTTATTGTTAAATAATTATGAGAAGAGGCCCTATTACGTGTTTATCTGGAAATATGAATAATAACTTCTGACCCCTAATGGTAAGCTGTTTAAGTTGTGACGTGTTATAAATAAATTACTTGAGAAAGCATAAATTAAATGCTCCTGTGAAGTAAAATGTGCTTTTTTATTTAACCAAACATATTTTATGTCGCAAAAAATCTATATATTCAGCGCTCCGGACTATTCACTTCGACAGTGATGATGTGCAGGTTGCTGATGTTCACGCAACTGGTGACGAGCTTTAATGGGAGCATCCTCTTCATTCTGTATCACATCGACCTCGGTGATGTAGAGACACATTCTTATTATCTGGCAGTTGGGTACCTTTATATTTACTAATATTAAAGGGATATAAATGAACAACCTTTTCATCTCAATCCCAATAAGAAGGCAAAGTTCAAAGTCTTGACTTTTTGTAAGATCACATTTTTATCAATCAGAATAAGTGATGTATTAGTAAATAAAACAGGCTGAAGATTTCTTTTTTGTTTCAATGCCTTTTTTGTTTTTTTTTTTGTAAATACTAACTTGGTGCGTTTTAATTTAAATCCAGTGCCACAAACAATATCACAAATGTTTGGGTTAATTTCCTGTTCCTTATCCTTGCAGTCATAATTCAGCAACTATCAATAAGCTTTGTCCAGACTGAGAACACGCGTGTGCCTGTCCATGTGTCTGTGTGTGTGTGTGTGTGTGCCTGTGTGTGTCTGTATGTGTGTTGTACTCACGTAGTCTGGCAGGGCTGTGTCGTCCCCCTGTCTGCCTCTCAGAGACTGTGTTGCCTGCTCCAAAACCTTGTTGTGCTTTTTGGAAAGCAAAGCAAATAAACTGCAGGGTAGACACACGGAGAGACGGAGGAAAGAGAGATGAATAATAAGCATTTATTAAGACCAACGAATCCAACTATCCAGTTGTCATACTGTATTATAATTAATGAGCCATTAACTGAAACAGTGGTCTTTATAAAATTTAATCTCAACCAAAGAAAGAAGCCTTTATTTAAGACACATGATTTATAAAGATAGACTTGTTATGCGTTTTAAATTAAGCTTTTAAGAAATAATGATACTAATGGGTCTGGGGAAAGAGAAATTATGAAACTTGCGTGAGATCATTTTGAAAACAAGGAGTCAAAAATCCTACAAATTACGAGCGATTTATGCCCAATTTTCATTCTCATTTCATTTAATGATGCTTTATTTATTTATTTATTTTTCCTCAATATTTGTACAAGTGCTTGCTACCATTTAGTGTGACCTGTTTTAGGATGTGCTGTGAATACGGTTGTGGGTGATGGGGCAGCGTGATGGCCGCAGACATGAAGCCAGACTGCTCGAGTGACCCTGGGTTGTAGCAAGTAGGTCAGTAACGCGTCACCATTAATGCAATGTTTCTGTCACAGTAAACTAGTTCATATATCTGGTCACACTGGACATTTGAGACGAACATTTTTTTTTGGTTTTTAGACCAATTTATGATACAGCATTTGCAACATTGGTTTTAAATTGTAACTTTTTCACACACTGCAGGCATGACAGATCTTTAATGTATTATTCAAAAAGAAAGAAGATGGAAAAATGAAATGCAATGACAAACAACTAGAGAGACTGAGGTGCACAATAAGAGCTCTGATAAGCCCCTTAGAGCTACACATGTCCATCTGTCAGCACTAGAAACACACACACACTTGCGCGGACAAAATCCTGGAGCATTCTTTATCCAGGATAATTGGCCAAAATGAGTTATCAGAGCAGTATGTGGAGGTCTACCTGTCATCTTTGGATCTAATGTCAAAGGCCCTATTAGCCACAGCTATTCAAAGAACTGTTGTTCTGTCTTTTCAGTTTTTTTTTCTATTACAAATTAGAGACCACCAACTAAGGTCCACCTGGCATGTTCACACACAGTAACACAGTGTGCCTATCTGGCCCGTCCCATCTGTCACTTATGCTGAGGCAGTGATGGACACGGTCCTGGAAACGGTGGCATAAAAGCTTTCCACAGCACAGACGTGATCCTAAAATCAGCTATGAAGCAGAGGCAATGACAGGTGTGGTTCAACCAGACGCTGCCGATGTGAAGGTACCCTGTCTACATCAGTGTAGTGAATCCTATTATCAGGACACACACTGTGTGTGCTCACGTCTTTGAAAATTTGAGACCGAAGACAACTTCAGCGTTAGAAGTTTTAAGACTTGCAGCAATGTATAGTAAGCATACGTCTTTTTAGGGTGAGTCAAGCTTTAAGACGATTACTGTTACTTCGCCTCCATTAGTTACCTTTATTGAATTCAAAAGGATGTTTCAAGTTTACGTAATTAATACAATACATTTGGTAGTGTATTGCTGCCCCAAAGTTATTTTCAGCCACATATAACACTGCTTCTGCTCGGTCCGGATTGTTTCATTAGTAGCCCCTCCTCCCCTTTTGAATCAGTTCCTTATTTACATCACTCCATAGCACATTTCCATAACGCCTGTTTAGTGGTTTAATCTGGTACTAACAAAGAGTGGGCACACCTGCCACTGTTGAGCAGTCGGGGCCTAAAGGCTGAAGGTGCCTTTAGGATACAAAAGTTGAATGCAGTGTCTCAGACAGAAGGGGACAAAAAAAATGGCTGCAACAATATTAAATGAGAGGGTAAACTGTCTTTTCTGAAGGATAATAACCTATTCAGGTATATTCCCAAGATAAAACTATGACTGTGAGTGAGGAAAATTAGTTCAAATTTTAAATTTGTATTAACTGTGAGTCAACTAATTAATTTGACAGATAAGAAATTACAAGCTGCTTTGGTAAGTTCTCTAAGAAAATCCACAAACATTGTTTTACTTTTTTTTTTAAAAAGAAAATGTGAACTGAAGACTAAACCGACAACCATGAGGTTGAGGAACCAAACGATGAGATAACCATTGGTTAATAAGCCACTTTCACCCTCATCATGTCTGCTGAGTCTACAGACCTCAGAATAAATGAGCAAACACAGTAACTTGAAAGGAGGCAACAGATGGCAAAATTGCAAGAAAATTAAACTTTTCTATCCTTTTTTTATACTAACATGAAGAGCAAGAATGGACAAACTTAGAAGGAAGACATTTGGTCAGGACGAGAGCGGTAAATCAACCCACTGCTGTCTATTACTAAACAGGACAAACTGTCTTTCTCTCTGAGCCTCAATTATGAAACAGAGTTCCATTCTGATATTTGGAAATTTCTGCCCGGAAATTCCCTTTATCTTGCCGCCAGCTAGTAAGTTTAGCCCAGCCCATTCTATCATAGTCATCATCATTATCACCGTCATCAGAGATGGAGTCAGAAATGTATGCATTCACAGACGGTGTTCCTCTCTGACTCAAAATCCAGAGTCAGATATGAAGAGAGATACAGGCAGTGAGATAAGAGGATCCTTGAATGTGCATGAATGTGTGCACGTCTTCATGGAAGGAAACATTCCTTCCCGTGCGACTGGAGTTAACAAACGGACCTAAATGACTTGATCTGTGCGTGTGTGGTTTCGACCTTGTCCTCTTCTTCCGTCCCCTTGTGAGCCAAACCCTTTTCCCTCAATTTCCTTCAAATTACATAATGTTCTTCTCAACACACACACGCCTCTTTGAATACTTCGCAGCCTCTGTTAGGTAACTTCAATTACAAGTATTTTTGAGTGAATTTGAGATTTAAAATTCAAATGAGTAAGTGTCTTAATGTGAGAATTAGAATTTCTGTCCTTTCTACCAAATCTGGCCTGTTGTCTTGTCACATAAATATGTTTTTGGGGGGTCTTTGATGCTGACATACAGTAGAAACGGTATAAGGATAAATATCATTCAGAGTTACAGACACAACTTATGCTGATCATTCCAGTAAATGTGAGAAAGCCCAAAACTTTATATATAAAAGGGATCTGACTATATAAAGAGAATTCAAAACCATTTATCATATTCACACTACTGGTAATTATTTCCTTTGAAAACCACTGGTGTGCTAAGAAATCAAAGAGAAGGGCAGTTTTAAGCCACCTTTGTATATTTCCACTCTGATTTTTATATATATCTGAACAAGTAATTTTAATACTGAGGTATAATCTAACAAATTCCAATGTAGTCATTTTAGGCTTTGACAAGTTCTAAATCACTAGATACTGTATCTGAATTTAAAAACAGAGCAAAGCACACTGAAAACAGATTTGGTTGTTTGCACCTGAATTTGAATTTACATTTTTTTTGTCACAAAATAAATTTAAAGGAATGAAAGGAGAACTGCGCAGAAAAAGATACAAGAACAAAACAAATAACATATGCTCTCGTTCTCTGTTCTGCTCAACTTTTTTTTTAGTCTCCGAATGTGTTCACCTGATGATGCGCTGGGCAGCGTACTGGTGCAGGCATCGAAACTGGGCTGACATGTTGGCAAGTGCAGCAAGACAGTTGGTGTGGAGGTACTTATCCTGGGGATGCACACAAAGGAAACACGATGATTTATTCTGCATGTGGACATTACTGTACCCACATATGCAAATGGTACTTTACAACCAGCAGCCTTTAGATTGGATATCTCATTTGCAAGAATGTGAGCCTGAAAGCGTGTTTATTTTACCCTTGTTCGTGTCATGTTGAACTGGATGGTGCGGATAACCACCAAGATGAGCAAACTACCAAGGGAGATCTCTGTCAGTGACCTCTCACTGTACCATGAGACGTTCTTCAATACCTGCGAGAGAGAGCAAGACACAAAAGCCTGCTGAAAACATCAGGAATGATCAATCCCAGAGAATGCAAATAATGAGCGGTTTTTCCACCGACAGGATATCAGATGTACACGTGTATATTATACTGTGCCTACTTACCACCTCGTGGATGGAGCGATTGAAGGCATCATCCTCAGTAAGAATGAGGAGAATAATGAGGGCCATGTAGACATGATGAGAATTTCTTTCCTCGACATGGTAAAGGATTTCAAGGATGGGCAATACCTGAGGGAAAGACCAGGGGAGCAGGAGAAAAGGCTCAGTATACATGTGAGTTTAACTAATCCATAGTCCTCACAAGTTTGGTATAGCATGTGGACCGTGAGTACTTAGATGGTGAGGAGCAGTGGCATGCAGAGTTGGGGGAACTTGAAGAGCCTCTTCTATCTTTTAAGTCGCCAGTATGGGACTACTTTGGGTTCTGTGTCAATGAGGATCTGTAGCTAACTAATGGGCAGGTACATTTCTGGGGAGGTGCATGTCAGACTGAGGTGGAGGTAACAGCACGGGGTCTTCTGCTGTGGCGGACGTGCGTTGTTGGTTCACCATAGAAGCATGGGGGTGGTGGTGGAAATGATCATGGTATGTTGGCACTGACACACAAGGAAGCCATATGAACATGGCAATAAGTCAAACATGGGAACACATATGAAACGTCATCCCACGGCACCACTGACAGGTAGAAAAGCCTAAAAAACAGACTTTAATTACTTAAATGTATGTAGGGTTTTTTTCATGTAGATGTCTGATTTTTGAATTTAAGAAAAGCCTTACGTTTTTCTAAGGAAGCCCAATGGTAAGCAAAACAGGTATCGTGCCTCGTTATAACATTTCTACTTTGTTTTATTGCAATTTTTTGTGTAGCACATCGCTGTTTGTCTTGAATGAATGTTTTACTTAAGAGTACACAAATTCTTTGTTGTGAAACTGTTCAAATTTAAGCAAGTATCATCGCTGGCATGCCTTTTAAATTGTTTTGTTATATGATCATATTATTATTTAACGGATTAAATGTTGTTCCTTGCTTTAAGTGTTTTTACTCATACTTGGACAATGGAAAGCAAAATAATGTTTGCCTGCCCTTGTCTTTTTTTTTTTTAAACTTTACCGGTCCAAAAAATGATCCAGTTCATGGCTCAAAAACTGTGATAGGAGAGCCATGACGTATTTAATCTGTTACAGCCCTAGAAAACACTGCAAGATATGAAAGTGGAGGAAAATATAAAATCCTGCAATAAAAGCTTTCTGTTTAGCAAAGCATAATATTTAGATTTACGCATTGCATTTGTAATTATCTATGAGTCAAATGCAAACTACAGCAGAAGGTAAACGTGATCAGCTAATGAAAACATCCAAAAGAAAGCACATTAGGCTGTCGTGTGACCCTACCTCATCAGTGGTCCCCTAACTTTACAAATTCAATCTAGATCTGTTACTGTTATTTAAATAAAAATAATTAGGAAGTGACACTGGCATGTCAAATTGAGAATCTAATGGAGAGTTTCAAGATATGTATGTAAATTAGTATTGTTTCCACAATGACAGTCATACAGTCAGTGTTTTTTTTTTTTTGTCCAATTAGTTTAGCTGCTGTTCCTACTTCTGTTTCTCATCCAATGAGACCATGCTGTCTCAAAGAGCCTCATTTGTGAGTCTACCATTTTCATGTGCCTCCAAAGCTTGATAGTGCTTCATCACACGTCTTTCTACATCCATTTATAAGAAATAACTGGCACCGTCCCACATGGACACAAAAGCACCAGCTGCTACTGCAGCTTCATATTTCTCTGTTTACTGAACTCAGAGATGGACCTAGATCAAACAATTTCATGGCCATGTGCTCGTGTGTATGGGAGGTCTGTATCATGTGTTTGGTTAAACTCCACCCAGTCATGCTTGCATCGTTTCATAATAGTTCTTTTTTTTTTTTCTTCACACTTTGCTGAAAAATGCAACAGGAATGATAAAACTCGGGTCACTTTTATACCCTTCCCACCCACCAGATTGTCCATGTCCGTTCTTGACAGCATGTATGTCCTCATGTTGGCGTTCTGGTGAAGCAGGGTGTAGAGCAGTAGTGTGGCTTGGTCAGAGCGCTGCTGTTCACACAGAGCCGTGTAGAGACTGTTGAAATTGATCTGGAAAGAGTGAGGTTGCTCCACAGGTAGTGACGATGTGTCTACGTAAGGGAGAGTAGAAATTATCAATACTATTACTAATGCTGCTTCACTGCACTGTGGCACATGTCGGACATATTAACAACTGTCTCAAATAAGTACAGGAGTAAAATAAAACAATAAGTTCCCTGTACATTTATTACCTTGTGTGTTTCTGAAACAAGTAATAGCCTGGCGGTAGGGGTTGGGCCAGTCAGGTCCATCTGTCAGATTGGCTAAAACCAACAGTAACAGGAGGCTCTGATTGGATAAAGGTAAGGGGTTGGGTTCATGTTCTATCCCAGTTTTGCTGGCAGCTCCACCCAATGTGAAGACACTCCACAGACCACCTGCAGGGAGAGGAACATGCAAATAACAAACAGGTAAAAATATATACACACACAGAAGCTTCAGACTTCTTTGCGTGACTTTAGTGTTCTTATTAAAATCATTTAATTTAAACCTGCAATAACAAAAAATATAAAACCATCAATAGTGGCATAACGTGTCTATAAAAATGTTGCCTTTTATATCAACTTCAGTTTAATACACAGTCAAAAAGCTGGATGACGGTAAAAGAAATACAAAAAGACCAGCCGCCTATTTAGGATGCAGCAAAGGGAGAGGATTCAGAGCACTGAGGAGTCAGTGGAGACCTTTCCATTCCTGAATCCAGCTACTGATCCTGGTACCAAGGCTGGTAAGCGAGAGTTGTGAGAAAATCAGTGCAGACGATTCACTAAACCAGCTCATGCATCTGACCCAGCAGTCGACTGGATCAGTCACTAGCACACAAAGGATGGCAATCTGGATGAAAGGGAGGACAAGTGAGCTGTTGTTGATATATGTTTGCACAAAGTAGCCGTTCCTAAATTTGGAATGCTCCCTTTGTTTGACAAAAATGATAAATGCTTTGAAATGCCCCAGGGGAAGACATGCAAAGACCTCCCTTCACTTTGCAAAGACAGTGCCACACTGTAAGAGTCCTTTCTGAGGAGAGGCTCTGAAGATAAATAATGAGTATGATTACACAAACTCCACCAATTCTGGCTTCCAGGATCAGATATTAACACACAGATTACCAAATGCATGCGTGGAGGTCCTTAAGTGATCAATATTTACAGGAGGCTATTAAACCTGTGCTCCAGTGCTAAAGACAAAAAACAAACAAACAAAACAAAAACCTTTAAAATGTGAGGGAATTTTGTTCAGTGTTTGACCTTATTTCACCAGAGAGGTGTGAAATTATTCCTACTGGCTGCGAACACTTTCAACACACGAAGTCAAATGAGATTATGGGGGTGCCAAAACTGGGAGCAATTTCATAACAGAGGTGTGAGACACGACTGACCTGAACTCTATATGCTGCAATCTATGGCACGTTAATGAACAACCAAAGCTGTAGATCCTGTGAATCGTTGGATTAGACAAATGAGTTTATACCTGTGTTGGATGAATGGTAACCTTTTCATTGCCCCCTGCTGGTTTTTTATTAGCCAGATCAATAGCTGGCTTTGATAAAGATATAGCCTTCCATAGTTTTCATGGAATGACCCCAAAGAAGAACTAGATAAGCACAGTACTAAGGGTGGGGTAAAGAATGGATGTGAGATAAGAGTCTAATAATATGTCCTGCCCATTTTCTGTTAAAACAATCTCTGTGTTTTAGAATAGCCCTACAAGATTCCTGACCAACATCCAACAGAGTATTTATTACATTCCTTTCTTTTTTGGGGGGAACCTGTATCATAGGTTTCCAAGATGATATACTGAACTAGCCTGCAAAAAGCTTCTTACTCATACACCCAACAATTAAGGGACTACATAATCATTCATCTGGAGCTTCAATATTTTACTCTCTTTAGACAGCAGTTTTTGTTTCTGCTATTGCCCAAGGGAAAAATGTGACTTAAGTTGCTAAATGTTCTGCTTTTCTCAGTATTCAGCTTTAAACTGGGTCTGCTCCTTTGGCAGAGTGGGATGTCTACAGTGGGTTTTTGGAGATTTGTCAATGGAAACAACTCCCAGTTGCAGCCAAAAATGGAGCTGAGAGAGCAATGAGCATGAACCAACACAGTAAAGCTGTGAGCCAGACAGATCTGACACTTACCATGTGCAGACTATAGGAGCGACTTCCCTCTCACTGTCATTCGATGAAACACCATCATAAGAATATAAATTTCAGTCACTTGTCTATCACCTTCAAAGACCTCACGAGTCTGGTCTTTGGGAGGTGGAAAAAACAAATCAAGACTGAACTGAAAACCACACCTCAACATTTTATCTACTTTGATAGGATTTGATGAAAATTAGAAATTATGTGGTACATGTCAATATCTTCATAGACAACACCAGGGCTCCACATAAATGACAGCTCTTCAGCCTTACAACTGATTTACACTTCAGTCGAAAATAAACTGCAAACAAATAAAACACACACAGACTGATGTAATCAGGACCAGAGTGAACACAATAGAGTTGCACACAATGCTTTGGAGCACCTGAAATTTGAAACAACATAGACGGCGCCAATGAACAAAGATAAACTGGAATTACTGGCCAACTAGAATGGGGTAAGTTTTTTTTTTTCCTAAGTGAGGGGGGCGGGGGACAATGACAGATGAGAGAATTTCTTACAGAGCTAAAGTGCTTGCGCTTTCAGGCATCGCAAGAAGTGCGAGAAACATGAAGACTAGGCACACAGATGACAGTCCCCGGCTCCGGCACGTCTAGCCAGACTCCTGCACAACGGAGCACAAGTGAGAAGCAGTGTGAGACTGTCTGACGTCGACGCTGATCAAGCTCGTGAATCTGTGGAGTGAGTAGATTTGTTGCCCTCTAGAGGTGAAGGCTGGGAGAGCAGTGCAACTCTTGGGTGAATTTAAACACTCTTTTCTGTACGACAGAGTAATAATAATTTGACCGTACCCTTAATGTGGATCATGAAGCTGAACCAAAGAGAGAAATGAGAGATTACTTTCAGGCGTTAAAGTTGTAATAGTCTTCATGTCCAGACATCCTACAACATAAAAAAAAGAAAAAAAAAAAAAAAACTCAAGGAGAAAATAACAGGGGACATCCGAGGGCCTTTCCTTGGGAAAGTACGGAGATAAAATAAAAGATCTGCTATTACTTGGTCATGAGTTCTAAAGACTGAAAGCGTACAAAATCATAACCTCGTATCATGGGGAAATCAAATCTCAATTTGTTTCTCCTTTTTCCATTTTCTGTTGTGTGTTTACCACTAAAGTTCAATAACAGCCAGCAAAGAGCTATGCCAGCATTTGAACATATTTATGTGCGGTTGCAATTTCAATGAAAAAAGGGGATTTTTTTTTTTTTTATGTCTGGACAAAAGGATATCAACAAAATTAGGGCTGGGCAATGATTAAAATTTTTAATCACGATTAATCGCATTATTTCCCTGATTAATAACGATTAATCGCATTGTATACGGAAAATCAAATAACAAATTCAAAAGTAGTGTAAAATGCACTTTTATTGAAATGTTCTGCTGCCATATGAACTAAAGTGCCATAAAATTTGTTGTTCAAACACTTTAACATCAGCACTAGTCAGTAACACATATTTGGTGTACATCTCGTCTTAAAAAATGTAAAATAAAATAAAGCTTATGGCCACTGCCAGGGCATTAATGTCATCCTGTTTTTATGAAAAATAAAAAAAGTCTACAAACAAAATCCAACAAAATTATTGTGGCTCAGCACAATCAGAACATTAAAACAGATAATTTCTGAGGTAATAGCAGAAACTTTTAACAGGGAGTTCAACTTGGCAGTTGTTACAAATAACCTTGTTTCTGTTTAATCCTCCGTCTGGGAGAACTTTAAAATGAAAATGTCCATGTTAAAGTTCAGTAACTTTACCAATCCATGTATCATTCATTCTTTCAATTTTCAATTGTCAATCAAAAATAAATAAATAAATAAATAAAAAGTGACATTTTATTATGTTTTTCGTTTTTAAATCTAACACAAAAAATGAAAAAATGCCTGTTCTTTTTTTTATATTTCAATTTTAGACTTGGATCAAAAATACGAAATGAAAAACGGGCCACAGAACTGAATTTGTTTTATAATCGAGTACTGGACTTTCTGTTGTCGTTACACATCTGTGCCACTAGATGGAGCTGCACTGAAGTAACCAGTTAGAGAACAGCAGGACAGGAACACATGGAGCAGATCTGATGTAACATGGAGGAATGACGCTAAAGTTTTGTTGCAGTCCAGAATTTTTTTTTTTAGACAGAATTGTTAATATTGCTACCTGAGTTGCTACCCGAACTGTAAAGTTCGCAGATTTTTACCATTCTGTTTTAGCTTTTCTGCATTATGTTCCGCCAATTTTTTCCGGTTCCGCAGCAGCCAGTAACAGACTTTTCAAAACAAAAGCATGTGAGCAACATGCGCTAATGTGCGATAAAATAAATGTCGGCGTTGATAAATAACGCGTTAACTTGCCCAGC
This sequence comes from Hirundichthys speculiger, assembly GCA_018398805.1. Classification (NCBI taxonomy): domain Eukaryota; kingdom Metazoa; phylum Chordata; class Actinopteri; order Beloniformes; family Exocoetidae; genus Hirundichthys; species Hirundichthys speculiger. Next base: position 1,618,914 of record JAGFBZ010000477.1, read on the forward strand.
CCTAAACAAAATGCTTTGCACAAAAACAAAACAAACAAAAAAAAATACAACAAGAAAACAAAATAAACCCCGGAGAGAAATGGCATACAGTAACTTGCACTCCGTGCCTCTGCACATATGACAACCCGCTTTATCTCTACCGGTCAGAAAAGGAGGGTAGAGAAAACCTGATCCAACAAGGGCTTTGATGGAGCCCTGTTCTTTGCATCACTGGCACCAGAGTGACTGGCCCAGCAGTGTCAGGGAGCCCAGTCTGGCGGGCACATTTCCTGCAGACCACACATACACAGAGCTCTATTTTACCTTCGTGGGTGTTGTTTGTTATCCGTCTGGCTTGGTTCCCTTTGCCTGTCTGCCTACCCACCACATAAACCCAATAATGCAACATCGCTCAGGCTTCTCCAGCCCTGACCAGCCACCCAGTGGAAAAGGAAGAGGAGGAAGGCACAAAGGGAAGGAAGGGGAAGAAGAAAAGCGAGAAAAAGAGAAGGTCAGTCTGACAAAGCAGCTGGTACGCAGGACTTATGGGCTTCCAAGTGTGATACACGCAACACATCTTCATCTCCAGATTTTTTTTCCCTTCACCTGCACTCTAAGCCCACCTCCATCCAATATTTGAAGCTTCACTGAAAATTCATGATCTACAAATATCTTTATAAAGTCTGTTTAGTAGAAGCACACTTAAAAAAAAGTTTATAATAATTCAGTCAGGAAACAAAAACAGCAGACGTTCCTGCGACCCTCGAGGTGCTGATACCCAACAATTTTTGAAGAATATTTATTCGACTGCTGCAGTCATTCAAATCAAATAAGCAAACCATCAGCTTGGATAAAAATGTATATAACACTAAATGTCTGAAACAGCAGAGTTAGAACTGATTGTCCTTTCACAGCTGATAAAATGTGTTCCAGCACAGACAGAAGTGGATCGCTGGTAATCAGAGACAGACACAATGCACTAATTCTTCACTTACGTAACAGTAAATGAAACAGAGCATCAAGGCTTTAGGCAAAAGCTTTGGCTAAGCATCCAGATGAAACTACACACACAGACGCACACTCAGTGCAGAGTTGTGGTGATTATCCGAAAATACACGTGATGCAACATCTTGTACAGACGACACACAAGCATGCTCTTCTGAATGAGTAACACAAATAGAAAAATATTCAAAAAGCTCTTTTATCCATATCCAAACCTTCTGAACTAAAAAGATAGAGCATATGAACACTCCACAACCTCATGACCTTTTGACAGTATAATAACAGAAGCATAATAAAAAGCCAAAACATCTGAGCTGCCAAATGACAGCAGTTTCATTTTTGAATTGTAAATATGTTGTACCACTAATGATCACAAGCATGCAGGTAAAAAGTGTTTTTTTTATCTGCCTTTTCATGATGATAATAGTGAAAATTGCATGCATACATACATATTTAATGTAGAAGGAGAATCAGCGATGTGGAACATGTGGACTATTCATGATTTATTTTCATGTGTTCCAGGCAGTTCTGCACTTCTCTGAAAACCTACTGACAGTAACATCTGTCAGTGGACCCACCTATTTGGTCCAGACTGAATGGTCTGCTGACTTTGAGCAGTGTTAAAACACTAACTCTTTTGGCTTTAAGTGAAATATTGCAACCACTAGTGATAGATTGCCTTGGATTTAGAGTCAGTACCTACTGTATAGGGATGTCCTTTCAGCATGTAGTGCAATAATTTTGATGGTTCCCCAACCTTAAACAGACAAAGTCATAATTTGGTTCGACTAAATACTTCATTCCTTAGTTAAAGTAGCTTCTTTTGGCTTTTCCCTTTTAGTAGGGGGTCACCATAGGGTATCATCAGACTCTGCATATTGATTTGAGATAGGATTCACGTTGGATGCACTTCCTGATACAATCTTTCCCATTCATCCAGGCTTGGGACCAGTATCATGAGAACACTGGCTTGTGACCCCTTCGTGGTTGGGACAATGAGGGGTTTAGTGTCTTGCCCAAGGACACTTTGGAGCGAGGGATTGATCTGGTGAGCTTCCAGCTGAAGGGCAGTCAACTTTTACAGGACATTTTCTCAATAAATATGTGTGACAGTGTCATGAGATAAGAGCTGAAAAGAGGAGAGATGGCCAAAAGAGTTTTTTTGAGTTGTGAGTCTGGGTGATAATCCCCCATTCAGACACTTGCTCAGACTGCTGAGTGCATGACAGCAAGACAAGAAGAGACATGCCACCTTTCAGACATCAAAATGGAAAAGGAAATCAAAAAATGCTGTGTTTTGCCAAAGGCCAGTGCTTGGTAGAGGGGGTTAAAAACAAAAAATAAAAAACAAAAAAAAAACAAGACTCCAGCCATGAAAAAAACAGTCTGTAGACATGTTCTGACAAGAAACACAATAAACCTTTTTTCTTTTCACAATTTCAAATTCAAGAGCGACTTTAGAACTATGGAATATCATAGTAATAAATTGATTTCCATTAATTTCTAAATACCATTAAAAAATAATATATATATACATATAATTAAAATTGATTATATTGATTAAGAGATCCACATTCCAGAAGTGAACAACTCTTAATTTCTGTTTTATTTACTTCATTTTTTTGTGGCTCCAGTGGCCTTTATGATTGAAAGCTTACAGTCAGGAAAGTGGAGCAGAGAGAGAAGGGAAAGACATGCAGCAAAAGGGTCAGGGGCTGGGAGTTGAACCTGCAACTCCTGCAGAGGGATGATGGTCTCTGTATATGGGTCGACACTGGTCATATCTGGTGTTTAAATTTCCAGTTACGTTATTACTGTTTTAATGCGTACCAGTTTGAAAAGTCTGCACTGCAGTAAGTCACAGCAATGATTCATCAAAGTTAATGCAGGATTGTATATGTAAAGATTTAGATGGTAAAAAAAAAAAAACAAAAAAAAAAAACTCAATGTTTCCAGGTTCACATTTCTTCTGATGCTGCACAGAAATTAACTTCACGGTGCCTCATGACCGAGGGGGCTTTCATACCTATAGGCTGCAGTCCGCTTAAAACAAATGTGAGTTTGTTTTCCTGCTTGTTGTGCTTCGTATCATCCGGTGTGAAGATGGTCATCACGTCCAAATGCGGACCGAACCAAGCGGACCGAGACCCCCATCAAAAAGTCTCAGCTCAAATCAAATAGTGAACTCTGGTGTGGTGTTTCTGGTGAGAAAGCACCCCAAACCAAAACAGGACCAAAAGCCTAGAATTACTAGATCTGAGGTATTCAACTGACTGTAGACTTTAGGATTAAACACCAACTAAATCATGAAGTTCACACTTCTGAAATCTCCTGTGCTGTTTTTGCAATGGAGCAACACACTCCTCTTCACCTGCAGCTGTGCTTGTTTTTCAAACTGAAGTATTTCGGTGACAGTGATGAATAGAAAGCAATAAAACAATCACCAGGATGACTACCAATCCACATATGGCTGTCATTTCAAAAAAGCCAGCAGTACACTGGAGTAGTCCACAACACAGAGTATTTTTCCGGTATTTACATTATGTATTCTTGTGGCAGACATTTCAATGTGCTTGTCACTCTGTGTAAAAAGGGACTAATCCAAGGGGAAAACGCAACACATTTACAAATTCATCAAGTGATTTGAACCATTGCAAACAAACTAAAGTGTGAAAACAACCTCGGTTTCACAATATTGGGTTTTGGATGGAACAAAAAAAAAAAATAAAGTCTGAAAATGACTGATAAACAATCAACATTCACTCTTCACAAAGCAATCAAAGCCATCTTTTTGTAAGACTGTCAAATAGATGTTCGATTATGCTTTGTAGGAGGTTTAGTCTTAAACATTAAGAATTCTCAATAATTACATGACATGACATTTTGCACTGACAGTAGTAGACGAGATATCTTCATCTGGTAGCATCACCAGGATCAAAGTGAGGTGTGCTTAATACAAGCTAAACAGCTGCTAATGCTGCAAAGTTCAAGAAATTCAATGAATATTTACTATGGTGTATATTCAGCCAAGCCCATGTCTGTATGCATTCGACACAGAGACAGAGACAGAAAACAAGTGTTGTTTCTGATCTCTGAGTATAAGAGAGCTTGTGTCTTTGTTGGTCTGTGTGTGTGTGTGTGTGTGTGTGTATTAGGGAGGCGGCTACAGACAGACAGGCTCTAAGGGATTACAGAACAGGACAGGGCACCATAACTCATCAAGCTGATCACTGGCCACAGACAGACAGACTGGGTTGAATGGTGATTGCTCACTGATAGGAATCTACCACCAACAACCAACAAAGAGCATTTATCCGTGGGGGAAACCCTGCCCTTTTCTCGCACTCAAACAAACATGCATTCATCACACACAAACAGAGCACTTAACCAGTCTAAAACATACAACGACATCTGTTCTTTTTTTTTTTTTTACTCATCATTTTCATCGCTATGGCGCTATGGCCATCAGTATTTCCATCTACTCGTACTTCTCGGATCTGATTTCTCACATCCTTTCGGCTCTCGACAGAAAAGGAAAATTGACCATTGGCACTTATTTAACTGTCAGTCCTGTACTTTGTGAAAATCGACCCATTTAAAGTTGATGTGATGGATGTGGTGGGATCAGTAGAGCAAAGTGCAAAATGTTAGCAGTGCGAGTGGTCATCATGAGACATAAACAAACTCCCAGTAGGAAGTCACAAGATCTTCTTTTTTCTTTCTTTTTTTTTTTTTTAAATCTGTTGGTCTGTATGGGTCTTACTTTGGAAGGATCTTATTTAAAAGAAAACAATATAAAATTAAGAAATTGACTTTTCAAAAAAAAGGAGGATGGGTCTGTTCCGGAGCCTCGAGAGCTGATTGTGCCAAGAAGGATGCTTCATAAAATGAAAAACATATTGAACAACACTGATAAAACAGAGATTTAACAGTGTAGTCAGTCAGAGGCTTCTTCAGTGGCCTGTTTCACATAGGAGGTTCAGAAAACTCCAAGTTTAAAAAACAAACTCAAGAGCCAACAAACCCTGAAGTTGAGAAACTCTGAGTTTTTGGTTTCAAAATGAGGGTTTAAGAGTCGGTCCTGTCAACGCCAGTATGTTGAGTTACCGTGACAATACAATGACATCATCTATTGGAGCTCCGTTACTGTGATTTACCGTGGCAATGTCAAGTAAACAGCAGAGATCATCCAACTCTTCTTTCCTGAATAAGAACTTTTGTAGCAATCATGTGGCTTTCTGCAAAAATGTAAGAGAGCTGCAGCGGTGGGGAGAAGACAGATGATGTAGGAGAAACTGCAGAGTGAGTGAATGTGTAACTTAAATATTTAATGGCAGGTGAAATTCAGACAGGTAGCTCTATTTGCCCTGACAAATAAAAAAATAAATAATAATTTGCTTTGATGGGAAATATGGGTGCACAACCACAACCATCTATAATGACTATTTAAAAAAAAAACTTTAATAATAACAGTTACTGCAACATATATAATTTCATTTGGGGATTAATTAAGTATTATTGAATTGTGGTGATTGAAATGGCTCATCTTGTTTTTTTGTTTTTTTTGTTTGTGGATGTGTGTCCTCTTACTTGCCACTCCAGATGCCAGACCATAAAGCAGGCCACCTTCTGCTTTGGGCTCAAAAATGTGGGTTGCGGGAGGAGGGCATTTCTCCTGCCTGATGAAGTTGTAGAGCAGGGTCTTCACCAGTCGACTGGTCAAACACAAACTGGGGGAAATGAAAGGCAAACAAGCTGGTATAATTTCAGAAATAACAGAGTATTTTTTTGCATTAACACACAAAGAAGTCAAAAGATTTAGATTGCCATCAAATTTAATGTCATTAATTGATTTGTCCAGCTCCACTAAGGGTGAAGAATCTCACATAAAGTTAAAGAGTTAAATACAGGCACAAAATCTACTGCACAAAGCGTTGTACCAGTACCATTTTAATTCGTTAGAATTGAGTCAGTGAATATTACATTAAAAAGTTATTTGCTGCCTGGACAAGAAAATAAAGAAAAAAAAGGTCAAACACCCAATATTTTGTTGAACCACCTTTAGCTTTGATTACAGCACTCGTTTCTCATTGCATTGTCTCAACAAGCTTATGCAATGTCATAACATTTGTTTCTATTCAGGGGTGAATTAATTTTTCATTAAGATTGTTTACTTCTGTTGGGAGAGTTAGACCGTTGCATAAAGTCTTCTCCAGCACATGCTCAAGATTCTCCACGGGGTTACGGTCTGAACTCTGCGGTGGCCAATCGATGTGAGAAGGTTATGTCTAACGCTCCTCTATCTTGATTGGGTAATATTGACATGCATAAGCAAGTAAAGATTTTACCTTATTAAATGCCACAAAAAGAATTATTTAACAATGATTTTTAGAGATCACAGTTTTTGGTGTCTTGTCAACAATAACTGCATAGAGGCCTTTTTTCCAGACACTGGCAGCGGAGCGCTCTCGTTTGGCTTCTTTACAAGATGAGAGACCTAAAGATAAAGCACCTCTATTCTCTGTCTGTCTCATCAAACTCCTATTACTATCCTCACACAAAAATACGAATGATGCTTCAGCTTAACTGAACAATCTAAACTGAATAAGCATGCCAAGTGTCCTCAAGGGTGACCAGATGTTGCTCTTTGTTACCCCTTTTCTGATTATTTGTTTTTTGTTTCATTTTTTAAAAGTCAACCCTGCAAGACATACGTATTTCTACTATTTAAGTATATTTAAAAAACAGGGAGGGTTCTTATCACACAGGTTGTAATTGAAGTCAATGAAACTTTTCAGGTTGAGTTGTCATCATCTTTGGTACCCAGCTATACCCAACAGAGAAATTCAGGAGAAACCACAAATTAAACAATGCAATTCAAGTGGAATATCAAAGAAGCTACCAAAAAAAAAGCTTCAAGCAAGACTAAGAGACTACTTACAACGAGATAAAAGGGACTCCTTGGAGTTTTTGGAGTTAGAATTCGGGTTAAAGAGAGGGTACAAGTCTCAGATTAAACATGACTCTCATGTCAAGATATACAGATCTACGGATACAATTATGCTGATTCATGCCAAATTAAACTTTGGTATTAAGCTCGCACGAGTGATTTTCTCTCCATTATATGCAGCTGCACACTAACAGATAAACAACAAGACATAAAAAATACCAACACCAACATCATGTAGTGGTAGATACGCACTGGCCATAAATACAAATGTGCTGGCACCTTCCTTGGTGGACAATGGTTTATTTACTGTTTAAGCTCCCAAAATTGTCTCTGACAAATTTATCTTTGCCCCACATTTGACTGGTCGGGATCCCGCCACCCTAATTTCAACCAAGATTGACAAACTATTCACTCTTTTTTTCTCTCAACATTTTGTGAGGTGAAAACAAATCCTACTATGAATTTTATGGTTATGGTTGCAAACTAGTTCATTTGCTTTTGCTCATAATCACAGACTGCAAGATAACTGTGGAGACAAAGATTTTAGCTGGCTGGATTTATATATTTTTTCCTTTTAGTATCAGCTGAGTGGCTCATGGAGACGCTGTCTGGAACATGACGAGACTGTCTGAAAGCACACAGAGCTGCTAACTGTATCAGAGTGGATCGGATGGCATCACAACGGACTGAGAGATTCAAAATGATCTGACGCTGTGTTCGAAAAACAGTTGCAGATTGTAGATGACCCATTTCTGCCTCAGGCAAGCAAGAATAACCAAATTTATTCTTATCTTTGTGCATACGTAGTTACTCACAAAAAGGTTAGAGTAGTATTAGTGAGTGAGTTTTCATACCATCGTCCCTTCATGATGTGCTGGTAGATTATTCCATCCCGTAGGATGTCTTTGTGGAACAGCTGATAGGAGAAGAACACCAGTAATGTGGTAACTGCTTCAAACAGGATGCTGTAAGTGATGTCTCTGCAGGAGAGAATAGTTACAGGAAGAGTTCATACTTTCAGAAAGCACGGTTTACTTAAATACCTAATTCAACTGAACTTACTTTACTTAATCAATGCCTAAAAAATGAAGACCACCGAAATGGATACAAAGATATTGGTATTTAATGCTTTGAATTTTACCAGTTAAAGACCCAGTTAAGTTGCACTGTTTTGTCTTTTCAAATCGCTAGAATTTTGGAAAGCTGCTTTGATGTCCTATTATCATTTTAACTGTCTCATTTTATTTTCTGCTGAATAAAGTAACTAAATATTTGATGAAAAAAAGAAAAACAAAAAAAAAAGAGTTTACCAGGTGAAAGATTATTTTTTTGTGTGTGCGCAATTTTTACGTCTTTTTTTAAATCAGACTGAGAACCCATTCATTGATAAATTGTTTCTATACCTGTGACTGCAAAAATAACCGTCTTTCATGTGAAACAAAGTCACAAAAGGTGCTGGAGTCTGCTTATGATTTGGGGAAGCTATACCAAAAGAAAGGCCAGATTCCCAAACTATGAGCACGTACAGAGGAAATGGGCCGACAGCCACGAAGTGGTGAAGGGAAAAAAAACAGGGAGTGTTTAAGCTTGAAACAATGAATAACACTGGAATGCTGAGCGCATTTAGACACGAGCCAAGGTTTGATGTGCACGAACAACAGAAGGAAAGGAGAGAGAGAAAAGAAAGATGAGAGGAAAGAAGGTAGAAAAGACTGGTAGACAGAACAGAAGGTCATGGGTCAATGACCTGCGACAAACATGGGAAAAGACAGAAGTGGACAATGCAGTATAAAGGAAATGGCCATTGTCTGTCAGTTTTTGTTAACTTGTTCAACACTGTTAACAAGCTTGTATGAAGTGCAGAGATGAGTGCAATGACGTACATACTCTCTTTTTATGTCTCCCTCTGATTAAGTGTCAGTCACATAATTCATCCATTGATGAGCCACCCACCCACTGAAAAATTCACTCCTAAATCCAGAGTATGCAAGCGTGTGCACCACCCCATGGGAGTGAAAGCTGATTTTATTTTTCAAACATTATGTTCTCTTCCCTCCCACTCCTTGGAAATACTCCTAAAGTTTTCATATCAAGCTTTTACCCTTTCTCTAAGAAACCAACACTCGCATTTTTTTTGGCCCTTTAAGTAACATTTGTTTTGGTTTGGTTTTCTTTTTATTATTTTGTTTCTGAGTTTAATGTTTTACAGCTCAGATTTCTCTCTGACATGTTCAATAATGCATTCAATCTTTTCTTGGTTAGGAAATCAATATGTAAAAAGCAAAGGTAGCACGAAAACAAAAGTACACAGCGCCTTTGATTATCTGAACACGAGCATGTCAGGCACAATCATAACTTATAAATATTGGTCAAAACTAAACTATACAGAATAAGCTACTACCTGTTCCAATTACAGATCAAGGCTTGGGGACCATCAGTACATTTACATGACAACAACTGAAAATGGAGTTTTAAAACGCATGCAAACCTTTAATCCGAGTAAAATCAAACTAGACAATCAAGTTGTCATTGTCGGACCAACACACCCAGATAATGTGGTTGAAGTCAAGCTGATCCTTGCATGCAAAAGTTTTAATGGGATCTGGAAGTGGCCGACATGCTCCATGGTTCCCACCCAAGCACAGGAAAGAGCCGATACAGAGCTTTATAGAGGAGAAAATAAAAACTGAAGTGTGCAGGACGTAAGAAATTTACAGAGCTGCAAGTCTGGTCGGTTCACCATTCGCCCTTTTCTCAACTTGCTGCCACCAGCGAAACCATAAATTTGTTTTTCTGTGTGGTGCAATAAGTCAACCGGAAAAGCCAAAGACAAACAAGCTGAAAGCACGCACTGTCGCCACCTACTGTGGCTGAGTGTGACATACTTTGGCCAGTAAATTGATTACCCTTGCGTGCATGGATACTGGGACAAAGAAAGATGTCCAAGTAAAGGTCCACAGCTCGACTAAACTGTGCATGTAAACATACTGACAGTATCGCAGCCGTTCTGTTTGACAGTTTGAGCGCATGCAAGACACAGCAGGGTGTTATTAATTCAATCTGACCCTCACACTCATACATACAAACCTCGACACAGACACAGGGAGCTACTTACAGCAGGGGCACTTCAACAATCAGGTGAACAAGGTTTGACAACAGCTCCTCAAGGAGGTCCTCGCTCTCCGTTTCTACATGAGTGGTAGAAGAAAATATTATAGAAGACATATATGCCGGCTACCTGCTGATAATGCTCTGCCTTTTTTTTTGTCCATTTCATCTCCTACCATCCTTTTCTCTATTCTCCCCCTGCATCCGCATTTCAATTCTCACTTTATGCCAGAGCAACATTCAGGGAGATTAGCAAGTGGAGACTGCAGGGTGAACAACTGCCAAGGTATTAAAGGCATCTGAAGTAATTACAGAATCCTATGATTTCAATGCTTCCAAACTGTTTAGAACAATAACTTTGTATTGATAAAATAAACAAAAATTGTGTCATTTGGAGCCACAAGCAGCACAAAATTAATGGATTGGCAACCCAATATGAAATGATTAACTATTTCAAGTTTTTTTTTTTTAAATCCTCTTTTCAGCAATAAAAGGACATCTTATATATTTGCCCCAGGCTTCCAGATGTAAAATAATAATTTAGAAGGAGCTTAAACCTCAAATTGATGTCATTATTGTTACCTTCATGTGTGTACATTTGCTTATTTGCATATTCTGAGCACCTGTTGTTGAATCATCTGAACAATGATTATTATTATCTTATTAAATCATCATATTTATTTTAGACTTATTTCAATCTCTCGTCGACTCAACCTCCCTTTATGAATCAGTATGAAGAACCTCACCTCCACAGCTTCCTATTGCCCTCTCCTGGTAGGAGAACTGTTGGTGCAGCTCCTCTTCAGTCATCTCTCTGATGAAGACCTTGAGCAGGCAGCGTATCATGAACAATGCATTGTGGGCCTGCCATATGAACAACTGACTGTACAAGAGAAACAAACGAAGACAGGACTTTAGCATGTTTCTGGGTGGAAACTGGCCTAATTGCAAATCTTTATCTATCAAAGAAACCTTGGCTGAGGATTATTCAAAACTGGCATGTTTCTGAAAACTAAACTATAACTGATCTGGTACATAATTTTACCTGACATTAAAATGACAGATTTGTATTTAGATGAGGAAAAAACAGATGCTGATGCAACAGTTAAATGCACTGGGATCAGATAGAAAATAAAAGAAATGCAGTCTAACATTAGGGTCATATCTGAGAAAGATATAGTCACACCTACAGCATAAACATTTATTGTAACAAAGAAAAGCCCCTGACACACTGCAGCATTATTTTGGTGCAAAAACACATCATTGTGTTTCAGGACCAGATAATGTGCCTTGAGACAGGATTGTTTAAGGAATGAGAAGCTACTTGGTGCATCAACTAGGTTTGAATAACTTCTTGCTAAACATAATAATCACTCCAAGATAAGAGCCTTCCCACTGGAAAGACTGCTTAGGCAAATCCAGATGCTGACTTTTCTCTTTGGCGAGGTAATGTATTAATGGTTTATTTTTGTTAGGCAAAATGTTTGCAAAATGTCCCAAAAATGATGAGGATGGGGTTAACTTCAATACAGGAAATAAAAGTTATGTTAAACTAACAAAATGTAGATTTGTGGGACGGGGTGGTGAAGAATAATTACACAGTGATGACGTTTAATCCAGAAACAAGGCAGTTGGTGAGTTTAGCAGTTAGTATCTGTAGAAATGGAGCTTTGCAGTGACTGCAGAATACAGACACGTTCAGATTTCTCATAAAAATGCAGTGCTCGTCTTCATTAAAGTACAGAAACACCCCGTCTGTTTGCAATCAAGCAATAACATACCAGCAGAGAATCCTCTACCACTAATACAATCATCTGCGTTCGTCTCCTCTGAGGTTCTCATACTCACTCTTGGCATTCTGTTGAGATTTTGAGCTCTTTGGTTCTTCCCAAAAATATTCTCACAAGAGCCCCAAAGTTTCCTGTTCTGGGATTGTTTTCAACTTGAAAGAAAAAGAAAGTAGAAAACTTGACTGTTGACAGAACAGAATTATCCAACATTTTTCAGTTCATTAGCATGAATGTCAAATTTAAAATTCAAACTCCGAAGGAGTTAATGCTTGATTTCCCAACTAATATACAGAGATGCTCCAAATACAATTATCTTGTTCTTATCTCGTTCTTATTGTGGACAAATTTGTCTGACAGTGCTTTTAAACATGCAGTGATTCAGGTCTTGTAATAAGCTGAAACTACAATGAATGTTCCAGTTCTAAGAGAAAATTGTTGTGGTAGAACCAGCAGCAAGCATGGAAACCAAGCATTTCCTTTAAGTAGCCTCAACTATGAACAACTTACAGACACTGGAAATTCTTAGCTTTTGGCCTTTTTAATTTAGCACAAATTCCCTCACTGAACACAAGCTATGCTAACATATGTGTGGATGGTTGCATTTCTTATACACATGATTGATACACTTGACCTTTCACTGCTAAGCTGAAAACTGGCCAAAGCTGTCTGTTGAACAATTGGCCCGACCCTATGAACATACACGTCAGTGATAAAAAGCTGACAAATAACACAGAAACACAAGAAGCAAGTAGAGAACATACTCAGGGACTTGGCCAGGGGGATGACAGCCTCTTCTAGTAACTTAGAGTCTCCACTGTGAAGTAGGAAAATAAAAAAAAAACAATGGTGTAGAATGAATAACACAAGAATAATATGCACAGGTTAAAATGGATAGGATAAGCTGACTGCTTCTGTCTGTATTCTGATCCAGTACCACATAGAATATGACAGTCGTGACATTCAAATAGTTAGTTTTTTTCAGTGGACACAGAATTGCAGGTACAGAAATAAAAAAACAAACACACATAACAATTTGAAATTAAGTATGGTTCAGGTTAGGAATAATTGCATGACGTGACTTGCAGATCACTTTAGCGGCATAAATAGTTACAGACTGACGTGATCATTTCTGATTTAAACTCATTTTAGAATTTTCTTCGTGGATTAGAGTTCTGTCAAGCATCATCATGTCAGACTTGTCTGCAGTATGTTACAGGGGAATCCAGAGCTCTTTTTTTTTGGACCTTTTCACCTTCAGGCATTAATTAGGATCTGATGTGAGAACCTTTTTTCTTGGTTCCTAACAGGATCAAACAGGCAGAGCTAGCTTGGCTGCATTAAAACTCTCGAAGGAATTTTTTGACATTTAGGATAAATATACTTAGAGTAAGAAAAGAGCCTTTTGACACCATATGTAAAATTATAATGAATAAGCAGCTACAACAGCCAGTTATTGTAATTTAAACTGTTTAATGATAAGAGCATCACATTCCTCTTACATCATCTAATACACTGCCTGGCCAAAACAAAAAGTCACCACCAAAAAAAAAGGTCATACACTCTAATATTTCGTTGGACAGCTTTTAGCTTTGATTACGTTCGCTGTGGCATTGTTTCAATAAGCTTCTGCAATGTCACAAGATTTATTTCCATCCAGTGTTGCATTAATTTTTCACCAAGCTCTTGCATTGATGATGGTAGAGTTTAACCGCTGTGCAAAGCCTTCTGCAGCACATCCCAAAGATTCTCAATGGTGTTAAGGTCTGGAGTCTGTGGTGGCCAAACCATGTGTGAAAATGATGTCTCATGCTCCCTGAACCAGTCTTTCACAATTTGAGCCCGATGAATCCTGGTATTGTCATCTTGGAATATGCCCGTGCCATCAGGGAAGAAAAAAACCCATTGATGGAATAACCTGGTCATTCAGTATATTCAGGTAGTCAGCTGACCTCATTCTTTGAGCTCATACTGTTGCTGAACCGAGACCTGACCAACTGCAGCAACCCAGATCAGAACACTGCCCCCACAAGCTGGTACAGTAGGCACTAGGCATGATGGGAGCATCACTTCATCTGCCTCTCTTCTTACCCTGATGCTCCCATCACTCTGGAACAGGATCAATCTGGACTCATCCGACCACATGACCTTCTTCCATTGCTCCAGAGTCCAATCTTTATGCTCCCTAGCAAATTGAAGCCTTTTTTCCCAGTTAGCTTCACTGATTAGTGGTTTTCTTAAGGCTACACAGCTGTTCAGTCCCAATCCCTTGAGTTCCCTTCACATTGTGCATGTGGAAATGCTCTTACTTTCACTAGTAAACATAGCCCTGAGTTCTGCTGTTGTTTTTCTTCAATTTGATCTCACCAAACGTTTAAGTGATCACCGATCAAGATCATTGAGGATTTTTTTCTGGCCACATTTCCTCCTTGAAGACAATGGGTCCCCACTATCCTTCCAGTTTTTAATGATGTGTTGGACAGTTCTTAACCTAATTTTGGTAGTTTCTGCAATCTCCTTAGATGTTTTCTCTGCTTGATGCATGCCAATGATTTGACCCTTCTCAAACAGACTAACATCTTTTCCACGACCACAGATGTGTCTTTCAACATGGTTGTTTAGGACATGAGAAGCAACTCATTGCACCAGTTGGGGTTAAACAACTTGTTGCCAGCTGAAAGATAATCATCCATGCAGTAATTATCCAATAGGAGGCTCATACCTATTTGCTTAGTTAAATCCAGGTGGTGACTTTTTTTTGGCTGGGGAGTGTAGTTGTAGTAATTATACTTGTGCTGTTTGTTTAAAAAAAAAAATACTAGGTGACCATTTCAGAGAATCTGATTATTAGAGAGGAACCAGTTAGAAGAAGGGAACAGACTTTTTTTCTCCACTAATCAAAGCCTTTTGTGGTGTTTATTTATTTTTACTCTTCTTTCATTTAACAAATACTTTTAAGTTCTGGTATGTCAGATGCTGCAAGAGCATCAACACTAAAGCCACCATCGCTGACTGTCATCGCACCTAAAAGGTGCCAAGAGCTGAAAGCACAGAACACAGATGATGGAAAGCAAATATGGACTTGTCACAAACAAAACTCAAGTCTTCCTTTCTTACATTCAGCCTCGCCTTTTCTTTCTGTTAAATCTTCCACATGAAGTCGGCAACGAATAAAACACAGTTATTACATTAATATTTAACATCAGTCACAGTCCACCCAAAAGAGGAAATGATGACTCTTAATTCTCAATACTATTTACAGAGGACCTAAATGTTAAACGTTAACTATACGCACACAAGGAGGGCAGCAAAACCTGTTGGAACATTATTCAGGTAAGATCTGCAAACATTCTCTTCGCAGTTTACTGTTGTATCGCAGGGTTGGAAACTTAAAGAACTTCAACACTCATAAAATGATTTCCTACCTCTCATAACTCTTAGCTAGCAAAAATAGCTCTTGAACACATATGCTTGTAAAAAATGTGAGAGAAATTTAGAAATGTTCAAAAAGTCATTGAGAATTTGTTATAAACAGTTTTAAGCACTAGCTATGCAACTGCAATGACAGATACTTAGAGGAGATGTATTTTTTCCCACAAGGAACCAGGGGCCTCATGTGCCAAGACTTGGGCAGTTAAATAATTATACATCTAATAACCTTTCAACAGTGGAATTTCACAATGATTTCAGTTTTAAACACAACAGAGTTCCATGAAGATAGCTTTAGGAGATCTAAAACGGCTGACAAATGTCATGATTGTGGGCCAAAAAAAAATCATTGTGGTCCCTAAAAACCTGTTCCTTTCTGATTTGACCAAAGCTGCCATTGTAGGCTGTGGGTTGCATCATTTGGTGCATGATTTTATATGATCTAAAAGACTGGTTTATTGAGAAATTGTTACCATAAGGCTCATGTGTCTTTGTTTAGTTAATTATATAATGAATGAAAAATTGCTGATGCCTTTTTATATGGCATCAGTTCAGCACCATGTGTATTGGACATCACAGTCCAAAATCAGAACCAAAAGAACCAAAACCCTGAATCAGAAATCAGAAAAAAAAAAAATAATAATAATAATAAAATCAGAATTCTGCAATCAAATTCTGGAAAGAAGACCACAATCATCTTTCTAGGTTGACTTTTTTTTTTCTTTTCACGCTGTCACTTATAAAAAAAAAGAGTGTCAATGATGATTGCGCTAGCGTTCACAGAATTTTTTCTTGGTTACAGATTCTGAGTTTTCCTGCTTTGATTCGGGACTTTAGTACTAACATTTTACATTTTGATTCATTAAATATATGGCGCTGAATTGATGCCAGACTTTGACGTGTGGTGGGATACAGACACTTGAGGAAATGATTCCTAACGTTCGGAACGGGATCACCAACAGACAAAACCCAAGGAAAGTGCGTAAGCCCACTATGAAATATGTGCATGATTTTTTTTTTTGTGCAAATGTAAGGTTAGTACATGAGGCCCCAGGTCTGGAAAATTTGCGATGTCACTATGACCTAAAGTTTGCTTTGCTTCTTTGCTGTTTTCTTATGTTTTATCTCCATTCGGCATGTTAAAATTTCATCCAAAACTGTCATTCAGTGCTTTAAGTGAAAGTTCCTAGCCTTGGAGATATGACTGGCTTTAACAAACAAAGAAAAAAGAAGAAAAGAAAAAGAAGAAAATGTAAACAAGATGCAAGTCTGTGAATGTGAAATAAACTAAGTAACATGAAGTGCTCCTCAACTGTACAGGAAGATGGTTATTATTTGAACAGATTGAGAGCAACAAATGGAAAATATTTGGACAGTGTCATAAATATTTGTTTACCTGCTTGTGGGACTGATGAAAGTGAAGGAGATGAGCTGATTCCAGAAGGGGTCATTCTCAGATATGGACTCTGTGCCTACAAGGGCCTTGAGGCTGGGATTATCAGACAGGTCACTGACGTGGCTGGTGTTGGCGCCCATCTTTCCTGGCTCCTTTCAGCCAGACTGGCCACTCTTTACTGATTTTTCATGGGGCATACACCAACTCCTAGTTCAAAGAAAATGCATAAATTCTCAATTCCATCGCCCATCAGGATAAACTACACTACAAACAGCTTTTAGTCCCTTTAGAGGGTTCATTAAGACCTTCTTGTGAGCATGGAAAGCCTCTTACATTTGACATTACCTCCATATTTACATTTATTCGTCTGTACTCGTTTTCAAACATGCATAGAAGGGGACACATTCATGTCCTTGAGTTTTAAGGCATTGACCGTAAAATGTTAGTATTATTAATTCATGAAAGGTGAAGTTCACGTCATCGTTTCATTTCAACTGTTTAATTTAGGGGTCACTACAGTGAGTCATCTGCCTCCATCTAGCCCTATTCTCTGCATCCTCTTCTCTCACACCAACTCATTTCATGTACTCATCCATATGTCTTCTCTTTGGTCTTCCTCTAGGCCTCCTGCCTGCTGCAACTAACCTTGAAAGTTCAGGCAGGATAATATACTGACAAGCAGGACGTGTTTGTTTTTCTTAAATGACACACCTTTAGCATACAGGTGAAACCGGCTCCAATTAATTAGGCTAAAATAAACGTATAGGATGCTATTGAACTACGAAGAACAGTTTGTATTTTTTCATATAATTTTAGTAATATAATTAAATGGAAAAGTGGAGCGGCTTCCTTTCCTTGACGGGTGTGTCAAAATAAGCTTTAACTATCGCTTTATGAGCTCACATTATGACTACACATGAATCTGCCACTGAGGCAACTTGCATGACATTAGCTAGCTCGTTTTAAACTGAGGAATTAACCAGAACCTTGGCGATTTTCGCGGTCAATTCAGGAAACAGACTGCTCCAAAATAGTATGAAATTGCACCAAATAAATAACCGATTCAGCAGCGTTAGTCATTAAACGGTGATCAATAACGTATAATCCAGAAAGCAGCTACCGTTTACTGCTTGTTTGTAATCAGCTGACCGCTCGGCTTACCTGTCAAAATGCTTCTCGCAGTTTCCTTGGCCGTAAAAGGGCAACAATGGTCTTCCCTTTTCCACTAAGCAACAGTCTTGTCCAAGTTTTCAATCAAATGTAATTCAAAAGGGCAAATATTTAAAAATTTGAGGGTAATTTAGATCTCTAACTTTACTCTACACACTCCTCTCCTCCATGTTTTCCACGTCGCCACCCCTTGCGTAATGACGACATGTACCCGCTGACTACATCCGCCACGTTGAATGTTATTAAAGACTTGTAAAAGGGAGGACTGGTGCTTAAGAATAAATCATTTTCGTTCCGTTTGAACTGGGAAATTAGAACGAAGGAGAAATGAACTGAACCTCACACACAATCACCTTTGAACGTTTTAGAAAGAGATACAGTTTTATCTATCTGTTTATTTAAATTAGAAATTGTCTTTTATCCGAGGTTACATGAACGCACCAAGCTCAGGAGTCTCCAGTTAGTGGATTAAACACTTTAATATAGCCACTGCTAAACACTTTATTGGTCCTCGTGCACCACGTAAATCTGAACTGTCCGTCTCTTGGAAGAGAGTACGCCCATTTCACACAGAACGGGTTCTCATTTACACAAAATGCAGTCGCTCCTCTGATCTTGGCTCCGCCTCCTGCCGCTGAGGGTACAGTCTCCAGTCGTGATGGGTCCAGCAACACCTATGCGTCGGCGCGTGCCTCGAGCTCGGAGAGCAAAACCTGTGTCGGTGCGCGTTTCGCTTTAAGAAAGTCACATGACCGATACAGGTACTGTTTCGAACTGGGAGTGACGCGCCAAACTGTTTATAAGAAAGCACATC
Source organism: Hirundichthys speculiger (assembly GCA_018398805.1). NCBI lineage: Eukaryota > Metazoa > Chordata > Actinopteri > Beloniformes > Exocoetidae > Hirundichthys > Hirundichthys speculiger. Next base: position 1,637,549 of record JAGFBZ010000477.1, read on the forward strand.
TGTCGACGGGATGCTAGAGCTGGGCGATACTGGGAATTTTGGAATCGATCCGATACTAAGTAAATACAGGGCCAGTATCGCTGATAGCGATACCAATACCGATACTTTTTCATCTTAAGCTTAATCTATCATGAAACTGCTGACCTTTATAGGTCAAACTTTATAGGTGACAGCAAAATACTTTATTATCACAATTAACATTTTTGTGTAAACATTGATTGGAGTTAAATTGTTCTGTTCTTAATGTTTTTTCTTTTCTTTTCTCTTTTCCTTTTTCCTTTCTTTCTTTTTTCCTTTTTTTTCTTTTCTTTTTTCTTCTTTTTTCCTTTTTTTTTTCCCTTTTTTTTTTTCCTTTTTTCCTTTCTTTTCTTTTTTCTTTTTTTATTTTTTTTTCTTTTTGTATTTTTTCTTTTTTTCCTTTTCTTTTTGTTTTTCTTTTTCTTTTTCCTTTTCCTTTTTTTCTTTCCTTTTATTTTTTCTTTTCCTTTTCATTTTTTTTCCTTTTTTTCTTTTCTTTTTTTGTCTTTCTTTTTTCCCTTTTTTCTTTCCTTTACGTTTCCTTAATGTCTTTTCTAAGTGGGCGGGCCTGGGGGGAGGGGCCAGACTGAGTCTACCTGCATGCTTGTTTGGCCGGTGCCGCTTAGCTACTGATGATGCAACATCAAAAGACGAGAGGGGAGGGGGGGGGGGGGGGGGGGGGGGGGACACAGTGACAGTGTGTCAGAAACAGACTTCAATGAATTCTTAGTGTTGTGGAAGAGAAAAAAAAAAGCTTCAGTATCGATCTTTTTACACAAGTATCATTCGATTTCAATACCAGAGTTGGTATCGATATTATCGATATTTGGATCGATCCGCCCACCTCTACGGGATGCATCTGCCAAAAGAATATCCGATCTTGTGTAAAACGTTGTCAAAATCAGCAACAATCATGGACCAGCCTCAAGCCAAAAGAAAGGTTTCCACCGTATGGCACCATTTTGATCTCATATCAGAAAATAAGGTTTTTTTTTTTTTAAATTTCCTTGTTGTTTCTACTTGATCTATCTGAATACAAATTCATTTCGAAGTGACTCTTAGTTTACTATTCATATTGCTTTCTGCAGGTTAAATTATGAATTTGCTCGACAGAGCTTTCATATTTGAACAAGTCCACCTCCTCAGTGCTGAGACATTAATAGGGCCAGCCATGAAAATCAAGTCCCAGATGCACTCAGGATGAACTCGGGTATACAGCCATTCTACAACTTATTCACAGTTGCTTTATTGATAATTAACTCATATGGATTTATTCTTTACTTATTTTTTAACCATTAAGCTTCCAGGAAGCAGATGCTGGATGAAGCTCTGCTAAATTTCATCCTGAAGGATTGCAGTCCGTCAGCATTGTGGAGAGTGAAGGGTTCAGGGAACTGGTCCAGGTCCCAGGATCCTTTGAGATACTGGGTCAACCAAAAGCTAATGTATCCGCACCTCTTCCAGCTTACTTTGCAGTGTCTTTACAGACCAGCATCATCTGTGCCCTGTGAGCGGGTCTTTTCCAAGGCTGGAGAACTTTTGTCCAAAAAGCGTGTAATAGAATGAAGTTCAATACATTGGAAAAATGTATAAACTAATAAACTAATAAGAATGATCATCACGGGTTAGCAGAGGTGAAGCCAGCCAAGCTAAAAACAATTAACTGCCGCCAGCTTCTCAGTGCTAATGGTCCTGATGCTTTGTAACATGGTGCTGTGGAGTTTGGGAACAGATCTATAGGTCACGTGCCCAGATAATTGACCGTTCGGTAAGCACCCCCCTTCCTCCCTAGTTACTGTTGCTAGGTCGGACAATTTTACTGCTCCTGCATTAAGGACAATGTTAATTCACCATATTTCTGATGTGTATAATCAGTGTTAATATTATACTATATATCACCAGAATTATGAAAAGGCCTATTCATCTTGAAGTCCAAATATGAAGAGAAACTGACATAGCTCTGATTCCAGCCATGAGAGGTTGCACGGTTGATTTCATCTTTACCTGTCTATCACATGGATGTTCTCTGGGTCAGCCACGGCCTCTCCATCAAAGTTCTCCAGATGTATTTCTGCCTCTACGAAGCTCGCCATCGCGTCCATCAAGTTGTTTTGCGTGGCAGATTTGGCACCGGATGAACACGGTTAGCTTTCCATCAAATTTAATTGGGAGCACCTTGTTGCTGTAACTGTGCTCCATATTCTTTACTTTGCTGTGGTTTGTTGTGCTGTTTTGCCCCCCCACCCTTTTTTTTTCTCTATGTGTTTGCAGGTCAGAGTTTCCTGGGTTGCATGCTGACTTGCAGTTCCATCCTTTGGCCATCCCGGGGTTTGCCTCCACTTGTGTGTGTGTGGATGTGTTCGGGGTGCCGACTTGTGTGGTGATTGGCGACCTGGTCCTCTGGCCATCTCATCCCAGTGCTGCTACCTCCATCTGTTTATGTTTATGTTTATATGGTCATTATATTTAGTCATTTGTGTACTCTCTTCTCTCTGTCCTGTCTCCCCTCTTTTCTTTCTCTACCGGCTGGCCTTCGACAGGAAAGTCCCCCCATATGAGCCAGGTCCTGCTCAAGGTTTCTTCCTCTTAAAGTGGAGTTTTTCCTTGCCACTGTTTGGCTTAAAGGTTTTTTTTTCTCCCTCTGTGGGAGTTTTTTTACCTGCCATTGTCCTTGTTTAGGATTCAATGTTATTTTTTAGTTAATGATATTTGCTCGGGGGTCATGCTCTGGGTCTCTGTAAAGCACCTAGAGACAATTGACATTGTAGCAGACGCTATACAAATACAATTGAATTAAATTGAATTGAATTGAAAGTTGCCATGGTAATAGCTAAGAAAATGTTCCAATGTAAACTTTATAGAATCTAACAAGACACATTTTAACAATTATTTCACCAATCTTTCAATTTATTCCATGAGCTCAAAGATCTTTCATTAATCTGTAGTTTCACTATTAAAATCATGCTTTTAGACATTTTCTTTTTTTTTAAAAAGAAAACCTACCAAAGCAAGCACCCAACAAATGCTGCCCTCAGCTGCTCTCTCAGGTGTGTCTCAGTGCAGGAAGAAAGGCCCAGGTGAGCTTCCAGGCCCCTTTTACAGGCTCCGCCCCTTGCCTGGATGCTAGTACCATACCCACTCCAGCATACATCTTCAAGGTGCATCATCGGTATGTGTATGTGTTTACATGTGAATTTATGGTTATATGCTTGAGCCTTAAGTGGCAAGTATATTATGTTGTGTAGCCTACTTATTTGTGTTGTCATGTTAGCCTACTTTGAGTACTTTTAGTTAGCCATGTTAGGCTTCGGTAATTGTTTATTTTATGGTTTATGCATCTCTATAAATGCAATATTCATAATTGTATAATTGTCTTTATCTCTTTTAGTTTCACACTTTGCTTCATCAGTAAATCTGGCAAAGATGATACCCAGTGTGTTGTTTGGAGTGAAGAGTTTAGCTGCCTGTCAACACATGCATGCTACGCATTTAGGACTGAACAGTATCTACCAATTTAAACCAATCACGCAACAAGTTTAACTGTATATTATATTTTTATGTTCTATTTACTTCTTAAGATTAAAGTCCACTTATTTGTAGTTGAATGACAATTTAAAATTGTCATAACAAACATAACCAAAGAAAAAATAGAAAAGGTTGTTTTAATGTGAGCTGACTAGCTCTCATACCTGTCTATTTATAAAAAAAACTAAAAATACACAAATAAACAAAGCTATCACAGAACCGAGTCCAGCGCGATAATAAAGAATTCCAGCTGCTTATCGACCGAAACAACGGAGCCGTTGCAACAGAAATTAAACTTCCAGAATTAGACGCATGAGCGCATTCCCTTATCAAACCCGAACCACATGAGCGTGAGAAACCACATTCAGATGTGCGCTCACCGGTGGAGCATTTCACATCAGTCAGTGTTTCCTCTGGACAGTGTTTTACCGCGTAGCGCGTTGACAGCCGCCTGACGAGCGTGCCAGCTGCCAGCTTGTCCTGATAAAACACTGACTGATGGCTTTAGCTGCCAACTGGAGCAAAGCTTCTGCTGCGCAGGTCAAAAGACGTCTAGACGTATCAGCAAAGACCGGCTTCAAGACCCACAGGAGGTATTAGGAGCATTGATGAGCCAATCGGCTTTAAATCCACGGCATAAAGGAGAGAGCAAACAACCGCTATTTATTCTCCACCGTGCTTCTGTTTTCTGTGTAGTCTTACAGGGTCGCAGCTACCAGCCGCCATCTTTGCTCGTTAGGAGCTTTCAGCTGGATGTTTACAGCCGAGCCGCCGTTTTTAGCCTCGGCTCCCCCCCCCCGGTGTAAAACTGCACATGTGCATCAGCAGAACGCTAACGCGCCGGTGAAACCTGAGAGCAGGTGACCGCGACGAGGGCGAAAGAGCAGCCGGTTTAAAAAAAGGAGCTGCCGGCATCTGAGGAATGCGAAGCGCCGGATTTAACATGTAGAGCTTCGAGCTGACAGGAGTAACCTGGGGGAAACGACAATCACACACCTGACGACGTGGAGGCGGGGATTTTTCCCTTTGGGCCTCAGAGTTTGGTAGAAGGAGGACTCTGTGCTCCTGAAACCTCCTGTTCACCTGCCCTGTGCTCGTCTGCGCTCAGGAAGCACGTAGCCGAGGTTGAGACGGGTTGAAAGTGAAAACAGATTGTGTGTCTTCTTCTCGACTCGCCCATTTATCTTCTCTTGAAGGTAAATCCCTGCGGCGGTGCTCCGGAGCCCCCCCGCAAATCCACCAAGAGACTGGAAGAGGGCTAAAAGAGGAAAATAATTACCTGCAACTGGGTACAGGACCATAAAAGGCTGGAGTGAAGTTAATGAACGCTGGATAGTTGATATTTACGGCACATAGAGACGGGCCCTCGGCCCTCGGATGGCGCTCTGAAGAGTTTACGCTCAGATATT